>CM075483.1:28815000-29222500 GCA_037950665.1 Hypophthalmichthys nobilis
TGTGACTTCTGTGAGGGAAGAAAGCTGAAAGCCCTGAAGTCGTGTCTGGGGTGTCAGAGCTCTTACTGTGAAACTCACCTGGAGCCTCATTTGAAAGTGGCAGGTTTAAAGAAACACAAACTGATCAATCCTGTGAGTAATCTGGAGGACTATATATGTCAGAAACATGAGAGACCTCTGGAGCTGTTCTGTAGAGATGATCAGACAATCGTGTGTCTGTCCTGCACTGACGGAGATCACAAGAACCACAACACTGTTTCTTTAGAAGAGGTGAGTAAATAAGTACTAACAATATAAAATATTTCACCTATGAGTTAAAAATTTCATTATTTACTCACCCTCATCAGGTCATTCCATCAATCAAATATTCTCTGTTTATAGACTCAGTTGATGATTCAAGACACACAGCAGATGATCCAGGACAGATTCAAGAAGATTCAAGACATCAAACACTCAGCAGAAGTCAGAAAAGTGAGTGGTTGTGGCTGCTTGCTTGCTGGACACATCAATTTAGATATTATTAATGTCCGTAACATGAACTGTGCAACATACCCTATAGCTAATAATTAGTTGATTGATCTGGTTGGTTGAGCAGAGAAACACAGAGAAGGAGAAAGCAGCCAGTGTCGAGCTCTTCACTGATCTCATCCGCTCCATTGAGAGATGTCAGATTGAACTGCTGGAGATGATGGAGGAGCAGCAGAAAGCAGCAGAGAAACAGGAGGAAGAGCTCATTGAAGAGCTGAAGCAGGAGATCACTGAGCTAAAGATGAGAAACACTGAGCTGGAGCAGCTCTCACACACTGAAGATCACCTCCACCTCCTACAGGTCAGTCAACATCTCTCTGATCAATGATAATGCAGTATATGACACCATAACACTCCCCATGCTGAAGGATTTCTCCTCTCTCCTGCTGTAGATTTACTCATCCCTGTGCAGCTCTAGAAACACCAGGAACTGGTCTGAGATCAGTGTGAAGACTGATGAGAGTCTGGAGACTCTGAAGAGAGCTCTGACTCAACTGCAGGACACTCTACAGGAGAAACTCACACAAACTGGTACATAAATATCAAATTCACTATATAGATATATATTTATCATCTTTAAATATCAGCAGTGTTGGGGAAAGTTACTTTTAAAAGTAATGAAATATTGTGTTAGTCCCTAAAAAAGTAACTAATTGCATTACTTCGTTCATTTTTATGGAATTAAGTTACTTTTGTGGTACATGTTGTGTTACAAGTTCTATTGTTGGCAAATGTAAAGCCCTTTTCACAACAAAACTGAAATAAGTCTCAGGCTGAAGGAAATGCAGATTCACACCTGTACAGTAGAGGGCGCAGCTCAAACTGACCTTTCAGCTGTGCAGCAGATGCAGGAGAAGAAAATTCAAGACTCTTACTTCAAGAATAAAAACAACAAAAAAATGAAACAGAAATGTGATGTTTATCTAAAATAATTTTGCTTATTATTATGGTTGAAATAGATCAGCAGCAAATACATTGTTTAATAAAGTGAGATTAAATACCTCACTTATTTAACATATTTAATTAATGCTGATTTGTGTAATATTCTGAGTTTGCAGTAAATTAATGTACTATAATTAGGGCTGGGCAAGTTAACGTGTTATTATCGCATTAATGCATTAATTGATAAATGCGACAATTATTTTATCGCGCATTAACAATTTTTTCTGTCTTTATATTCTGTCTCTTTGTATTCTGCACTTTGTTTGTCATACAGTACTACTGCTTTGTGCTGTAGACAACGTGGATCAACTTGTCAGACAGCATTTAGGATTTTGGCGTTCGCTTGTACAGTGGCTCTGAATTGTCAAAACGTCTCTCAAAATGCGTGCCACGGATGCGAAAAACGCAGAAAATCGAACCTGATCCGAATTTTTTTATGACACGAAAGTTTCGGAGGCAGTGTGTAAACGTGATGACACAATGTGAGGTCATATTTATTTTTTAAAGTGTGAAAATTTCAGATGCAAATTTCGGACTCAGCAAAGGACTTAACCGTTTTCCTTCCATAGAGCCTATTATAAAATAAAACACTAAAAGTGGGCGACTTAATGCAGTAAGACAGTGATATTAAAATGCAGTTTAGGACTACATCTTTTTGAACATGTAACGTTTTATAATGATTTTCTATGGAAGAAAAATGCCTAACTTCTTGTGTTGTGTTCTTAAAGTCGGCATGAAATCAAAATTGACCCTATTTACTTTGTTAGTGCATATTACTAGTCTTGTGGTGAACAATTAAACCGTGCAAGTTAATACACAGAAAAAAATAGTTTGACGTGGTAATCTTTAATCAAAATCTGAAAAGTTACTTCCGGAATGGCGTTCCTTCCCTGATGACGTCAGTTTGATGGCTTGGGTTGAAAACGCTTCAACCACTCCCCTCCAACCGTTAGTCTGCTATGAGGGAGAGATGGAGAGGAGGAGCACTAAAGTAAAACCCTGCCCTCTATTCAATATTCCGTTTCACTTGGAAATACGTCACAACACTGAAGAAGTGTCGTTTGCAACTTCCGGCTCATGGGGACTTTAACCTGATTTAATCTGCTTGTCTGTACAAAGTATGTGTTATTAATACCTTTTAATGTTAGTCTGCTGTCTTAATGCTTTTTATTAAGCGTTTTCTTTATAACGAAGAAACATTCGATGTGAAACTTTGAGTTAATATATGCTTGTCTGTACAAGTTATTCTGTGTTTTATTAATAAGGTGTGTACTGAATTTGGTGCTTCAATATCTCTTTCTTAAGCCACTTAAAGCTTTTTATATGGGGAAGAACGCTTGATTACGGTGCCGTTGTCTGTTTTAGCAGGCTACTGCCATCTAGTGGTAGCAGGCGTGTCACCGGATCCACAAATGCAGATCTTACTCGTTGCACGCACAAATTCTGATCTACTACATTAATACAAAATCGTTTTGTATTCACAGCTATGCTTTCTACCGAAAATAGACTGTTTATGCTACTCCCTGATAAAAGAAAAATGTTTCTGCTGGTACCTGTTCAGGGGAAAAAAAGAAAAAAAAAGATTTATAAATGTTAACTTGCTGTTCTTTGGAAGGTGACTGTTATAATGTTATGATCTGTTAAGTTAACGGGAAGTATTCCCTTTACAGAACATGATCGAGGTTCTGAGCATAACTTGTTTTCCTATAACAAACTAGACAAAACGTTAATGCTCTGGCAGTGGCAAATAACTGGTTTTATATTTAATTTGATTACATTAATGTTTAAGATGAGATTTACAAGAAATATTTTAACTTCGATTATGTAAAGGGAATACTGCTGTACAAAAGCACCATATTTATGTTTGCAAACCAAATGTTATTGCACCTTTGTTCATATAGCAGTACTTTTACAATAAAAGTGTGCAATACATAACTTTTGAACTCATTATTGAATTTTGCGCATAATGCGATTAATCACAGAAAAATTATGTGATTAATCGCGATTAAATATTTTAATCGTTGCCCAGCACTAACTATAATATAAATGATTGTACTAGAAGCTTCATCCCTGAAACTACAACCATGAAACTTTAGTACATCTGCAAACACATTTAGATAAGAAACTACAGAAAGAAACATTAACTTTCTGTAATTTCCTGTTGGTCTTTTCAGCTGTCTCACATAAGTTTTGTGAATATGTTTTAGATAAAAATTAGTTTAGCAGAAGAAAATCAAATCGAACTGAAAGACATTAAGGGTTTAAGATATGAGGGGCCGTATAGGCCATAATTATTGAAAAGCCTCTTATAAACACTAGTGAAACGAAAAACATTGATTAACCTTAGTGAAATTCGTTCATATGCAACTGAAAAGTCTCTTACAAACAATATAGTGAAACAAAAAACATTAATTAACTTTAATGAATTTCAGACCTGTTGGCCAAACAGCTTTGGAGAGTTGAGCTTCAATATTAAGTTTATAAGTTTAATGTTTATACATTGGTATTTGCTAAATAACCATAACAATAATCCACTCAAAAACTGAGATGAATAACATTAGACACAAATAATATTAAGAAATATTAAGAGCTCAAACTCAAAGCAATAGGGGTTTCTGTTTGATTCTCTAAATATCAGCAGAGACACATACATTGATCAGATAAAACATGATATAACTAAATATTAAAATATTAACTAAGTATATATAAATATTAACTAAATAATATAAATATAACCTTAAATCTTGTCTATAATTCCACACATGAACATGTCAAAGATCTGATGATGTTTTATTGTCATGTGTCTCTACAGATCTGAAGAGGATGCAGCAGTATGAAGGTACAGTGTGTGTCTGAACTACACTAGATTACATTCATATACTCACAGCTTCATTACTGACCTACAGATGATTAAACATTGATTAAATATTATAAACATCAAAATATCTGTATTAAGATGTGATTCATATTCTCTGTTTTCTCAGTGGATGTGACTCTGGATCCTGATACAGCTCATCCTCAACTCATCCTGTCTGATGATGGAAAACAAGTGAGATGTGGAGACATTAGACAGAAACTCCCAGACAAACCAGAGAGATTTGATAGATATGTAAATGTCCTGGGAAAGGAGGGATTCTCCTCAGGGAGATTTTATTTTGAGGTGCAGGTGAAGGGAAAGACTGAATGGGATTTAGGAGTGGCCAGTGAATCCATTGACAGGAAGGGAAAGATCACACGGACTCCCAGTAATGGATTCTGGACTGTGACACTGAGGAATGGGAATGAATATAAAGCTCTCTCTGGTCCTCGTGTCTCTCTGTGTCTGAGAGTGAAGCCGCAGCGGGTCGGTGTGTTTGTGGATCATGAGGAGGGTCTGGTCTCCTTTTATGATGTGGAGTCCAGCTCTCATATCTACTCTTTCACTGGTCAGTCTTTCACTGACAAACTCTATCCATATTTTAACCCGAGTAATAATAATGGAGGTAAAAACTCAACTCCACTGATCATCACACCTGTCAATTACAATAAATGAATTTACACCCCAATATGAAATAGATAAAAGTAATGATCTTAATAACTAAATCTAAATGTATGTGCTGCAATTTTTTCATTTTTTGTTTTTCATTTTTTAAAATCTGAGCTATAATTACATATTTTAAATGTAAAAATATAATGCTTGTTCAATAAATGATTTTTTCATAAACATTTGTTCATAATTTCATGCCATTTTTTTCTCCTATCTCTACTTGACAAAGTGAAACTGCCAAACTATAGTAACCAGTGTTACTCAGCACATTTGAGCATCTACATGAACCAATGAGGTAATTGTTCTCAAGCAATGCTATGGCAGCTCCCCACTTTCATCCTAGTAGTGAGTTTTGAATGAATATCACTCATTTTCTTCAGCAAATGTATGGATTATTCACAGCAGACTGATTTTTTTGTTTGCCAATTCAAAATGATCATTCAAACTGAACGCTAATGAAACTGGTTCCTTCCTCACTTGTCCTTCTCTCCGTGACTATCAGCTTCCTCCCATCCCTCCATTCTTCTCCAGTATTCTTCTTCAGTTGATGCAAGACCCCCTGATTTATTCCCCAAAAACCTTCCTGCTCCGGCCCAGGGCTAATCCCCACCCCAGCTGTGGGATCCCACCTGGGTCATAAATCTGAGCCCCTAAATCCTTACCTGGACAGTGTTCAGAAAGTGCATTCCCTGCAGGAAGCCGGGGGTGTTTGTTGCCGAGACGAGGGGGACGGAGCAACATGATCCTTAAGCTAGCCTAAGTGGTTTGCACCAGCGCAAATCCGTGCATTTCTCCGTTGCACAGTACATCACTCACATCCCGACGGGAAGCTTTAGGAAAGTGTTAGCTTTTACTTTTACTTTTCCGGGCTTGTTGATCAAGATGATGAAGCAATGTATTTTTATAGAACAATGCATTGTGGGTAACTGGCCTCTTCCCACAGGGTTAAGTGGAAATCCCTTGTCCTGCAAGGTTGTGATTCTTAATGTACTGTGTGAAAGGGTTCGGAAGCGTTTTTATAGCAGCTCTGCTCTGTTTGTTTGTTTTACTGCTGTACTTAACCGATGGATTGTGGGTCACGAACAGGAAAACACTGCCAAATTCAAATAGCTAATAAAACACAACTAACCTAGTAATTGTGTACAGTTATGTAAAAGAAGAAGTCATGTTAATGGAGAAGGAGAAAACACTTCTCATTGTTGACATCAAAAGTTGTGCGTCCAATCAAACTCTATGGTATTTTTGTGCAATCGATGCCAAAGTTAACGGCTGAATCCCAGGAAAAGCATAAATTGATTTTGGATAAAGTGTCAGCCAAATACATAAATGTAATGTTGGAAACCATGAATAAAACTACACAAAGTTTATGAAAATATGACCCAGAGTTAAAATGGTTTGCGTCGACCACATTGTGTTCTGGCTGCCGAAAGCATGAAACTATTGAAATTCAAGAAAACTTCAGAATTTAGAAACCAAATTGGTCAAATCTCTTCAGTCCAGATCATGTTAATAATTTTGCATATCATTGCACTTATGCTAATAGTAGTCCATGTCAATATTTGATTTTAAGGATATTTTTGTTTGCTTTTTTTACTGTTTATTCACTGTGATGTGATGTCTAACGGTTCCTGAAGCAAAGCCAGTTGAGAACCGCTCGTCTGTCTGTCAGGCCAAGGGACGGTTGTGTCAATCACAGATTACAGCCTGAGGCGGAACGTCGAAAATGAACCGTAGCATTTGTTGGACCGCAGCTCTCTGGCCGGTAAGAAAATAAGTTAATGGGTGCTTTGAGCTTCTAAGCAGGGGACAGACAGACCCCTTGAGAGCCGCAGCACTAGTCTGAGGAGAGGACGGTTGGCAGGACTGGCTGTCTGTTGTACATTAGCCAGGTTTCATTTCAGATGGCCTGTAATTACAGGGCTGATGGGGACACATACAGGGCCGTTTGCTCGGTCATCATAAAAGTGAATAAAGGGGTGGGGCTTGATGATGTCACAATGGCCACATACACTGCACCGTTTCAGGAGCGACAACTGCATTTAAATAGCGGGAAATAAATCACACAATTGTTGTAAAGAATACAAATGTTGTTTGATGTTGTGATAAACAGTCAAATTTGTCTTGCATTTAATGGTGAGACTTTACAATAAGATAACTTTAGTTAATTCATTAACTAACAATAATCAGTACATTTGTTCCAGTATTTATTTATCTTTTTCAATAAAAATACAACTGTTCATTGTTAGTTCATGTTAGCTCAGGTCCATTAATGGATCCAACTTTTGATTTTAATAATGTGTTCATAATACGGAGCCCTGCACATGACATACGAACAGATATAGCTGCAGTTTTGTCGCCTGCACTTTTATCGCTCAAACTCTTCAAAGCAGGATGTGTTCTGATTGGCTGTCAATGTTTTTATCGGGAACGAATTAGTAAAATGTGCTGACATATTAGTAAGTCGTGGGAACGATTTGTTATTTCGTAGGCCATGATTTTCCGCATGTGGGCTCAGTATTGGCCGGCTCTTGCATCAGCATCATACGCATGTGTCGTGCTGCTCACGTGACCAGATCCAGCCAATACTGAGCCAAAAATTTTGTCGTTTACATGTAGACAATAATGGTATAATTTTCAAAAACTTGCACTTTGATACCTGATTTCAAAAGTTTGCTTTTTCAGGCCATCAAAATGCTGTTGTCGTGTAAATGAACAGCCAAAACACATAAAAAGTTTTCCATTTTTAGCTGAAAACAGTGTTGTGTAAACGGCCCCTAAAACTATTAAAAATCATTTTCGTTTATGCATGTATGTTACCACTTATTTATACACTATCCCTCTTTCTTTGGAGTTATTTCTATAGTTTATTTGAAGCAAAACTCGTGTCAAAATATTTTGAAGATTTTCTTTTAAATTTCTGTTCAATAGAAATGCATTTCTGTTTCCCTCAGGAAGACACATTGTACATTGATCATGTTAATACTGAATAAACATTTAAAAAATCATCTTCGTTAATTGAAATAAAACTGAAATAAAATATATATATATATAAGATGAAAAACTGGAAATGTGAAATGAAAGTGAGAAATTTTGCCTTGGCAAGTAACTGTAATAAAAATAAGTTTAAGCACTAAAATTATTAAAACTTAAATAAAAACAATTAAATCTAAATAAAAATATATTTAAAAAACTACTAAAAATGACAAAAGCACACAACAAAATGACTGAAACTTAAAATAAAAATGAAAACTCAAAACATCAAAATAAAAGCTAATTCAAAATATTAATAAATACTATAATAGTATATAAATTATACTAAAATAACACTGAAGTGGTTGGGCTGAGGTATGCAGTTACTCATGTAAATAACCAAACTCGGCGTGTGCAAATTATGATCAAGTGCCAATGTGTGTGTTCTGATGCCACATCATCAAACTTCCTATTGGACAATGAGGAAATAATGACCCAATTAGATCATGACTTGGAGTTTCTTTGGTGGATTGAACATCTGTGAAGTCTTTCTCTGACCTCACGGGATCTTTAGATTAGAGTTTATCCCTTCAGCTGAGTGGATGTAACTGTGTAATGACAGCCCCCCCCCTCACTGCGGATGAGCCAATTTTCCCAAAACTCACTCAAAATTAGTCCACCATCTCAGGAATTCATCTGCAGGCTTCTCCATTCCTTCAGTTTATCCCATCATTAGGTCATCGCCCAGCGTATGTTTTTCCGAAGGAACTATGTGAGGTGATTCCAGATTTCCAGCCTCCATTTGTCATAAAACAAACAAAATACATGCGCTCTTCATTACAGAGGCACTGGTGAAAAGTACACTCATTATATTTATAATAATGTCCGTATGAAACAATAAAAAAGGGTTAGTGCATTTGCAATTAAAATCTATGGCCTGAAACGTTCTAAGCAACTACAAAAAATGCAAATGCTCGATTTTCTGCATCATTGCATAGTGTCAGATCACAGATCATAATGCATCTCATGTTGTGCGTTGCATTCTTGATATTAGCATAAGTCCTGCAGCTGGTAAGTTAGGGGCGTTTACACAACACCGTTTTCAACTAAAAACTGAAACTTTTTATGCATTTTGGCCGTTCATTTACACAACGGTGTTTTGGGGGCCTGAAACGCAAGATTTTGAAAACGATTCCGTTATCGTCTCTGTGTAAACTACAAAAACATGAATTTGTGACATCAGTGACATCATGTGCATGCATATTACATGTTCAATCTATAGGCACGTATTTCTTCACAAAGTGACGTCGCCAACTACTGGCCTGGCAGAAGAATACAGTGTTTTTAATCGTTTTCGTGGATCCCTGTGAACAGGGTTTGTTTTGACAACGTCGTACGCGAAACTTTTCAAAAACGCGAAGGAAAACTTTTCCGTTTTTAGTACATTGTTGTCGTGTAAACGTACTCTTAAAGTTCAACAATATCTTCTCTTCCGTGTCATGTTTATATGTTGTTTACATCCAGCATCAGAACACCGACTCATTATTGGCCGGCTCCTGCATCAGCATCACACGCATGCATCGTGCTGCTCACGTGATCAGCTTCAGCCAATACTGAGCCGGCATTCGGACGTAAACACGGAAGCCTTCACTGTGCTTACAGCGGCAACTACGTAAGGATAATGACAGGGAAGAGAAGAGATTATTAAATAAAGTCCTGAACCACTGTAGTCACGTCGACTGTTTTAACAATGTCTTTAGTACCTTTCTGGACCTTGAAAGTGTTGATTATATTGCTATCTATAGTATGGACAAGTCATCTACCTCTGGGATTTCATCAGAAATATCTTAATTTATGTTCTGAAGATGAACGAAGGTTACGGGTTTGGAACGACATGAGGGGGTGAGGAATTAATGACATAATTTTTATTTTTCGGTGAACTAACCCTTTAAAATATACAACCTTATAGTAAAGTGCTGTTTAATTCAAGGATGTTTTTAAAACCTTATACCATAACCTTATATTTAACAGAAATAGCATTTTCTTGTAAAACAGGTTATTTGCACAAAAATCATTTTTGCCTAATAGACTTCTGTTGATATAGCATCACTGTAGATGCAATTTCCTGAGGGATTCAAAATTATTTCTGTGGTAATCAACAGCATGGCTCAGATGTTGTATTTGACCTCTAAAGAAACAAGAAAGGCATTTTGCCTCATTTACAATACACAATAAACAAAGCAAGTCACAACTAATAGCGTGTTTCCCGTCTTCTGGTCCAGAGTACATCCAACTGAAGGAACAGCCAAACCTCACTCTCTCACACTCCTGCTCCCACAGCTCAAAAGCTGAAAACAATCAATTTCACACAAAAAAATGAGCAAGCAAAATCGTAACAATTATATCAATTTACTGCGGTCGTAAACCTTTGTGGAAATGTAAAACCTGATGTATGTCTGAACCAAATACAATTCATATTGAATGCAATCAATCTGGCCACCTTAAGAGAGCCATGAGGCTTTGCTGAAATGAGTCGAGGCCTCCTGAGAGCTCTTAAAAATCCAGTATCACACTTAAGGTGGTCCGGTTCAAGGCAGCTTGCTAAATGGGAGGCAGATGCTTGTGCGTGAGCCCCGGATCATTCCCTTTGAGTGCTTTTGGATACAAATGTGAATCTAAATCTGTCAGTGTGCATCGGTCAACGTGCACATCAGCTCGCGCTCAAGCAGAAGATGTTCACAGATTCTCTTCCGTTGGGCTCCTGAGGGCGGCCCGTTTTGTAGTATCTTAAAATTGGTGTCAGTATCACAGCATCAATGTCAGAAGTGATGAAATTCAAACTCAGGCACAGGAAAAAAATAGTGTATGTGTATGTATGTATATATATATATATATATATATATATATATATATACATATATATACATATGATAAAAAAAATTTGCTTAAAGAGAAAATATTATTCCCCTTTTACAAAATGTAATATAAGTCTCTGGTGTCCCCAGAATGTGTCTGTGAAGTTTCAGCTCAAAATACCCCACAGATCATTTATTATAGCTTGTCAAATTTGCCCCTATTTGGGTGTGGCCAAAAACGCACTACTTTTGTGCATGTCCCTTTAAATGCAAATGAGCTGCTGCTCCCAGCCCCCTTTCCAGAAGAGGGCGGAGCTTTAACAGCTCGCGCTTCGGTCGCTCAACAACAACAAAGCTGGAGAATCTCACACAGCCAAAATGACAATTGTCAGTAACGTGTCCATAATTGTTTAATGGAACTAATATATGCAAAGTAAAATTTATTTTTATTTTGAGGTGAAATACGACATGTTTGTGACAAGTTTAGTGAAATTCATGTGAAAATAAGTCAACCAAACAACCAATTAAAACTTTAGGCTACTGTTCAGATATTTATATTTTAAATATGTTGTTCACTTGGTTTTTTGACAGTATCATTGATTCTTTAATAATATTTTGCGTGGTAAAGAGCAGTACCTTAAATGTACTCTGCGCAAAAAACCTTAAAAGTTCGCCGAGGTCAGACACAATGTGACCGGCTTTAGTTTCTGCTCCTCAGACAGGCTTAGACGACCTTGGCCGGTCCCGCTTTTGACTGACTGCATTAGGCTGTGTTTTGTTCCGAGACTGAAAGGGATACGGGACTGACGGCAGCCTCTCGGTCCCGCTGAAGGATCAAATACCGTTTAACAGCGGAAGCGCGAAAGCCGCAGATTCCACAGCGCCACTCAACGTGTCACGGCCAGAGCGCGCGGAGGGCGGCAACAGCACTACTGGGCTCAATCATTTGAATTTCTCTCATGTTTGCCCCCATGCCGACACTCCCAGCGCTGTTGACGCCCCTCAATCCATCTTCATCGGCCGGTGGAGCTCCATGACCCTGGGCGTGCCAGGTAGCGCAACATCACAGGTCTTTAAAAGGCAATTCGTGGGAAAAATGGGCAGAAATGTTCACGTTGACAAAGCGCTAAACTGTGACGCGCACTAATGCACATGTGGTTTTGATTCTCTGTCCCACGTTAATGGCAAATGTCAACCTGAAGTAATAACCTTAGTCTATGTGACAGAATGAAAACGATCAAATTTATGGCGTTTGATGTTGAACAATAAAATGCAATTATTTTCCAGATAGCCTATTTATATTAAAACAATTTTTAGGTTTATTAAAACAAAATAATATATCTTTAATAATGATGTGAGCCTATTATTATTAAATATTCACTGTTTGGGGTTAGGTTAATGTTTTTTAAGTCCTTTATGTTCACTAAGGCTGCATTTGATAAAAAAAAAAAAATACGGTAAAAATATGATTTTAAAATTTAAAAGAACTGTTTTCTATTCTATATAATTTATGTAATATAATTTATTCCTGTGATCAAAGCTGAATTTTCAGCATCATTACTCCAGTCTTCAGTGTCACATGATCCTTCAGAAATCATTCTAATATGATTTACTGCTTTATATATATAAACAGAAATCTTTTGTAATGTGTTAAGGTCTTTACTCTCTGTTTTCATCAAATTAATGCATGCTTGCTGAATAAAAGTATTAATTTTCTAACTGAAGCCAAACTTTTGAATTGTAGTGAATGTAGTAATCAACATTATGCCACAAAAGCTGTTGATGCAGGCTTTTACTGAACCCGACATGTTCCTTTAACAGAAGGGTAAATGACGTTTTGGACTTTTGACTGCGGTATTTAAGGTTGCAATGAAAATATTATTGTTCTGTCATTGACAGAAATATGTAGGCCAAACAAAAGGGGAACTTGACCGTTCAGGAAAGAGTGTGGTTTATACCACTGCACTAAACATTTCATGATCAAATTTGGTGATTTACAAACTGGCCCGTTTTGATGAGATGATTGGGCTACAGAGGAAGTGTGCGTACACCTCTTTTTTCCCTGAAAGTGTTCACTGCGCTCCTGAGATGCTCAATTGTGGTTTACAGCTGTTTAAACACAAAGATATTCTCACTGTGGTCAGTATAAGAAACCCAATTAGGCAGTAAAGCTGAACTGTAGAGGGGAATAAAAACTAGAGGAGGATCCAAGTCAGTGAACTGAGGTGCCTGCTGCAGTTGCCAGAGGTCGCCATGAAGTGGAGCCATTTGGCATCGGCGTTTATTCTGCGGGGATACAGGAGCTTTATTTCCCACTCCAAACACTGGTGTTACCCTGATTTATAGACAACGGGGTTTATGATATGAAACGTGTCAGTTTTAGGTTAAAACTCATGAGAAGGTGAGAGAGAATTCGCAAATATATCACCCGTCAGCACGTATGGAACACGCGGTGAATTTGGAAATCCTTTTTTCCAATAACAAATTCTGCTTCTCAGGTGCACCAGCTTCACACAGCTGTACTGGAAGACTAGGGGATAGTGTTTCCATTGGCTATTAACACATACTGGTTGCATTTTATAGGCTAATGTAGTGTTTTAGATCTTTTGTTCATAAAAATATTTAGTATAATTATATAAATTAATAAATAAAAATTATATAAATAGTTTAATTATTAATTAAACTAAGTTTTTAGTGTAACATTTTAGTAAAACCTTCATCTTTTGTGCACTTTTGTGAAAAATGTGGCTTTGGTTTAGTTATAATAGATATAAATAAATATTAATGTAAAAAATATAATTAAATATTAAGTAATTTTAGTGTAGATAGCTATTTTTGTTAGTAGATTTTAGTGTGGCTAACTATTTTAAAAGAGCTTGAATTTAGTTGTACATACTTCAAATTACTAGTAGCTAGTAGCTTAGTGAACTGTTTTAAAAGTAACTTCTACATCTTTATCAGTTTGACAACATGTGCTGCAAACACTCACAACGTAATCAAATACAGAAACGCGCTGCAAATACTCAACGAACCAAATACAGAAACGCGCTGCAAATACTCACAACGCAACCAAATACAGAAATGCGCTGCAAATACAACGCAACTAAATACAGAAGCGCGCTGCAAATGCTCACAGCGCAACCAAGTATAGAAACGCGCTGCAAATACTCACAACCAACCAAATACAGAAACGAGCTGCAAAAACTCAGAACGCAACCAAATACAGAAACGCGCCGCAAATACTCACAACGCAACTAAATACAGAAACACGCCGCAAATACTCACAACGCAACCAAATACAGAAACGCGCCGCAAATACTCAGAATGCAACCAAATACAAAAAACGCGCCGCAAATACTCAGTGCAACCAAATACAGAAACACGCCGCAAATACTCACAACGCAACTAAATACAGAAACACGTCGCAAATACTCAGAACGCAACCAAATACAGAAACGCGCTGCAAACACTCACAGTCCAACCAAATACAGAAACGCGCTGCAAATACTCACAGCGCAACCAAATACAGAAACGCACTGCAAATACTCACAACGCAACCAAATACAGAAATGCGCTGCAAATACTCACAACGCAACTAAATACAGAAGCGCACTGCAAATACTCACACTGCAACCAAATACAGAAACGCGCTGCAAATACTCACAACGCAACCAAATACAAAAACGCGCTGCAAATACTCACAACAAACCAAATACAGAAGCGCGCTGCAAATACTCACGTGCTGCAAATACTCACAGCGCAACCAAATACAGAAACAAGCTGCAAATACTCACAATGCACTGCAAATACTCACAACGCAACTAAATACAGAAACGCACTGCAAATACTCACAATGCACTGCAAATACTCACACCGCAACCAAATACAGAAACGCGCTGCAAATACTCACAACGCAACCAAATACAAAAACACGCTGCAAATACTCACAACGCAACCAAATACAAAAACGCGCTGCAAATACTCACAACGCAACCAAATACAAAAACGCGCTGCAAATACTCACAACGCAACCAAATACAGAAGCGCGCTGCAAATACTCACAACGCAACCAAATACAGAAACGCGCTGCAAATACTCACAGCGCAACCAAATACAGAAACGCGCTGCAAATACTCACACCGCAACCAAATACAGAAACGCGCTGCAAATACTCACACCGCAACCAAATACAGAAACGCGCTGCAAATACTCACAGCGCAACCAAATACAAAAACGCGCTGCAAATACTCACAACGCAACCAAATACAAAAACGCGCTGCAAATACTCACAACGCAACCAAATACAAAAACGCGCTGCAAATACTCACAACGCAACCAAATACAGAAACGCGCTGCAAATACTCACAGCGCAACCAAATACAGAAACGCACTGCAAATACTCAAAGCGCAACCAAATACAGAAACTAGCTGCAAATACTCACACCGCAACCAAATACAGAAACGCGCTGCAAATACAACGCAACCAAAGCTCTCTCGACCACTGTAAACATCTCTAACATGGCTTATTGTAATACATGTCATCAGAGCATCAAGTGAGCCACTTCTTTTCACTCCTTCCATAGACCATAACAACCTCAATGCTTTTAGCAGGTTTAATCTAGTCTAAAACATGGTTTGACTTTTCTCTTGCCTTTCTCTTTCATATTTCTGTGGTCTGAAGATGTAAAATTGGACCTCTTCTGTGGAGGATGGTATAAGACACCTCAAAATGTGGATGATAACCCGAGTGGACATTTATTTAAGCACTAGTGATATTTTGACTCATTTTAAGTAATTTGTTATTCTTCCTGGTTTGTGCCACCCTGCTGTAGAATCGCAGGAGACTGTTTTCAGTGGCGTACATCCATCTGGTTTCTCTGGGCTTCCTGGTTAATTCTCTTACCACCTGTTCAACATCTCATCTCAATACCACCACCATACACGCCGCTCAGCAGGGGGCCTCATCAAACCTGAATATCCACTTTAAAACTCACCAGGCTGTCAGAAGGATTAATATTGCCTCTGGCACCTGTGGGTTTACAGATAAATGACTTTCAATAACATGCCATCAATGATGTAGACTCTTTTCAGTCATATTCTTAATCTATTTATCTTTAAAACGATATTCAAATTATGTTTTTTTTTCCCAGTTAAAAACGTATTTAAATTTAAACATTTAATTACAAATGATATTTAGTTAAGCAAATGCACCTATGGACCCTTTTCACATTTCCAAAAATTGGCGACCCGTTGACGCTAATTTAGGTGGTTGAACACCCAGACTAGACCAGCGTGGCAAGCAGCAAACCACTTTAAGATGTGACCTGGTCATTCCACCTAGTATCTTCACCAAGATGGGTTACCAGGTCTCCACCTGCTAGTCAACTACATAAACTAGATTAGAATAGATAGAAACCAACTATGTTATCCCAAAACCAGGTTTATGCATTTATAATCAAACCAAAGACATTACAACATTTTCTGTCCATTATGATCCTTAGGTGTTCATTGTTATGCAGAGCCGTTTATTCAATGATGTTGCAAGAAGTAAACTTTTGTTTATTGTGTTTGATGTCCATTTATCTCTCCAGGCCCTCTGGAGATTCATTTGGTTTCTTCTCGGATTCCTGTTTGTCCTTTTCCATTTGTTCCTGCTCTTTGGCGTCCAGTTCTTTCAGTTTTTCCTCCACGTCTTTGGGAATCTCCACCTCCATCAGATTCTCCATTCCCTCCTCCGGCTCGTCTCCAATCAAAACCTTAATCAAAGACACACAAAATTGCACATGAAACCCTAATGGACCCGAATACGTTCCGTCAGAGTCACATATCGAGAGAAAAGTGGTAATGATGCAGGACGGGAACTAATGAGATGCCAGACAGCACTTCAGTTTTACTGTCATTCCCAAGCACCAATTTCGGGAACCCGACAACACGGAAAAACTTCAGTAACATGATAGCTGTTAAAGTCGTGTTAGTTAGAAACTGCTGCATTATGAAAAAGCGCCCATTAATCCTGGATAAATATTAGCCTCGTTCTGTGCTTGGCATATTAGCTGTTTTATTGACACTAATTAAAATGGTTGGGTTGAGGCAAATGGCTGAACCGCTGCTTCTGGCCTGGAGTTCAAAAGGGATCTCCCAGACGTTATGGAGAATATCATGCTTTAATAGGAGACCCTGTGACATCTTTTCCATGGGGCTGTACCCAAATATACGCCTGCCACGGTGCAAGGAACAGGCTTTTTCCACCAAATTAGTGTCTCCTTCTTTTTTCGACCAAACTTATAAATCCTGGTTTTGGAGGACTGGAACTGATCTGCATACTGTCTGGGGTCTTCCAAAGCACAACAATCCACATCCATAGAAAATGTTGCATGCAATGATCTTGCAAAAGTGATGCAATAGCAGGGTCGGCGCCATGGGGGGGCATGAGGGAGTGTCTCCCCCTCACCTGGACTATCCAGCCCCCTCAGTCGAGATGAATGTGAAAATGGATTTTAATGATAAAATAGACAATTTTAAAAGCATTAACATTAGGCTACTATAGCAACATTTTAGTTGAGGACAGTCTGTTTCACAAAGTCACATTTTGATTGGCACAACTGACACACGAACTTCCCGAGCCACGAAGAATGCAGCTCTGCTCTGCCTAAATGTTTAGGTCTTTACTATACCTGGACGAGTTTCTCACAGGCTGAAATCACTTGCGGATCTTTTTCCCATTTGTGAAACTCCCTCATGATGGGATAAACGTTCTTGTTCTTCATTATCTGTCGGCCCACTTTAGTAGCTGTAAGCTGAATACAAACAGATCACTAAGAAACTGAACTACAGGACAGACAAACCAGCATACAAGAGGAAAATATAGTGATTATACACTACCATTCAAAGGTTTGTGGTCAGTTTTTAAATTCATATTTTTGTTCAGCAATGATGCATTAAATTGATTAAAAGTGGCAGTACAGACTTTTATAATGTTGCAAAAGATTTCTATTTCAAATAAATGCTGTTTTATTTAACTTTCAATTCATCATAAATTCCTGACAAAATGTGTCACGGTTTCAACAGAAAACATTGATAATAATCAGAAAGGTTTCTTGAGCAGCAGATCAGCATATTAGAATGATTTCTAAAGGATCATGTGACACTGAAGACTGGAGTAATGATGCTGAAAATTCAGCTTTGATCACAGGCATAAATTACATTTTAAAATATATTACAATATAAAATGGTAATAATATTTTACAATATTACTGTTTTTACTGTATTTTTGATCAAATAAATGCAGCCTTGGTGAGTAGAAGAGACTTCTTTCCAAAGCATTAAGAAATCTTACCGACCCCAAACATTTGAAACAGTAGTGTATGTCAATTACTTAAACACAGGCAGATGATATATTTGATGTGTTCTTACGAGAATGAGGGTTTCTAAGAGCATCTTGCGGATATCAGGATCATCTTCTCTCTTTTTATCCTCCGGCAGATACTGCAAATCCACCGGCAAACCTGTAAATACAGATATAGAGTTCCATGAAAAAATATGTTAAAGGTGTATAATTGTTTTGCTGTTAAAATAGTGGCATAAAAATGACACACTTCACCTTTAAAACACTTTCTGAAGTAAAAATGGAAAGTATGAGCAATAAGAATAGTGATGCTTGGCACTTATTTAGTCCAAACATACTGCAAATTAAATTATAGTGATACAGACCATGAAAGCATTTCAGAATATAAGGCCATATAAGGTCAATTATTAACTAGGAATGTTCCTCTCCTTTTTGCAATCTGCTTATTAGCTAATTTGGTCAGACAGTACAGTGCATTAAGAGGAGAATATGGTATTTATAAACATTTCAAACAGCTTTTATTAAACCGCAAACTTTGAACTAAGATTCTGACTAAGCAAATTCACAATTTCCTGCTGTAATGGCAGTATTTCCATTCTGTTCATCTCATTTTCCTTACACATGTTGTTGGAAATACATTAAACATTCAACCTGTGTGTCATCAAAATGAGTAAACAACGCCATCTACTGGACAAGCGACAGTGTAGCAACAGCAGTCAAAGAAAAGATAAAGGGATAGTTCACCCAAAAATGAAACTTCTGTCATCATTTACTCACCCTCAAGTTTTTCCAAACCTGTATGAATTTCTTTCTTCTGCTGAACAGAGAAGAAGATATTTTGAAGAATGTTGGTCACCAACAGTTGATGGGCCTCATTGACTTCCATAGTATTTTTTTCTAACTTGAGGGCGAGTAAATGATGACAGAATTTTAAATTTTGTGTGAACTATCCCTTTAACTTCCCTTTATCCTTTAAAGCTTTTTCTTTCCTACACTACTAACAAAAATCATATGAAGTACTTGGATTTGTAGGGGGAAATCTGATTTAAAAAGCATCACCTTCATTCTCTTCCTCGGAGAGCTCCTCTGGTCCAGCCAATGGTAATAAAAGAAAAGGTAAAATATCCACCGCATCACCAAGCAACCACTCATGATGGGCTATGTGGACAAAAAGGCATATCTAATGAGAATTAAATGCACTAATTTTGCATTGACTTTCTATTCAATAATCAAACTGCATGTTCTTTACATGTATTTCTTCAGCAGACACTTTGTCCATAGATTACTGAGCCAAACACAGGTGTTTTACCGTAGTCAAAGCAGCAGTTTCTGAGCGTTCCCACCACCCCTCCTCTCCTGGTGGTCGATTCCTCGTACTGTGTGTACGGCAGAAGCCTCTGAATCACACACCTGTACAAACACACGACAAACAATCACGACCGAACATTTAACCAGTGTCTTACTGTCTAGTACTACGGTATTACCATGCTTTTGGAGATGTACCACGATAATATCATGTTTTTGATGTCTGTACCATGATAATACCATGTTTCTTTGACATGAACTATGGTAATATCATAGTTTTTTCCCCCCATACCGTGATAATACATTTTTTTAAATATGTACTATGGTAAAATAATATATTTTTTAACCCATACAATGATAATTCCATGTTTTTGGACAAGTACTATGGTAATATCATGTATTTTTTTACTCCTACCATGATAATACCATGTTTTTAACATGTACTATGGTATTATCATGTATTTTTTTACTCCTACCATGATAATACCATGTTTTTGGATATGTCCCATGGTAATATCATAGTTTTTTTTTCACCTGTACCTTAATAATACCATGTTTTTTAACATGTACTATGGTAATATCATATTTTTTTTTTACTCCTACCACGGTAATACCACATTTTTGGACATGTACTGAGGTAAAATCTTTGTTTTTTTCTCCTACCATAATAATACCATGTTTTTGAACATATAATATGGTAATATCATATATTTTTACTCCTACATTAATAATAACATGTTATTATTTAACATGTACTATGGTAATATCTTTTTTTTTTTACTCCTACCACAGTAATACCATGTTTTTAACATGTACTATGGTATTATCATGTATTTTTTTACTCCTTCCATGATAATACCATGTTTTTGGATGTCCCATGGTAATATCATAGTTTTTTTTTAAACTGTACCTTAATAATACCATGTTTTTGAACACATACTATGGTAATATCATAGTTTTTTTCCCTGTACCATGATAATACAAAATTTTTGAACATGTAATATGATAATATCATGCATTTTTAAGCCATGCCATAATAATACCATGTTTCTGAACATGTACTACAGTAATATATTTTTTTTACTCCTAAAAGATAATACCATGTTTTTGAACATGTACCATGGTAATATCATATATTTTTTACTCCTACCATAATAATACCATGTTTTTGAACATGTACTGGTAATATCATATATTTTTTTACTCCTACCACGGTAATACCACATTTTTGGACATGTACTGAGGTAAAATCTTTTTTTTTCTCCTACCATAATAATATCATGTTTTTGAACATATAATATGGTAATATCATATATTTTTACTCCTACATTAATAATAACATGTTATTATTTAACATGTACTATGGTAATATCTTCTTTTTTTTTTTACTCCTACCACGGTAATACCATGTTTTTAACATGTACTATGGTATTATCATGTATTTTTTTACTCCCTCCATGATAATTCCACCGTATTTCTTTTACCTGTACCATGATAGTACCATGTTTTTGGACATGTACTTTTGTCATGTTTTGTTTGACACATACTATAATAATACCATGGTTTTGGAAATATGATAATACAGTGTTTTAGTATGTAATCACTCTGTACCATGGTATTACTACCATCAGTGTCCCACAGTACTGCTATAGTCCAGGTACCTGTCCTTGTCCAGAATGAAGTGTCGTGCCTCGGGCAGCTGTGTGAGGTTGGACAGCAGGGGTCCCAGATAGTGTAGAGAAGCTTTCTTATTGAAACCCTCCGTGCAGAAGATTTCCACCACTCTGTCCAGTCCGATGTTCTGCTCCTGCAGAGCTCTGAACACCTCTCTGCACGTCCGCTCGTGCCGGCTCAGGTTACTGAGGATAGTGCAGATCCGATCCGCAAACACGTACTCCGGGTCCAGTAGGTTCGGAAGAAGTTTGGCCAGTAAGTCCGTCTCTTTGATCAAAGGCTGGTGAAGAGTCTCGTCCGCTGAGAGGTTGATCAGGGCATGGAAACAGTCCTTGACGATGGCGATGGAGCGGTCGCTGGTTAGAGTCACCAGGGCTTTGAGGAAGTCTGGTTTGGACTGCAGGTACCGGCACCCGTCCCGGTTTCCCGTGAGGCCCAGGACGTATTCCGAGGCCTGACCTTTGACATCAGCTCTCATCTCCAGAGTGAGAAATGACAGCAGTTCTTCAGCTTCACCGTCACTAAGCATCTTGGGTCAGTCTGTTGACAGACTCAAAGTTTATTGCTGATTTTTTTCCTTTTAGTCAAACTTAAAAAAAAAAAAAAAACAGACAGTTTAAGCAATAGCTTAATAATAATATCAGACAGCTAAAATCACAGAATAAAATAATATAAATAATAAAATAAATAATTTAAAAGTTATATTTTTCTAAAATGTTCTACATTTCTAAATTTTAAGTCTTTCATCCAATATTTATATTTTATTTTATTCCACCTTCATTTTAATAAACAAACACAATTATTATTATTATTATTTAATTTCAGTATTAGTCAACAATAGTTGAATATTTAATAATATAGTTAGTTTTATTTAAACTGCAAAAGAAAACACTGATAGTTTAAGCACTGCCTTAATAATAATGATAATAATAATATCAGACAGCTATAAATTGCAGAACAAAAAATACAATAAAAATACATTTAAAAAATACAAAATAAGAATAAAATAAATAAGAAATAGATTAAAATTGGCATCTAAAGACTGAAAATCCCTGTCTTAGTATATATCAAAATGCCATGTTATTACCATCACTGTATCATGGTACCACAGTACAGTTTTTGTAAGTACTCAGACATTATTATGATTGTGCAGCAACACAGTAGTGCAAAATTATAATCATAACAACCGATCGCTATGTTTACAGTATACTACTGAACACGCAAAACCAAAAATTTGACCTAGCATCAATATACAGCTGTATAGAGCGCAGAAAATATGTGATAAAAACTAATCATTTTGTTTACATTTTTAAATTTGTTTAAATAGAATATATTTACCACGTTCGCTGTATACAGAACACATGTGCGTTGATCGTAGTTCCGGCTGAAGGATTTTTTTTCCTGCTGAAGGAATTGACATATTCCTGATCCAATCAATTACGCACATTTTTGACGGACTGGCATATGATTGGTTGGTTAACTCCAGGCTCCGCCTTCGTTGTCGCGCTTTGTGATGACGCACAATATCCTGCGTGTGTTTGAAACATGGCAGCAGTTCAAGTGAGCGAAGCCGAGAAGGTTTATCTTATGCATGGAGTTCGAGTAAGTGTAATAATTTATAATTTGCATATAATTAACGTTCAGTTAATATACCATAAAGAATTTGTAAATCGAAAAGAAGCCTCATAACGTGTATTCTGGTGTGGTCTGTTTTGGGTTTTAACCTCATGCTGTGTTGAGATAGACTATATTGTATTTATTTTTGTGGTTCTAGATGTATTAATAATAGATAAAACATGGCAATAATATACAATTTGATACTAGCCTTTAACTTTAATTTCTGTTTTCTTTTTAAATGTGTCACTGACATAAACAAACCCCATTGACAGCTCTTAAATGTATATACAGTACAATAAAGCAAATGAAAATAAAGAGCTGACAGGAGTGAACCACTACAACATCTGCGGTCTCTATTACTCCAAGACCCCAAAAATCTGTCATGGAAAGTGTTTGAAGTATGTTATCCACCTAAAATGAAGTGTAATAATCAGTTCTGATGAGATTTGGAAACATCATGAAGCCTCATCCTAATACTTGATTGTTAGAAAAGAACATGAGGGTTAAATTGTGAATATTGTTGACAGGATGACCTGAGATTGGACGGACGAGGATGTGAAGACTACAGACACATGGAGATCGAGACGGATGTGGTGTCTAACACTGATGGATCTGCTAAAATCAGTCTTGTGAGCTGAATTAAACAGTTTTATGCAAATATCAAAACGTGGTGTCACGACTCGCCAGTGTTTTTGTGATGCAGTGTGTTGTTGTGTGATGTGTTTGACAGGGCCACACAGATGTTCTCGTAGGAGTAAAGGCAGAGATTGGTAAACCCAAACCCACGGTACCGGATGAAGGTTATCTGGAGTTCTTTGTGGACTGGTGAGTGTTTAAAGATCATTATATTTATAGATGCATCCCATCTCATTAAACACACATCAAGCGCCCTCATTACAGACACTGTAAGTCACTAACAGCTCCACCAATAAGACTTTTAAAAACCATTAAAATCATTAAGAATAATAGAACATGATGACATTTGAGAACATACTGCACGTAAGTTTACATGAATAGTGGGAGCTATAATTTTTTGGTATTATTATTTATATGCTATTGTAGTATTTATTAATAATTTTAATTATGAAAAAATATATATATATACACATATATATAATTTATGTTAATAAAATATAAAATGTATTTTATATTTTCAGTTTTTGTTTTAATTTTAGCTTAAGTTTTAGTAGTTTTATTATGTGCTTTTTTCATCTGTATTAGTTTTTTTTATATATATATATATTTTTGTTTGGCTTTCAATTATTTTTATTTCAGTTTTAGATTGTCATTTTAGGACTTCATCTTAAACTTATTTGTTGTAGCCAAAGGCAACATTTCAGGGGGTTTTTTTTCCCTAAAGTTTGTTTTTCATCCAATATTTATATTTTATTTCAGCTTTATTTCAATTAACAGTTTTTGGTTTGTTTGTTTGTTTGCTTGCTTTTTTTTAAATTCATTTTAGTATTAGTCAACAGTAACACTGGTTCCAGGTCTGGAAAAGTCATGGAAATTAGTGAAAAAAAAAAAATATATATATATATATATATATATATATATAATTTTGTCTGCTCACCAAGGCTGCATTTATTTAATTAAAAATACAGTAAAAACAGTAATATTGTGAAATATTATTACAATTTAAAATAACTGTTTTCTGTTTGAATATATTTTATTAAGTAATTTATTCCTGTGATCAAAGCTGAATTTTCAGCATCATTACTCCAGTCTTCAGTGTCACATGATCCTTCAGAAATCATTCTAATATGATGATCTGCTGCTCAAGAAACATTTCTGATTATTATCAATGTTGAAAACAGTTGTGTACTTTTTTTTCAGGATTCCTTGATGAATAGAAAGTTCAAAAGAACAGCATTTATCTGAAATATAAAGCTTTTGTAACATTATACACTACTGTTCAAAAGTTTGGGATCAGTAAGAATTTTTATTTTTATTTCTTTGAAAAGAAATTAAAGAAATTAATACTTTTATTCAGCAAGGATGCATTAAATCGATCAAAAGTGACAGTAAAGACATTTATAATGTTACAAAAGATTATATTTCAAATAAATGCTGTTCTTTTGAACTTTCTATTCATCAAAGAATCCTGAAAAAAAAAATGTTGTACACAAATATTTTGTACAGTTGTACACAATAAATGTTTGTTGAGCAGCAGATCATCATATTAGAATGATTTCTGAAGGATCATGTGACACTGAAGACTGGAGTAATGATGCTGAAAATTCAGCTTTGATCACAGGAATAAATTACTTTATAAAATATATTCAAACAGAAAACAGTTATTTTAAATTGTAATAATAATTCACAATATTACTGTTTTTACTGTATTTTTAATTAAATAAATGCAGCCTTGGTGAGCAGACAAAACTTCTTTTAAAAACATTAAAAATCTTACCGTGTCCAAACTTTTGACTGGTAGTGTATATGTATGTATATGTGTTTATATTTTACCCAACAGCTATTACAAATGTATGAGATACAGCACAATTAATAAGACAGTATTTAATTTATTAAACAGTTTATTACATACAGTATGTGTAGAGGTATTATAGTAGGAGTTGTAATTGAACAGTGCAGGTATTTCAGTGTATAAATATGCAAATTAGCAGTGAATATCCATAGATGATGTGTGTTTATATGTCCATGATCTGCATGATAATGAGTCACAGTCTCATCAGTTTTCTCGCCTTCCTGATGTATATTAAATGCCTGACATTTGTTTTGCAGCTCAGCAAACGCCACTCCGGAGTTTGAGGGGCGTGGAGGGGAGGAGCTGGGGGTGGAGCTTAGCAACATACTCTATAAAGTGTTCAACAACAGGCACAGCGTGGACCTGCGTTCCCTCTGCATCTGCCCGGGAGAGAACTGCTGGGTGCTGTATGTGGACGTGCTGGTGAGTGAACCACTTATCCCGCCAGAAGAGGGTGGTACGGCATCCTGATATTCACTTCTCAGGAATTGAATTGAATATTTTCATTAAATACCATGGAATAATGTGACATCCATATGCTGTTGGTATATTCTTCATTTAAATGCATGATTGTCTCGACAGCTGCTGCAGTGTGACGGAAACCTGTTTGACGCCATTTCCATCGCAATCAAAGCTGCTCTGTTTAATACACGGTGAGTTACTGTGTGTGTTTCCTATCAGAACTGTTAGGTTTCCATCAGGAAATGTGCACAACTGGCAGTGTGTTATTTTAGTATTATTTATATACTATTATAATATTTTGAATTAGCTTTTATTTGAATGTTTTCAGTTGTCATTTTAAATTTAGTTTATGTTTTAGTAATTTTGTTATGCAATTTTGTCATTTTATTAATTTTTAAATTTCTATTTAGCTTTATTTTTATTTGTTTTAGTAATTTTAATACTTCAACTTAAACTTATTTATTGTTTGCCAAGGCAACATTTCTAATTTTAAAATTTTTCCATCTAATATTTATATTTAATTTTATTTCAGCTTTATTTAATTTAACAAAATTATTTAACAAAAAATTGTAGTTGTTTTAGTTAATAGCAAATCATTCATTTTATATTTATTTTATGTTTTAATAATTTTATGTGTTTTTGTCTTTTTTTTTTTTTTTAATTTATAACATATTTTATTCAGTTTTAGTAATTTTAGTACTTCAACTTAAACTTATTTAATTCAGTTGGTTGCCAAAGCAACATTTCTAATTTTAAAGTTTTTCATCTAATATTTATATATTTTTTTCAGGTCTATGTAATTTAACAACAACAAACAAAAAAGCTTTAGTTAACAATAGCAAAAAAAATTTTAGGGAATATGTATATTTTTAACTATATTCTACAATATTTAAGCAGTAAATTTCAGGACTCTTTTTTTTTTTTTGTTATAAAAATATTTGTATTAATATATATATTTGTAAGTTTAACCATTATATCATATGAATTCGAAGGATTAATGCATTCAACTGTAAATCCACTATAAAATTATTTTATTAAAAGTTTTTAATGCATTAATCATAAAAATTCAAATGGTGATTGAAATTCACTGGTTAAATGTTGTGAAAACCCTGAATGAGTTACGAGAAACTTAAGCACATCCCTCTTCCGAAGCAGAATTCCCAAAGTGCACATATCTGAGGATGAGGAGGGCGGGAAGGAGATCGAGCTGTCAGACGACCCGTACGATTGCATGCGGCTCAATGTGGAGAATGTGCCGTGTATCGTAACCCTGTGCAAGGTACAGCAAAGCCTGGGCTATTACCCACAATGCACCACTCTCCTCATGTTATATTCAGTTATGTGTTTGTTAACATCATATGTCTATGTGTTTGTGCCTTCAGATTGGTCACAGACACGTGGTGGACGCCACTCTACAGGAAAAGGCCTGTTCTGTGGCCAGTCTCCTGATCTCAGTCACACACAAAGGAATGGTCACATGTGTCAGGAAGATGGGAAGAGGAAGTCTGGACCCGGAGAGCATCTTTGAGATGACAGAGGTCAGATTATTTTTTTCCACAGTAGTTTTAAACTTTCTTGATTATTATTATTAGTGGTGTTTGATAAGGCATCACTTTTATTCCTACTTAGAATGAGGAGTTCAAATCCCTAACCCGGTAAAGCATATGAAACATATGAAATAATAGAAAAAATTATTGAATCTTTAGACAAAATATACAACAAAAACTTACAAAAAAGTGTGCATATTTGTTTTTATGTTGAGTATCATTAAAAGTATAATTCATCAGACTTTTATGGCGCATATAGAATGATATAGTGAGAATATGGAGGGAAAAAATGTCAATTTTATTCAATGGCCCAAAATGAGCAAAAATATAGCAATAAAAAGTAAGATGTAATTCTGATGCTTGTAATGTAAATCAGTGAGATCTTTATAACAGAGTCTACTTATATAAAATGCATATAAATATAAGTTGTCTTTATCTTTCAGTAATATGTCATAGTAAGATGATATTTAAACGCTTAGTTTATTATTTTGTGGGGCATTTCAGTACAGTTATGATTGAGAGTAATAAATATTCCTCAAAAGCCTTATGGATCATATTTGATACGTTTTAACATGAGTTTTCTAAAAAAAAAATAATAATAATAATAATGTATGGATAATCAAGTAAGTTTCTTCAGTCCAGTAAGTGTTCATCTTGAAATATTCCTAACAATATAAAAGTTATTCTTATGTTTACTTTATAAAAACCAGTAAAGATTTGACAGCAAAAAGACGAGCTGAAGGTGGACGTTTTTACAGTTACTAAAATCATGTGAATTATCAATCAGACGACAGAAGGCATGTAGATTATGTACAGCAGGTTTTTAAGCAAAGAAATGTGTGTATCATATATGATACAGCAGGCTTTACAGGGTTAAACTTTGGCACCTTCACACTGGAGTTTACATTACTGTATATTAGAGAATTTCCTCCAGCTCGTGTTGTTTATATGTGCAATATCCATCAGACAGTCAGTGAACAGACAGAACCCGTCCAGTGCTTTAACAACTAGAGCTTTTATTTTTGCACACTTTCACATGTTTTTCACTTTCATAAACTCACTGATTAAAGAGTTTATATTCACTGTTCTGGTGTTGTAGGCTGGAAAGCGTGTGGGAAAGACTCTTCATGCTCCGCTCATGGAACTGCTGCAGAAAGAAGAAAGTCTTGGCAAGAAACGACAGAAAGTGGGATTCCTCGGATAGATAATTTTGTACCTTTTTTTTTTTTTGTTGTTGTTGTTGTTTGTTTGTTTTTCAAATAAATGAGTTAAGTTTCCTATGACGTTCGTCATGTCTTGCTTAATAACTTCAGCTAACATAGAATCCTCTAATGTGAGGTTATATAACGTTGCTGTTTTTGTTTTGTTCATTTTTCCAGCTGTTTGAACGGTGCTTTTAACGGATGACTCAATGATAAATGTTTTTTTCACTCAAATCCAATCGTTTCCTCATAAATCTGAGCGGTTTGAGTGAATTTTAAGCATTTGAGTCTTTTTACACCTTTAGTAGATGAGTAGAACAGAATCCTTGAAGTTGTTGCGTGTTGGTGATTTTTATGTCCCAGAGCAGAAGGATATTTTTGTTTTAAATGCAAATGTTAGGAAAAACATAATGTGTGTTGGCATGAAAACAGAAGTTGCGACAGTCTTTTCTTCCTATTGTGACAATATCTGAGTAAAACAGCTTCTGGAACCAGATCAAATGTAGGGCGGGGCTTGAATTTGTCCAGGGGAATTGATTGGATGGTTGTGGTTTGCTATTGGTGGATCTCATGTGAGTGACAGGTTGTCCCGCCCTCGTCATCATAGAAGAGATGTCGCTGCAAGACGGAGGGGAAGTTATTTAATAATGATATGCATGGATTAATCATTTATAATAAATACTGCAATATTCCATTAAAAAATATATATATATATATTCTCATTTTGATTTCATGGTGACTTGAAAGATTCACAGACGTGTGTAAGTTGACAGGTGCTGTAGTCGAGCACAGACCGTGTCCAGCAGGACGTTTCTTCTGCCACGTGTCCTCTGAAGAAGATCTGAGCGCTCAGGCCCTCCAGACAGCTGCTGTGAGCCTGGATATATTCCATCCCATAATAGCTTTGCTTCTTCCTCTGGAACAATGAATCCAAAACAAACTACAGCTATCACTGCATAGATAACTACTTCATACACCAGAGGTATGCATGATGGGAAATGTGTCCTCAGGAGACCTTAAATGCTCCAGGACTCTGAGCAACCTGAGAACCTGCTCTTCTGTGTGAGTCATCCTAAATATGGATCCAGTTTTATAATCTGCAATAAGTATATTTCCACATATTTTTAAGCAAACTGTAAAGAAAAATTAACTAAATCACATTACAATTTATAATGTGAGAAAAATGTAAAAAATAAATAAATAACAGAAAAATGTCAACTATTTTGGTCTGATATAAATTTGACAACTTACCCCAACCTGATAGTTTTGGAAAATTCTAGTCTTCGGAACATCATTTTTCAGAACTTTTTAGCTAAATTCTAACTTCATCAAATAGTTGACTATTATATACTTATGTTTTAATTTATGTTTTATTGTGTTTATATCTTACCAAACAGCTATTACAAAAATGTGAAATTCATATTTTAGTTTGGAAGAGAGAATTCACAAAAATGATTCTGTGTGAGAAACGTACAAAGTGTGTGTTTTATGTACCACTTCTAGCTGTGAGCTTGAAGTCTGAGAACTGATGAGGAAACTGTGTGTGTGTTTGAGAGGTGAGGTGTGTGTGAGGACGTCACTCCTCCGCTCAGAATGAAGAGCGACTGCAGTGAGTTTACAGCAGTTTTTCTGCGTGAGCTGGACTGAGAAGCAGAGATCTGTCCTTGTTCTCCAAACTTCACCATGAGACTCAGAAACGTCTGTCTTCTGTTCGCAGTCCTGCTGCTCCTCACACACACCTCACAGCAGCAGAGCACTTCCAGAAAGAAACACAGCGCTAAAAAAGGTAAGACGGGAGGATTTTTGATCATTTTTGTCTTCAGTTAGATCATTTATTCACTTGGTTAGTCAAGTTGAAAGCTACAGTTTCAGAGAACATCACTGTGCAAAGCATATTTTCTTTAAAAGTTGCTGTGTGAAGAAAAATACTACTACTGTTTACTACAAAAATGTACTGAAAAACTAATTTAAAAAAAAACAAATTTTATTATCTTATTAAACTAATATAACTTCATTAAATGTATTAAAATATATATATATTAATACAATTCAATTTAAAAATAAAATGTAATATGATGGCTTCATTTTCTTGATGCACAATATCATTTATCTCTTTCAAGTGATTTTGGGGTGAAATTGGTTGTTGATTTTTCATCCGATTCAGCGTAAGATCGGTTCTCTCCCTGTCAGACTCAGATGCTCGAGCCAGCGCTGCTTTGGAGGACATTCAGCAGCAGATCAATGACATTGTGGAGGAACTGAATCATCTAAAGGAGCAGCAGGCTCTGCAGACGGGTGAGAGCTTCATTAACCCATCTGCATCAAGACATGCTCTGCATTACTGAAGCATCCAGACATTATGATATAACCCTAACCTACTGCCTGACTCGTCTGTTTAACTGTAAAAAAAAAAAAAAAAATAGTAGAGATTCAGATCTGTTTGGCCCTTGAACTCAAAAAACTGACACGTTGTACCATAGATTGTGGCGTATTGTTTGGATTAGAGTCTGTCTGCTTACATAAGACACATGGCCTCCACGTGTAGATTTTGATGATTCTTACAGCTTGTGTTTTCCCTAGAGAACAAAGCCAGATGTCATTCAGTCTTTGATCTGAGGAAATGTTCAGACAATATGTGTAGCCTAATATTTCATAAGACTATATGACTGTAATAATTTTAAAGTATGCTAATTAACACATTTGTACGGTGGCAGAGAGATCTCAACGCGCTGCAAGAAAACTCATGCAAATAGGAAAAAACACCAGCAAATTAAGAAAACTTCATGTGCTGTTATACAGAAATACAGAAAGGTGCTGCAAAAATACTCACAATGCAACCAAATACAGAAACACGCTGCAAACATTTACAACGTAACTAAATACATAAACACGCTGCAAATACAACACAACCAAATACAGAAACATGCTGCAAATACAGAAAAGCGCTGCAAATATTCACAACGCAGCCAAATACAGAAACGCGCTGCAAATACAGAAACGCACTGCAAATACTCACAACGCAACCAAATACAGAAACGTGCTGCAAATACAGAAACGCGCTGCAAATACTCACAACGCAACCAAATACAGAAACACGCTGCAAATACAACACAACCAAATACAGAAACATGCTGCAAATACAGAAAAGCGCTGCAAATATTCACAACGCAGCCAAATACAGAAACGCGCTGCAAATACTCACAACGCAACCAAATACAGAAACGCGCTCCAAATACTCACAACGCAACCAAATACAGAAACGCTCCAAATACTCACAACGCAACCAAATACAGAAACGCGCTGCAAATACAGAAACGCACTGCAAATACTCACAACGCAACCAAATACAGAAACGCGCTGCAAATACTCACAACGCAACCAAATACAGAAACGCGCTCCAAATACTCACAACGCAACCAAATACAGAAACGCGCTGCAAATACAGAAACGCACTGCAAATACTCACAACGCAACCAAATACAGAAACGCGCTCCAAATACTCACAACGCAACCAAATACAGAAACGCGCTGCAAATACAGAAACGCACTGCAAATACTCACAACGCAACCAAATACAGAAACGCGCTGCAAATACTCACAACGCAACCAAATACAGAAACGCGCTGCAAATACAGAAACGCACTGCAAATACTCACAACGCAACCAAATACAGAAACGCGCTGCAAATACTCACAACGCAACCAAATACAGAAACGCGCTGCAAATACAGAAACGCACTGCAAATACTCACAACGCAACCAAATACAGAAACGCGCTGCAAATACAGAAACGCACTGCAAATACTCACAACGCAACCAAATACAGAAACGTGCTGCAAATACAGAAACGCGCTGCAAATACTCACAACGCAACCGAATACAGAAACGCACTGCAAATACAGAAACGCGCTGCAAATACTCACAACGCAACCAAATACAGAAACACGCTGCAAACATTTACAATGTAACTAAATACATAAACACGCTGCAAATACTCACAACACAACCAAATACAGAAACATGCTGCAAATACAGAAAAGCGCTGCAAATATTCACAATGCAACCAAATACAGAAACGCGCTGCAAATACAGAAACGTGCTGCAAATATTCACAATGCGACCAAGTACAGAAATGCGCTGCAAATGCAGAAATGCGCTGCAAATACAAAACAGCGCTGCAAATATTCACAACGCAACCAAATACAGAAACGCGCTGCAAATACAGAAAAACGCACTGCAAATACTCACAACGCAACCAAATACAGAAACGCGCTGCAAATACTCACAACAAAACCAAATACAGAAACGTGCTGCAAGTACTCACAACGCAACCAAATACAGAAATGCGCTGCAAATACAGAAACGCGCTGCAAATACAGAAACGCACTGCAAATACTCACAACTCAACCAAATACAGAAACGCGCTGCAAATACAGAAATGCGTTGCAAATACTCACAACGCAACCAAATACAGAAACGCGCTGCAAATACTCACAACGCAACCAAATACAGAAACGCGCTGCAAATATTTACAACGTAACTAAATACATAAACGACCTGCAAATACTCACAATGCAACCAAATACAGAAACATGCTGCAAATACAGAAATGCGCTGCAAATATTCACAATGCAACCAAATAGAAACGCGCTGCAAATACTCACAACACAACCAAATACAGAAACATGCTGCAAATACAGAAACGCGCTGCAAATACTCACAACGCAACCAAATACAGAAACGCTCTGCAAATACTCACAGTGCAACCAAACATAGAAATGTGCTGCAAATACTCACAACGCAACCAAATACATACACACTGCAAATACAGAAATGTGCTGCAAATACTCACAACGTAACCAAATACAGAAACAATGCAAATAGCACAGACCACAATGGCAATGTTGTTGATGACATGAAAGGTGAGTTTTTTATTTATTTTAACACCCTGATCGTATGTGCGTTGTGTGTATTTGCAGTGCGTTTCTGTATTTGGTTGCATTGTAAGTATTTGCAGCACGTGTTGTCAAACTGATGATGTTTTCTTAATTTGCTGGTGTTTTTTCTATTTGCATGTGTTTTCTTCAGTTGCAGTTCTCTCGGGCCACCATAAATTTGCTCCAATATCAAATTTAAAAAACCATGATAGCGTTTCTGTGATTTTCCAAAAGAGGGAAAAATATCGAGAGACTGATTACAGCAGTCAGAAGAGAAAATTTCACGAGTTCACATGTACATATAATTCAATAGAATAAAAGTTATGCGTATTTGGCATGCTGTCCGGGGGGAGGGCTCCGAGCTCGGAAAACTGGCCCGAACCCAGAGTACTCCCCCCGGTGTGGTAATAACAGATAGAACTAGAAGTGAGGAGCTGGGGTGGAGGAGGGATGTTGATAAACTCTCAGACGAACAGAGGTAAGTCTGCTGTATTTATACCTCTTGTTATTGGTTGAGTTGATTAACTGAATGCTCTCCACCAGTGCTAATTAGGTTAATTATCTGAACCTGCTCCTCCCCAATCTTGTTAATAAAACATCATGATGTGAACTTTGCCCTCACTCCCTTAGCCTTTGTATTAGAAACACCCTCACAGCAGCATTAATTCGTGTTTTGTAATTTACTGCCAAGGTAATAAAACAAAGAATAGCATTATAAATGATTTTTTTTTTTTTTTTAAACGTCCATTTTTTTAAACGTCCATTCATTTCACTTTTGGTGAGAAAGGGCCTTTACATTTGCCAAAAATAGTTTTTTTTAATTAAAAAACAAAAAAATGCAAAATTAAATTGTTACTTCCTAAAAAGTAACTAATAATGTAACGCAAGTAACTTTCCCCAACACTAGTTGTGATTGGCTGACCTGTACGTATGGGCGAATCAGGTGTTGGTATGTAAATATGGCCATTCATATGTTAATGAGCTCTGGCTTACGAATAAGCCAAATGTTGAGTTAGTACACTAAGATTACACTTTTTTATTTTAAAAGAACAACAAACACTCTGTTTTACATTACCATTTAAACAATGCAAACAATGTTTTTTATTTATTTATTCTCCGCTAGTCTGTCTGAAAGGCACGAAGATCCCCGGCAAATGTTTTCTGGTGGACTCCGTGAAGAAGCGCTACCACACGGCCAACGAAGACTGCATCGCCAAGGGAGGAATCCTCAGCACTCCGCTATCTTCGGACGAAAACACGCAACTCTACGATTACGTGCGCCAGAGCATCGGACCAGACGCTGAAATCTGGCTGGGCATAAACGACATGCAAACCGAGGGCGTGTGGGTGGACCAGACCGGCTCGAATATCCGCTACAAGAACTGGAAGCTCCCGCAGCCTGACGGCGGCAGCGCGGAGAACTGCGCCGTGCTCTCCGGCGGAAAGTGGCTGGACGAGAGCTGTCGCGAGGAGAAAGCGTCCGTCTGCGAGTTCAATATCGTCTGAGATCATCCAGCGCGGCGGTTCTCTTGACCTTAGCTGTCCTTTTCATTGCACAATCCTGCTTGCATTGTGTTTTCTCCGTAATTGTATATTTTTCTCTTGAGGAGAGCAAAGATTGTCATTTTACTCCATAAAAATGTTCAGATACAAAAGCTGATCTATAATTAAAGACTGTGACACTGTAATAAAGGACACATCTAGTTCATTTTTGGACAGTCTCCATTAAGATCTAGCCAAAAACACAGAGAAAACAAACATAATTGAATCCTAAATTAGATGTAATGGTCTTTTAGTAGGAAGTCCAGCCACCTGTTAAAATCCAGTAGAACGATGTTTATTTCAGATAGCTAGCTTTGTTACTTGTTTATTTTATAACAAACTAATGTCTAGCCTGATATAACCTGAACATATTTTATCTCAATAAAATGTTTATCAAAAAATGTGATTGTATGATATTTTACATATTTGGCGTGAAGTTATGCAGAAAATTGATATGCTCATAATTTATTAAATATTTTGGCTGATTTGATTATGCTTTCACCTACAGTTGAGTGTTGAACTGTCAGATCCATGCATCACATTTTACCTAGGGATGCACAAAATCGGTTATCAGCTGATATTAGAGATTTTTTATTTTATTGTTATCAGTCCATATTAAATATTTAATTGTGCATGTTAATTTCTGCCAATTTTTACATTTAGTTTGCCTTTGCTATAATTTAACACTCACTTGAAAGTATAAAATGTTAATTGTAAGCTTTAGCAAAATTAATATCAATTTTTCTAACTGTTTCTAACTTAATTATAATGCTGTGATGCATTTACTTCATCCTTTCTAATTTTCCTTTCTAACTTTTAATTTATTATAACAAAACAGCATACTTTAATATCAGCAATTTATCCGTTACCTGGCATGACATGAAAATAATTATTAGTTTATCAACATCAGACAGAATTTTTATATTGGTGCTTCCATAATTTTACCATGTAAAACGTTTAATACCTTTCAACATCTATTCCACAGAGTTCTGCTGATTTTTCTCCAAATCCATTGCGGGAAACATGAAAACTGTCTTAATGTGGTCTGTGTGTGATTACCTTCATTCTTAATATATTCTGAACAGAGAGGATTATCTATTAAAACACCTGAGAATTTATTTTAGAAACACATGGTGTAAACATACATAATTGAAAAACAAACACATAAGAAACCTGTAGCCTGGAGACAAATCACTGTTAAAACAAAAAATATCCAATAGAGAAGGTCATGGCACACTTCCACATAGGGATTCGACTCTCAAACGGCTCTGACAAGAGCATTAATTCTGTACATTCAGGCTAAAAGCCCATAAAAAAAAATCTTTAAAACCAATCTTTTAATAAACTATACATGCAAAATATACCTGTGACCACTAGGGCGGTGAGAGAGAGTGAAGCCTTTTGGGATCAGTTTTACAGAACAACATCGTCTGTGTGCACTTATGTGTGAGCCAATGGCTTTTCTGCTCTCCCAATCAAATTTTAGGAGTTTGTTAAATGTTTTTTAGTGAGCAGTCAAATCATCATACGAATCCCCTCCTCATCCTGCATTTATCCTCACATTGCCTCCTCGTATTCCGGCTCAGGACAGGAATCAGAGTCCGATTCCATTTCCAGCTTTAGTTTAGATTCATCGGTAGACAGACGAATGGGATTTATATCCCCAACACTCTTGAAAGTGTGCAGCTCATTATGCACCATCCTACGATCTTCAAATCCTATGCTTCCCTGCGACACCAGTGGCGAACGAGGCCTTGGAAGATTAAAGGTGTTGGGTGGGGTTAGGAAAGACTGAAATGCATCTCTATCTCCTCCTCTTCCGTCTAGCGGATATTCAGTGGACGAATCCGTAGCCGGTGGGATGGAGTCCACGGGTCCCGTGAACGGACTGTATGCGTCTACCTGATGTCCGTTGCTCCAGGATCGATTGTCGACCTCTGCAGGTTGGTTCTTGTCCAGAAGATGTCCGTACATCGTGGGGTCGTCAATGGAGGCGTAGACGTGGGACTCATTGTCTGCTCTGGATTTTGGGAAGGTGGCGTTGCCTGGAAGGAAAGGTTTCCCTCTGGGCAGATAGATGGAGGACCTGTTGGCTGTAGGTTTGTTTTTCCTTCTAAAAGAGAAGAAAATAGTTTGAATATGTATTTATTCCTAAAAGTAAACAATGATGGCTGAGCTTTGAGTTATAGGCTAAATGTTTTAGTTCTAGATTTTGTCCATTGAAAATGTTTTAATATGAGCAAAGTGATTCATAATTCATCAAGAAGTATTTTAAAAGCAGTGGTGAGCCTGGTACAGATGACACAAGTAAATGCCAAGGGTAGAAAAACATTCTCAAATTTAATTTGGCTGTTTAGAATAAAATACTACTATACTACTTTACTATATTCACAGTATGTAGTATATATACTGCACACAGTATACTTCGATGTGGTGCATCTGCCAAATCGGGCAGTATAAAAAAAAACCCCAAAAAATTGGATTTAAAAAAAGATATGCTTTTATTGCCAGGAAATCAATGAATTAAAGGTGCGTTTACGCCATGTTGTAAGATTCTAACTTGTAAAATGCGGTCACATCCTCATAGAGCTCGTTATTACAACTTGTAGACTGGGAATTTTCTGAGCGCTCCTACTTGTATCACGTGATCGCTGTACCACCTGACCGCTATAATTTGGGCTTGATAGTGTTGCCGAAGAAATGCAAAATTGGCCCTTCAAAAAGACCAGCCCCCTTAGTTACTGTTGCTACATCTGACAAGTTTTCGGTACCAGTAGCGCCTTAGTTCAAGCGGCACATGAACTGATCATCTTTTCCTCTTTACTACTAGTTAACATGAAATAAACTTGAATGAACATCAGAAGGTATGTCATTTTAACCACAGAAAGTCCACCAACATGAATCTACTGATTGTTTTTTGACAAAATGGAGGATAGCAAAGGGGGCATAAAACATCAGCGTTATGATTGGTCAGATCGCCTGTCAATCAAACTCCCAGTGAAGGGAGAATTCCCAGTCCAAGGACGTGAACGTCACATGTTGTCAACTCAAAATTACAGTATCTTTCACGCTATGCCACATGACTTTTTTGATGCGCATCGAGGAATATATTTGGTAAATATGTTTCCATCGTAGTTTATGCATGTCTTCATATTGGATACAAAAATGGTCAGAATGAAAGGAGCACATTTTTAGAATTTACGCACATCTTTGCGTTTCCAACTAGCATTTTTTATGCGATATACCACAATTTGTATAAATATAGGTGGATGGAAACATGCCTAATGTTTAAAACTGTTATTTTAGTATCATTAGTATACGGTCATAGTTTTTATTAATAAGTGTAAATTAAGTGTAAATTTTATATTTTCCATTTTCATTTTTACAATTTTGTTTAAATATGTCTTTATACTTATTGAGTTTCATTTCAGTTTTAGTTATTTTAGTAGTTCAAGTTAAACTAAGTGGTAATTAGAAATGTGCCTTGGCAACTAGCTGAAATAAAATAAGTTTTTAAATTTTATTTTACTTAACATTTATTATTTTTATTTATTTTTTTATGTAATGAAAATGTTTTTAAAGGCTTTCAATTTTAGTCAATAACCCTGGTTTGAAACACTGTTGTATAAGATATGAAAATTAATTGCATAGGAAAATTAAGATACAATTAAAATGACTATTAAAATGAGTAAAAATGAGTATAGTAGTATTCCATTCACATAATTTTTTATTTATATAGTAATTTAATTGTGCTTTTTGTGTGCATCTTAGATTTTTCATTTAAATATGCATTTTATTTTGTTGTTATTTTATTGCCTGATCTAGAGTTGCTACTGTTCAGAAAAACATCCACAAATACCCATTTGTTGCAGCCAAAAATAATGTTTATGCCCTGGTTAGACAAATTCATAAGAGAATACAGAAGAAAATTCAGACTCACTTCCAAATGACGCACACAACTATAAGTGCGATGATTAGCAGCAAAAGCAGCACCCCGACTACAGCCAAGATAAGGCCCAGGAATTTCTCTGTAAGGAGGAAAAACAGTGGGAATGATTTTATGATTAACTTCCAACACAAAGCAGAGTGTGATCAATGCACAAATCCATTCAAATGAAGACAAACTCTTAAATTAAAGTGTTTTGCTCACTGGTTTCCTTCTGCAGAGTGATCTTAGAGAGCACAGCGAAGCGGCCGCTCTTGGGCTCACAGTTGGATATGTTCAGGTAGAAGCTCTGCTGTTGTTGGATGATGGTGTTGGCGAAACTCTGATCTTCTCTCCAGGACAGTGTTTGGCCTTGTGAGTCCAGCGTTCCGATCGTGACCTCTGTGTGGCCTGAGCCACAGGTGAGCTTGCTGACGTCAGTGAACTGCAGCTCGGCCTTGTGCTCTCGGGGAACGTTGACGATCCACGTGACGGATGAGGAAGGATTCATGCCATCGGGCCAGTTGGGCGTCGCAAGGTTCATGGTTCCCAAAATGAGTGGAGATACGGTGTAGATTACATTTTCTATGAAGAAAGCAGGAAGTCAATGCTATGAGACTGTCAACTCTATTACAATAGAAAAACAGTTCTTTTGAGTTGTAATAATATTTCACAATATTATAGTTTTTTCTGTGTTTTTGATCAAATAAAGTGAGCATTCTTTCAAAACCTTATTTCAAACTTTTGGCCGGTAGTGTACTTACCAGTGATCTCGGGACTCATGGCAAATTTTAAGAAAGGTCCTCTCTCCTGGCTCAGGTCTTTTATCGTTTTAGGAGTTAGGGTAATAGAAACATTCCCTTTGATTTGGATTTTCTGGATTGTGCCTTCAGCCAGAGAGCAGAAGTGGCCGATGTTGGAGCCTTCAGTCTCAGAGATCAGCAGAGAGACCTTCTCGTTACACTCCTTGGCTGGGACAGACTGGTGCAGGTTTCCGAATGGGGACGTGAGATCCACGGTGCCTTGATCGAGCACACGGAGCAGCCAGGTGAACCGGTGGAGGGGAACATGCAGACTGGGATCCAGAATCGGAATAGTGAGGGCTGTGGGAATAGCCCCGCTGACGTCACGAGAAGATACACTCGGACAATCTATAATTACATGGAGAAAAGGGAAAAATCAAATTAATGTGGTGAATGAATCTCAAAATGATTCTGTCAAGATTAGGATTTAATGACTGTATGGATTGACAAGTGTGGACTGTCACTTGTGCAAGAAGGTTGAATGGTGAATGGTCCATCCATCCATCTATCCGACGGATCCATCTATCTATCAAACTTCAAGGTTTTGTAAACATTTTTAAGTGCCAATATTTGTCTCAACATTTTTTTTAATTCTACTTCCTTACATTCACATTGCAATTCTACATCCTGTTACTGAATTCAATTTAAGACCACATCTGAAGAGTCAAAGCCAGAACAAACAAAGCAATTATTTCATGTCTAAAGCTTTTCCTTTTCATTGTGTTCATGTTGACAGTCCACTGAGTGTGTAGAAGCATTTTTGCGCTCCTGGTTACCGATAGTTTTGGTGGCCGTCAGCTGCAGGTCCTGCACGGGGCAGTCGAGAAAGGACAGGTCAGCTTTGGTGCCCGCAGGAACCACTATTTTCTCCTGCACCACAGAGTTCAAGCTCATTTCACAGAACGACTCAGGGTTTTTATTTTCTATTTGCAGGCTCAGTCCCTCCTCGTTCCGGAGATCCGCAGTGCAAAGATCTGAACAGAATAGCAAGAAAATCTGCAACTTTAAAGCATGACTTAATCAAGATCAGATACCCTAAAAATCAATATTATTTCAGACACAAAACCAAATCTTTATGTTTTATTTCTACTTACATGGAGTCCCACCCCTGATCACCGCCACGTTGATGTTCAAAGAAAGCCCAGGAACATTCTCCGCTCTTTTTGCATTACAATTGGTCAACGTCAGGCTGAAATCTCCCTGTTTATTGGCCGGCTGACTGTCCGTTGGGGCCTTTGTGAATGAAGTCTTGTCCCCCAGTGTATAATCGACCAAGACCTTATTACTTTGGCATACTGGTGGAGTGTATTGTTCAAAGAGAACCGTAAAATTGTGCATTGGCTCAAGAGCAAAGTTCCATTTAATTTTGTCTTCATTGTAGAAGCCGGTGTTGTAGTTTGGTGTGAAGAAATCAAAAGACGACAGTCCTCTGGGCAGCTTGACATCCACCACAACCAGTGCTGTAGATGCAAAGAACAAGAAATAAAATGACTGCAATCAAAAACAAAACTGTTTTTGTTCTAAATCACTTCTTCTAACCTGTTGTATCTGATCCTATGGACACTTTGAAGTCAGATGGGTTCAGCTCTGTATCTTTGGGAACCTCCAGAGACACACGTCCTCTATACAAGACCTGGATACGACTGATGGTGCCGTTCCGACAAAACGTGCCGACAGAGATCGGTCCTGTGCGCTGGTACGTAATGATGGTGTAGGTGTGTTTGTCTGGACAGGATTCTGTAGGCTTGATCTGTCTCATTCCTGGAGCTGGAAAGTCCAGTTGAAACATCTTGCCTGACTGAACCTTCAGATCCCAGTTGAAGGTTCTGCTGAACTCCAGGAATCGGGTCGAATCCGGATGTACTGCAGTGATGCTGCAGGCTGATGTCGAGCACTCTGTGATTGGAATAAAAAGTAAAGATTTAGTGTTTTACAAGGTGATTTTTATCAAATGGATAATTTAGACTCTACATTTTGCTACTCACCAATTTTTTGGTTAATCTCCACCGTAAGGACATCGCCCGGCTGAGAGCAGTTAAAAGTCACGATGGTGGGCCGAGCTTCAGTGAGTTCGACTTTGGAGTTACAGGTCTGAGACGGACCTTCATCCTTACACATACTACAGTCCAGACCCTCAGCTGCCTTCTTACTGAAGATTATCACGGTTCCAGAGTCAGGGGTCACCTCAATTTTATGACATTCTGGAGGAGGGAAAAAATGTATATATTATTAAAAAAAAAAAAATGTGTATATTATATATATATATATATATATATATATATATATATATATATATATATATATATATATATATATATTTAATTAATTTTTTTATTGGCTGTATTTTGAATCACATAAATCACATAAAAACATTAAAAAAAAATCTTACCATTTAAAAACTTTTCACCAGTAATGTGTATGTATATGTATGCGTATGTAAAAAAATGTAATGTAAAATATTATTTATATATATATTACATTACATTATATAAGCTATTATAAATGTATGTTATAAGGTTAGATGTTATATAAATGTTATTAATTTATAAATTATATTAAATACATAAATTAAATTAAAAATAAAATATAATAATTAACAATAATTTAAAGTGAGCCTATTAAGAATTTCTTTTATTTATTTATTTTTTCTTTCCCATTTTTTTTTTTTTTTTTTTTTTTAACTTTTCCCATTTTCTAGATTCATTGACAGTTGGCTTCTTATTATTTTTGCTTTGTGTGAACAGGCCTTTATAAGGACTTATCCCATAAGAAAAAAAAAAAAAAATTTATTATATATATATATATATATATATATATATATATATATACACACACACACACACACACACACACATATATACATATATATAAATATAAAAATGTGTGTGTATATATATAAATATATTAATTATTTAAACAAATTATTCAAATGTATTACATATCAAAATACAATTGAATTAAAATCGAAAATTAAAATATTAAACAAAAAAAATCTAATAATATATCATCAATTATTTTAAAAATTAGAACTTTTTGTTTCTAAACTTCTATTTTGCTATTGACTTGAAAGCACTTATGTCTGTGCTTTTTATAAGACTTTTTATTGGCAATTGGTTTCTTATATTACTTTTGCTTTGTGTGAACAAGCCTTTATATGGACACATTCTACTGTGCAAAAATGATGCAATCAAAATTAAAATCTAATTAATCTAAACTGCTCTTGGACTGAGTGTTGCCCTACAAAATCGATATGGAGCCATGTAAACGAACAGAAGCAGTTGTAACCCACATAAAAGCAAACAGACACACAAAGGACTGATTCAGGACACGAACAGGAAGAGGTCATGAGCGAACACAGCCGCACATTACACGACACCTCTCAGGCATTCTGGGATACTCCCTGATTACATTAAGAAAAAAAAAAAAAAAAAAAAAAGAGCACCTTGCCCATAATAACTCTGGGAAATGCTGACATTGCAGAAGGACAGCATATATCCACATGTGTCATAATTACAAATTAGGCTGGTTGGTTGATAAAATTAAGTCTACTTTGTTCAAACGCTGGTACATATATGCATCAAGATCTTACCACACTTGACAGAAAGACACTCACAAGTTTAGACATGATTTTGATTGCACAAATCTAACAAGACACAAGCATCCCTGCAGAAGAGAAACATCCGCATCGTCTCATATTACTCCATAAGAATGACAACAACGTCTGCAAATATTTACTCTGTTTGTGACAACAGTCAGCCGACAAACACTCCTCCGGTCTCTAACCTGAACCAGGTGAACCTATCAGCAACTAAATCTTGTTATTTGTTTAGAGTGACAGAACGTAGAGGGAAATGTATGCAATGCAAATCGCACTTGTGAGTTTGTTTTGATGTACATTTTCAAGTTTAGCCATCTTGGCATTAAAAAAAAAAAAATTTCATCATGATCTGTACAAGAAAATGTAATAAAAATTCACACTTTTGACTAATTGTAATAGTTGAAAATGTCCAATCATAAGCAACACTCTGAAGGTCACTTTCAACACTGTAAAAATGAAAGTCCATTGTCCCTAAAGCTGAAATGACAGTTGATGATTTCAGAAATGCATTCACTGAGGAGAAAACAGTGAAAGCCTTATGTTTTTCCTCTCTGCCCGAGAGCATGTTACAGCAAACTGCCCTCCATTAGTACAGTAACAGATTGTCAGTCAATAATTAACAAGTTATTTTTCACAGCAGCTGTCATAAATGCAAAATGTGTTCATTTTCATTGTAGGCCATGACATGAGGGAGGCCAGATTCAGATCTGCTGTAAAAAAAAACTACATTATTTGATATTACATTAATATAAACAATTTCATATAAACACCCAGCACACATTTAATTAAATTAACTATCTCAATATAATCATGCAAACCATTTTAAACAAACTCTCCGATTGCTGTGAGTTCATATCATGAGGGCTATATGATACTCTTTTAAACTCTTTATATAGATTTTATGAATTTCAATATTTTAAAACATTAACATCTTGTAAAGGATAAACAAACGAAACATGACAGTGATGAGGATGTTAAAACGTGTTTGGGGTGGTGCTTCTTTGAAGACTCACCTGAGATTTCGTGAAACTGCAGTAAAATCAATCCAATGAGCACTGGAACCACACACGAGCCCATCATTCCCCTTCAGAGGTTGCTAAACTTTCCAAAATATATAAAAGTGCGTGTGTTTTAAAAAACGTTCGATTTAAATCCTTGGATCGCTCATGGTGGATTGAGTTTGTCTGACGGCACAGGCGCTTCCTGATTCTGATACCTGTTGTGCGCGCAGAAGGGCGTGTGCGCGCGCAAGTTACCTGTCCAAACTTGTGTTCAGGCTCACACAACAGCTGGAAAATGCAATTGCATTATTCAAGAAACAGTTTAACTTACATGAAGCGAAGAGATAAAGTGATAAATCCGAGAGATTTAAACTTTAAAGTAACACAAATCAGGAATCCGTTAATTTTCTTCGGGCACAAAGTCCACTCGCTTCATCGTCTATGACTGTTCATGTTTATAATATTTACTAATATTATAATACTTAATATTAACACCATTCTTTGCGTTTCCTTAGTCCCGATTGATTACTCAAGCATTTCAGCTCGATTCCTGAGGACATTGATTAATATTCATGAGCCAAGCCTTCCTTTATTGGAAGGTTTTCGGAAGAACGTCATCACACCTAATTAATATTTATGAGTCAGAGCTGTTCTGCTCCATTGAAAGGTTACAGAGAACTTCATCGCAACTAATTAATATTCACGAGCCAGGCCTTCACTGTGATAGGATGCGTAATTTAGTCCAGAGCTAGTTTGGGTGATTATGAACAGAAGCTGTCGTTTGATTGTTACTAAAGTCGAAGATTTTTAAAGTTAATCTCTTTTTGAAAAAATACAACGGTAACCTAAACTTAAATTATGTTGCATTGAGTTAAAAAAAAATCTAATACCTTTGTTTCATGCCTTGAAAATATACTTTTAAACTTATTTTAAAAGGTCTTTTTAACTTATTTTTGTTTTATTTAATAAGCTTGTTTTCTGAAATGATCATTATTATGGTATGTGCATTTTAATATTTTAATAATTATTTATCATAATTTTAATTATTTTGTTATTCAATCATTATTAATTCTGAAATAATTTGCAAATATTCCCATGGAAATATGTAAAATTAATGTGGCCTGGTCTATTTATGCAAATTCTCCTCACTTACTATTGTGCTGTAATGAGTCCACACACGCCCGCGTACAGCAGCATTCCAGTCATGTCAATGTCAGCAGCCTGGAAGGGCGTACAGCACTTCAATATGGGAAAGTGCACCGAACACATAATTTCATAACCCATCCAACAGGTATCACAAGAGACAACACTTTCCTCATGTCTTTTGTTTTCCCCTTTCTGATCTCTCCCTCCACACATCTCCATTTACATATCATTAAAAACTATGTGACTGAAGGAAGTAAATTATTAAAATGCATTTTTGAGCATTCGAATAGAAAATTGTCCCATTAATGGGCTATTGTCTCATAAGTGATCCCTGTGGTTACAGATTTTGAGGCAGGAAGGAGCCTTTAAATGACAAAATGTTTCTAACACATTAAAATCTATTCAACCAAAATATCCAAACATGTTTCTGAAAGGTGTAAATAATTAATTCACAATCTTTTAAACCTTTCTGCACCATGTCACAAAAAAAAATAGCATTCAATAACCAGCACTCTGTGTGAATGGGAAAATAGATATAGATAGATAGATAGAATGGCAAAAGAAAAAAATACTTGCAGTAACTCATGTGGACTAGACTGATGTCATCAGTTCCATGTAATATCTCAGCTGGTCCATGACTATGATACACAGCTGTTAGTGATATATATATATCATATATCCATCAATGGTCTTCACAGTGTCTCCTCCCCAATACACACACACACACTATAACACATATAAATACACCCTTCACACACTGGAGAATTCACAGTATGTTCTCCGCTTACAGCCGGAGACAGAGTCTGTCTGCAGGAGCAGGACATCAGTGACACTTTACTGTCCCCGTCTCTGTCTGGCACGCATAGAAATGGACACAAACTCTTTATGCTTTGGTAGGTCCATGTCATGAATCTAAATGTTGGGTAATTCGAAAATGTTTGCATGGGTGTTAACTGGTGCCTAATGTTTACAGTTCTGCTTATCAAGCTGAAGAGTTGGATAGATGTTTGCACATTCAAAATATGCCATGATGTCTTCAGAATATGATGCAGTTAGATTAGTTATATAGTTTAATTTAAGTTCAGGGGTGTAAAACTTTAGAGAAAGTATATGTTAAAGTTAAAATATCTTTACTGTCACAAAAGTTTAACAGTGTTTAGTGAGAGTAAGTGAATAAAAATAAATGAATGAACATCATGCAACTTGAATAATGTAAGTATTAAATTAATATTCATCTTTTTCACTTCTTTGTAAACAGAACAATGAAATAAAGAATCAGAGAACCTTTTCAGTTTTCTATTATATTGTGTGGTATGGTTTGGTAATACCATGGTACTAAAATTCATGTTCCAAGGTTCTTTTCTTATCATGTAAGGAATTTATTAATTCACACCCCTGCTTTGATTATCAATGAAAGCCAGTATCTTCTGTGTGTTTTCTGCCACCTGCAGGTACATGCGCAAAGTGCACGAGAGGCGTTTATGGCGCTGATCAGGCCTGCCAGGCCATGGGACAAGTGTACCATGACAGCTGCTTCACCTGCTGTGCCTGCGGTGAGACTCACAGCTCATATGACAGTTCAGATGCATAGAAATATTACACAGGGCAGATGACATCAGTATACAGACACAAAAACTCATCACTTCACAGTACTTTTTTTATTTCGTGTTGTGTATGTTTACTTACTATACGGAGCCCACAAATGACATGGATATGATAAAAAAAGAGAATGGAGGAAACGCAAAGTTTCTTGGGGGAATCCAAAACATTTGCAAGAGATTGCAGCAGCATTGACTTACTTTTCATCCCATCTCATATTTTTTTCCACGACCATGTCCCCTTGGGAAATAATAAAAAAGTATAATACTTTTACGAGAGAACGCGAAGTTTCTTGGGAGAACGAGAGAATCGCAAAGTTTCTCGAGGGAACGCAATACTTTTACGAGAGAACACAAAGTTTCTAGGGAGAACGAGAGAACGCAAAGTTTCTTGGGGGAACGAAAGAACGCAAAGTTTCTAGGGAGAACGAGAGAACACAAAGTTTCTTGGGGGAACGCAATACTTTTGCAAGAGAACACAAAGTTTCAAGGTGGAACGCAATACTTTTCCGAAAGAACGCAAAGTTTCTAGGGAGAACGAGAGAACGCAAAGTTTCTTGGGGGAACGAAAGAACGCAAAGTTTCTAGGGAGAACGAGAGAACACAAAGTTTCTTGGGGGAACGCAATACTTTTGCAAGAGAACACAAAGTTTATCGGGGGAACGCAATACTTTTGCGAAAGAAAGCAAAGTTTCTAGGGATAACGAGAGAACGCAAAGTTTCTTGGGGGAACGAAAGAACGCAAAGTTTCTCGGGGGAACGCAATACTTTTGCAAGAGAACACAAAGTTTATCGGGGGAACGCAATACTTTTGCGAAAGAAAGCAAAGTTTCTAGGGAGAACGAGAGAACGCAAAGTTTCTCAGGGGAATGCAATACTTTTTCGAGAGAACACAAAGTTTATCGGGGGAACGCAATACTTTTGCGAAAGAAAGCAAAGTTTCTAGGGAGAACGAGAGAACGCAAAGTTTCTTGGGGGAACGAGAGAACACAAAGTTTCTCTGGGGAACGCAATACTTTTGCGAGAGAACGCAAAGTTTCTCAGGGGAATGCAATACTTTTGCGAGAGAACACAAAGTTTATCGGGGGAACGCAATACTTTTCCGAAAGAATGCAAAGTTTCTAGGGTGAACGAGGGAATGCAAAGTTTCTCAGGGGAATGCAATACTTTTGCGAGAGAACACAAAGTTTCTTGGGGGAACGCAATACTTTTCCGAAAGAATGCAAAGTTTCTTGGGGGAACGCAATACTTTTCCGAAAGAATGCAAAGTTTCTTGGGGGAACGCAATACTTTTCCGAAAGAATGCAAAGTTTCTAGGCAGAACGAGAGAGTGCAAAGTTTCTCGTGGGAACGCAATACTTTTGCAAGAGAATGCAAAGATTCTTGGGGGAATGCAAAACTTTTACGAAAGAAAGCAATATTTCTTTGGGGAATGCAATACTTTTAGAAGAGAACGCAATGAACTCAAGATCATGTGCATGTTTTCTTTTCTCTTTGACACAGGCCAGAAACTAAAAGGAAAGCAGTTTTATGACTTTTCAGGACGGGTGTTCTGTGAGGAGGATTATTTGGTCTGTGGTCTGGTCTTGTTTATTTCTTGCATTCAATTTAGAGTGTAAGAGTGCTTTTAATGCTTCTTTCTTTTCTAGTATTCCAGCGTCAAGCACTTTGCAGAGGTTTGCACATCCTGTGGATATTTAATCACAGATATGGTCAGTCTGAAAGCCATTTTGAGTGATTTGAATGAATCTAATGGATCATGTGGCACGAAACATTAAATAAAATGCACTAAGATGACCTCTGACCCCTTTAGGTGCTCCAGGCTTTGGGAAAGTCCTTCCATCCTGAATGTTTCCGCTGTGTCATCTGTAACGAGGCGCTGGAGGGACAGCCGTTCAGTGTCGACACACAAAACAAGATATATTGTGTGAAAGACTACCACAGGTGAACAACATGCTGACATGGACACTTACAGTAAGACACTTCTGCACAGACAATGAATATATAAGTTAATTATAAATTAATGAAAGATTATCTCTAAAACATTATGTCCCTGAGTGTCTAATGACATTTTTATTTTTATTAAATATTTTAACCATTTATGCCTAAAGTAACTCCAATTATAAGACACAAACATTCCTCCATTTATTTTGTAGTAACATCTATATATGTGTGTTTGTATATAATTTGACATGATTTTTCTTGTACAGGTTTCTAGCCCAGACCTGTGCTGTATGTGAACAACTCATCCTTCCCACTGAGGTATAACATTATCATTATTATTATTTTGTAAATATCATGTGCAATTTTTATGGTCGTCGTATTTGATCTCATATACACCAATGATCACGATTTGAAATAATGATTTGTGTCCACAGGGTTCAAATGAAATTGTGCGAGTGATGTCCATGGGCAGAAGCTACCATGTGGCCTGCTATGATGGAAAAAATTACATTTAATCACTGTATATATTATTGAGTGGTACTTCATGGTTTGTTTGTTTTTTTGTTTTGTTTTGTTTTTTGTTTATACCATGTTGAAACTGGAATTTAAATACCATGGAATATATCAAAATACCATGTGATATCATCACTGTACCACATTACTGCTGCAATAATATATATTATGATGTTTATTCTTTAACTTGTTACCAAATGTTCTGTGTTTTCAGATAAATTCATATTTATATATAACAAAAACTGAATAGGATATCTGAATTTGTAATTGTATTTAAATAAATGTTAATAAAATGAATTATGCTGACAATGGTATCATTTTGTTGAGGACTTTTATTATGACATTACCGGAAGAGGCGGAAGTCGTCTATTGTTTTCAACACTGATTTGACATTTGGCGCGTTCAGTGGAAAGTTTAGTGAGTGAGAATCAAGCATCAGTTCTCTTTTATATTATAAGATAAATATTCTCTCTTATATAAGATACATATGTCTCTATAACTGGAATGGTCCTTTTATAGCGAGTCTGAAACGCGCGTTGATGTGTTCTTTGAAGGAAGTCAAACTGGTTGTTGGATGAGTTTGTGTTAATACTCGTTTTCACGGATAAAGTGAAGAAATGGATCGATACAATGATGTAAAAATCCTCCTGAAGAAATGGGAACAATCTTTCTTCCAAACAAACAACAGAAAGCCCAATAAGGTATCGGGTAGTGTTGATGTTGTGGCTTTATTTTATGTTATGATATCTGTGGTTTTCTTGTGTTTTATTTTGTTGTTGTACTGTATAGTCTTATGTTTTTTAATATTGTGTTTTTTTGTGTTGTTTACTGATATATGTCAGTTACTGTGGGTATATTCTATCATTGACTGACATCTGTTTATGTCATTACTAATGTACAAACATATCTTTTGAAGGATGACATTGATAAAGCTCCAGAGGAGACTATACGTAAGTTTATTTTGTTGTGTTAACTTTGTCCATGTTGAGCTTTCATACTTTGTTTTAATTTTTGACCTGTATGTTCTTGTGTTTGCAGAACTTTATAAGGAATACCGGTCTCTTAAAGAAGCAAAAGAAAGTAAGCGCTCAGAACAGGAAGATCAAACAAAACCCCCTGAGAGTCACTCATCTACAGCTGTGAGAAGACAAATCTACTTCATTTGCACATTCATCAGCTGTCTTTATAGTTTCCAAAGATCATTACCATTCCAGTAAATGTCTACATTCACTGTTTTAAGGGATCAGGATGCTGGGGATCTCACCTCAACCGGAAGAATCTGCCGGCTGCTGTACCAAAACTCTCATCAGATGATAAAGAGACGCTGAAAGCTTCAGCTCAGTACTTTGGCATGAAGTTGAAGAACAATCTTGGAGCTTTAACAAAGGTGAAAATGACTTATACTGCATCATGAGCTGTGATACTACTTAAATACTTCATCCCAATATTTTTTTTAATGTCTAATGTGATATTTTAACAGCTTTTATGTAGTTTCAAAAAGAAAAAGGTAACAAATAATCAAATAATAAAATTAAAATTAATTAGTGCAAACTTTTTAAATAATTATAAATATTACAAAACATTTTTTTAAATAAGTTTTTTTTAGTAAATATTTTAAGCTTTAGAAACAATTAAACAATTGTATGTAATTAATGTAGTTTATTACTGCATATTATTATATGGGTAAACATTAAGAAATGTTTCAAATGATTTTAACAATATTTGATGTGTTGTGATATTTTCAAATATTTTTGTTTAAGTGTTTATCTCTAGCTATAAAAATGCCATTGCAAATAATCAATCTTAATCAGTGGAAACAGCTCTTTAATTTAATTTAGTGCTGTCAAACGATTAATCATGATTAATTGTATCCAAAATAAAAGTTTGTGTTAACATAATAAATGAAGATTTAATTTGCAAAAACAGATAACTCTGTTTTTATTAATTCTCACAAACCGTTTTTTTTTATTGTGCATTTCAAGTAATATCAATCAAACTGCAGTTGGGTTATTTTGATTAAGTAATAATAACTCCAAAAAATACAGGTAACTTACATAATTAAAGTTCATTGAAAGTATATATTTTTATATATTAAAAGTTTGTTTTTTAGCAAAAGCAGATAACTTTCACAAACTTTCATTTCGGATGTGCTTAATCGTTTGACAAAACTAATTTAATTTAATTTAGAAGAGGAATAATTGTATAAGAAGATATAACTAAAAAAAATCGGTAAACATATTTAGAAAAATTTCCACTGATTAAGATTAATGGTTGTAATGATTTCTTTACTGTATAGTAATACTTGCATTTCACAACTTAATTGGCTGTAACATTAATGTCTGTAGAGTTTCTGTTGTCTTATTTTCTTGTCTCGTTTGCTAAATTCCAGGAACGATCATTTTCTCTGAAAAAAGCTACAACCCCTCGCCGAACACCAAGCAAACCCCTGCAGGACACTCCAAACTCCAGCGCAGCACCGACAGATGTAGAGACTCACACACCGAAGTCAGCCAACACGCGTCCAGACCCCAGCACTCCTCCTGTACAGACGGCCAGCACAGAGTTTGAGGACGAGCCATCGGATCCCTTCCCTTCGATAACCCCCTCCAAATCCTGGTCTCCAGCTGTGGGCTCCGCACACAAGAGCATGGAGAGGGTCCAGTACCTGAGGCAGTCCATGACCAAGAGGATTTCCTCTGTGGACAGCGGCTGGCTTGCACGGTGCCAGGTCTTCGATGAGGTGGAGGAACCTCAGAAACCTGTTGCGGGGAATTCAGAGCTGACAAAAAACGATAATAGTTGTTTACTACTTACTGTTAGAAGTAAAACTGTGTCAAATCAGAATCAAACATCTCCAAAGACTACATTGGAGATGAGTAAATCTTCCTTGTCAGAGGACAGAGCACAGAAAGATCCAGTAGCATCTTCAGTAAGGGACAATGTGGTGCTGGATGCAAAATTGGGCTCTCCGGGGCCTCATGGTGAACGGGTATATCAAAAAGACACTGTAGCTCTCACTGGAGATGATGAGATGTGTTCAGAGGAGCCTAAATCTCCTGCAAAAACTAAGAAACGCAAACCCAGGGCTAGAAAAGATCAAGACTCAGGTGAAAAACCACAGGCCGAAGGTGGCAAGAAAACAAAAGGTCGAAAAAGACAAAGGGAGGGTGATGATGACTTGGAGCAGGAATCTGAGGAGCAGGAAGGCGGAGTGAAAAAGAGAAGGAGAACTAAGAAAGGAGAGGCAGCTGGGGAGGATCAGCCCAAAAAAAGAGGGAAGAGGAAAGGAAAAGTCGATGAGGAGGAGGAAGATGATGCTGCCAGCTCAGAGAAAAAGAAAACCCAGAAACGAGTGATTCCTCAGGAGAATCTGCTGGGAGAGGTGGATGAGGTGGAGGCCAGAGCTGCTGCGTACACGATGAAGAACACTGCCAGGGCCAGGTGGGTACTATAAACATTAGGACTGGGACAATAAATCGATGCATTGCAAATTGAGAAATGATCCTGGATCGATTCTGAGATTGCATGCATTGCGATTCTCTGTCTAATCGATTCTGAGCTTAGTTTTTAACAGCAGATGGCACTGCGTGCTTTAGAAACAGCCATACTCTGCTTGCTTGGAATTCCTTACACACACCACTCGAACCCTCTATAAAATAATCATTCATAAAGTTCAAAAAGGTGGAAGTGAATTACAGGGGTGTTTGCAGTGGCTGTTTACACTAATCTTGCATCATAAAAGCATTCAAGCAAGTACATTCTCAGACTCAGCCGAACGTACGAGCGCTCTTCTTTGTGAGCATTTGAGCACACAGTTAAAAACTAACCTTGAGCGCTGTTACAAACTAAGCTCAGAATTGTTTTGAGAGAGAATCACGATGCATTTTGAAAATCTCAGAATCGATTCGCGAATTGAGATACATCGTTTTATTGTCCCAGACCTAATAAACGCCAATAATTGTCACATTTTTGTTTTACTGATGTATTGTTCTCATCTTGAATCAGACCTACAAAAAACACAGATGGGAACTTTGTGAAAATCAATTTGAAGAAGAAGTCGCATGTCAAAGGGTTTGCTTTGAGAGGGGCCGCACTGAGGAAACAGGTCAGTTGATATCATTTTAGATCGAACATCTAAGATCTTATTTTAATGAATAGTTCAACCAAAAAGGAAAATTGTCATCATGTTCTCAATCGTTTTGTTGCTCTAAACCCATTCGATTTACGTTCTACAATGAAACACAAATACAGAATTTTTTTAATAAACTTGAGGTGCCATTTTTACTGTCACAGCATATAGTTACCATAGCTCTTAAAAAGAACAAAAAAGCACAATAAAAATAGTCAGAATGACACATATATTACACCATAAGTCTTAAGATGTCATAAAATAGATGCAATTTAAGCAATAAGTCTTTTCCTTGCATCGTAGCTCTAACTTTTGGATTGTGGCATTGTTGAAGTCAGATCTGATGTATCTTGAGATTTCAAGCAATTTTTTTGTAATTTTTCTTTATTTGTTTTGCTTTTTTATCTGATTTTTCACATTTTTGCTAAAATAATTCCTAAAAGAATGTTGTTAGGAACCTCACAAACAGGGATGTGATTTTTATTTAAGCGGATTTTCTGACCAGAAGTATGACCCACATGAATTACGTAAATCCGAAGGAAACGCGCCAACCATCTTATCAGATTTGTTATGAGAATTGTTTGTAATATTTTGCCAATATATTTTTGTAATAAAAAAGAAAAGGTCTTCTGGCAGTTTTCCAGCAAAATAAAAGCTCAAAAAAAAAATTAAAATAAATAAATAAAAGCAAATAAATTCATGCAGACATAAATACAGGTGCTGGTCATATAATTAGAATATCATCAAAAAGTTGATTTATTTCACTAATTCCATTCAAAAAGTGAAACTTGTATATTATGTTCATTCATTACACACAGACTGATATATTTCAAATGTTTATTTCTTTTAATTTTGATGATTATAACTCACAACTAAAGAAAATCCCAAATTCAGTATCTCAGAAAATTAGAATATTGTGAAAAGGTTCAATATTGAAGACACCTGGTGCCACACTCTAATCAGCTAATTAACTCAAAACACCTGCAAAGGCCTTTAAATGGTCTCTCAGTCTAGTTCTGTAGGCTACACAATCATGGGGAAGACTGCTGACTTGACAGTTGTCCAAAAGACGACCATTGACACCTTGCACAAGGAGGGCAAGACACAAAAGGTCATTGCAAAAGAGGCTGGCTGTTCACAGAGCTCTGTGTCCAAGCACATTAATAGAGAGGCGAAGGGAAGGAAAAGATGTGGTAGAAAAAAGTGTACAAGCAATAGGGATAACCGCACCCTGGAGAGGATTGTGAAACAAAACCCATTCAAAAATGTGGGGGAGATTCACAAAGAGTGGACTGCAGCTGGAGTCAGTGCTTCAAGAACCACTACGCACAGACGTATGCAAGACATGGGTTTCAGCTGTCGCATTCCTTGTATCAAGCCACTCTGGAAACACCAGACAGCGTCAGAAGCGCCTCGCCTGGGCTAAAGACAAAAAGGACTGGACTGCTGCTGAGTGGTCCAAAGTTATGTTCTCTGATGAAAGTAAATTTTGCATTTCCTTTGGAAATTAGGGTCCCAAAGTCTGGAGGAAGAGAGGAGAGGCACACAATCCACGTTGCTTGAGGTCCAGTGTAAAGTTTCCACAGTCAGTGATGGTTTGGGGTGCCATGTCATCTGCTGGTGTTGGTCCACTGTGTTTTCTGAGGTCCAAGGTCAACACAGCCGTATACCAGGAAGTTTTAGAGCACTTCATGCTTCTTGCTGCTGACCAACTTTATGGAGATGCAGATTTCATTTTCCAACAGGACTTGGCACCTGCACACAGTGCCAAAGCTACCAGTACCTGGTTTAAGGACCATGGTATCCCTGTTCTTAATTGGCCAGCAAACTCGCCTGACCTTAACCCCATAGAAAAATTGTGAAGAGGAAGATGCGATATACCAGACCCAACAATGCAGAAGAGCTGAAGGCCACTATCAGAGCAACCTGGGCTCTTATAACACCTGAGCAGTGCCACAGACTGATCGACTCCATGCCACGCCGCATTGCTGCAGTAATTCAGGCAAAAGGAGCCCCAACTAAGTATTGAGTGCTGTACATGCTCATACTTTTCATGTTCAGACTTTTCAGTTGGACAAGATTTCTAAAAATCCTTTCTTTGTATTGGTCTTAAGTAATATTCTAATTTTCTGAGATACTGAATTTGGGATTTTCCTTAGTTGTCAGTTATAATCATCAAAATTAAAAGAAATAAACATTTGAAATATATCAGTCTGTGTGTAATGAATGAATATAATATACAAGTTTCACTTTTTGAATGGAATTAGTGAAATAAATCAACTTTTTGATGATATTCTAATTATATGACCAGCACCTGTATTAGTAAGCTATTGTAATTTTACTAGTTTAGTTTTTTTTTTTTTTTTGTAAAATATTATTAAATATTTTTGTTGTTTATTTTACAGTACAGTGGTATTATTGCAATAATAATATTTATCAATTTAATTTTTATCATTTAAATAATTAAAACAATTGGATTATTATTGTATTGAATTCCGAAACTCTCTGTTTCTAAAATATTTTCCATTGTATAGTTAATGTATGTGCTTTTGTCAATGTTTTATAATTGCAGATGTACATGCAGAAGTTCCAGCTGAAGGGTGAACGGTTTGGAGGTGGATTCGGGAGGGGCAGGGGGCGGTTCGGCGGCTTCAATCGTCAAGGCGACACCTGTTACAAGTGTGGTGGGACGGGTCACTGGGCACGAGACTGTCGAGGAAAAGGTGAGAGGCTGCGCAGGTCACATGATTCTGTTCTCATGAATATGCGATTGTGTTAATGATATCTTGTGCTTGGGTTTGTGTTGCAGCTCCTGTCGTGAGTTCTGCAGAACAGCAGGAAACCCCAGGAGAGGAGGAAGAGTTCGAGCTGCCCACGCTGGAGGAAGTTGCCCGGGCGACAGGAACTCTGCGGTCAGAGCCTATTGGTGGGTCTGCATGGGTCACATGTTCACATACAGGGACAGATGCCATACTGTTTGTAGTCAATTGTCACAAAACAACCTAGGAACTCATGATACTGTGTTTTAGTGATGCAAATAAACAGGGCCGCCTTTCACTCTGAAAACGACCACATATATATATATATATATAAGCTTGATTGTTTAACGTTTTAAAATGAAGAAATAAAGATGTAAATATTAGTATTATAATTTTACGTATTATAGTATTATTAAATCCTTTTTTTTTATTTTATAGTACAATAGTATTATTGCAACATATTTCTTATAATATTATTTTTATTAAATAATAATCACAAAAAAATCATATTATTTTATAGTTATATTGAAGGACTCAAAGAAGAGGTTTGAGTTGGTTCTTGTCAACACTACCTAAGTATGAACATCCCAGTTTTATAAAAATCGCTAAACCCTAAAAGTATGCGCTATAGTAAAAAGTAATTTTTCAGCTTTTTAAAATTATTTTTATTTCCTATGCAGATGTACTTATCAACAAAATTCCCCAATAATTCTATAATTATTAATTCTTTCTAAAAACAGCTATTCAAGCCATCTCGTGAAAATTCCTGTATTATTTTCATATTGCAGAAAAACAAAATATTGCAATGTCATTTTTTTCCCAATATCGTGCTAGCTACCATAAAAAAACATCATCGCAAATGGATGGCAAAGTGCTAAAATATTTTAGCAACATCTTGGCAACCAATGTTTTGCTTTCTCACTGCAGTGGCTCCTCCCTGTGTGGGCGGAGACACTTCTGAGAAGGAGGAGCAGGGGGAGGAGATACTGCTCAACATCATCAGACCAGATTATGAGCGACCTGCCCCTCCTCCACCTATGGAGCCGCTCTACACACTAAAGGATGATGGGAAAGTTCAAGGTATGTCACATTAAAGGGCTGTAAGAGCTTTATTCTGTGCAAATGTCATTATTTATTCTCTTTCTTCTCCTGTGATTTTCCACAGATGTCCCTCCAGAGGTGTATGAAGCGCTCCGAGACTTTGGTTACAAGTCCTTCAGGCCTGGCCAGGAGACAGCCATCATGAGAATCCTGTCAGGTGGGAGGAAGTTATTAGAAGCTAGAGGCATTTTATTTTATTTAATGGGTTTTGCTGTTCAGACAACCAAAAAACTAAATTAATTTGAATCGAAGTGTGCACAAATGCTGAGTAAAGCTGGTCCTCTGATCTATCTGTGGTTTTGTTTTTCGTTTAGGTCTGTCCACACTGGTGGTTCTGTCCACTGGAATGGGCAAGTCTCTGTGCTACCAGCTTCCTGCCTACCTGTACGCCCAGAGGTCAAACTGCATCACGCTGGTGGTGTCTCCTCTGGTGTCTCTGATGGACGATCAGGTACGTCTGACTCTGCAGTGGGAATTAATTGCTGCCAGTGTACTCAGTGTTTATAATGCAGGAAATTCTCACTCAAAGTAATAAGATATATTGTGTAGATAAAAATTCAGAGCATTTAGCTTAAAACATCTTGTGGAAGGCAGCCGTTTAAAGTGTTTTTTGTTTCATTTTTCATTGTTTGTGAAGCTTTCTGGACTCCCACCGAAGCTGAAAGCCGCCTGCATCCACTCCAACATGTCTCAGAAACAGAGAGAGGCGGCCATTGAGAAGGTACAAGAATATAAAATACTCTACAAATGATATTTAGCATCATGTCTTGTGATAGAATCATAAAGCATACAGCGATAAATCACATTTAGTTAACATTTCGTTTAGTTAACGATAACAACACTGATCCTATCCTGACCAGTAAGTAACAGCGTCACACATCAAAACCTTTAGATGTGTGAATCATAATTTTCAAGTCTTGATGCATCTTGACTAGTAAGGACAAGGTGTGAGACTGTGAGCGAGCGTGTGTGTCTTAGTTGATATATGTTATTGTGTGTAGGTGAAGGCCGGTCAGGTGCATGTCCTGCTGTTGTCTCCTGAAGCGCTGGTCGGTGGAGGTCACTCAGGGTCAGGATGTCTCCCTCCTGCAGACCAGCTTCCCCCGGTGGCTTTCGCCTGTATCGACGAGGCTCACTGCGTGTCTGAATGGTCGCACAACTTCCGCCCCTGTTACCTGAGACTGTGCAAGGTGAGTTTCTCAAATGCATTGGATTTTTCTGTATTTGATCAGTGCAGAATAAATGTGAGTTTGTGTTGTGTAGGTGCTCAGGGATCGGTTGGGTGTGCGTTGTCTGTTGGGTCTCACCGCCACGGCCACTCTGTCCACAGCGCTGGACATCGCCCGACATCTGGACATCAGCGATCAGGACGGGATTGCTGTCCGCTCTGCCGCTGTCCCTCACAACCTTCAGCTGTCCGTGTCTATGGACAGAGACAAAGATCAGGTGCGTTGAGTCTTGTGTTCCTCACTGTTCTAGAACCATGAATGATGACTGAAACTTTACATTACCGAAACTTCCTGTGTTCATTGCCATCTTAAGATGAATCGCTTGTTGTATTCCTCAACTCTGTCGCTTTAAATAAAAGTGTCTGCTAAATGAATAAATGTAAAATGTGTAAAATGTGAAAAAGCAGTTTCACTGCAGAGCAAGTCAGATGCAACAAGTCAACACAAAACCATCAAATTTAGCAGCAAACAGCAATTATTAGGATCAAAGATCATGTGATTGACTGGTTCCAGTTGTTTTGGTGGCATAGTTCAACTCATGATTATACAGTTTTGAGTATTGTTTTAGTTATGAAATTTGACAATGACAAACTTTGCTGTCTTCACAAGCTACAGGACAATTATGAATTACGAATGATGTCCCAAAAAAACAGGGAGTCATGACAATTTTCACACTAATCATTCAAACGGATTAGTTAAAAAAGAAGTTTGTCCAAAAAATTCAAAATAGCAGAGAAATTAAACATATGTATTTTATTTTTTATAAAATTGTATTTACATATATGAAACTATAATAAATCATTAATATATTATAAATATTAAAAATGTATACTATTTTAATGATTTATAATGAATATATTCAAAATGGAAGAGAAATGGAAGTGAAGTGCTAAATATATTTTTTTTTATAAAATTATATATATATACACACACATATATACTGTAATAAATCATTAATAAATATATATTCAAAAATATCAGTTTTTTAGTATTATTTACATACTGTTATAGTACTAATTAATATTTTGAATGACTTTAAAATTTATTTTTAATTTTAGTTCAAGCTGTAGTAAATTTAATGTGCTTTTGTACGTTTTTTTGTTTGTTTTTTATATATTTCATTTAGCTTAAATTTGTTTTTATTTCATTTTTAGTTTTTAATTTTAGTACATTGACTTAAGAATATTTTTTTTGAATTAGTTGCCAAAGCAACAGTTCTAATTTTCAATAATTTTTCAATTAATTTTAATTTTTCATGTTGTTTTTTTCCCAGCTTTATTTCAGTTACTAAAAACAGTTTTTTAAACGTTTTTTTGTTTTTGTTTTTAGTTAACACATGACACTTTTTTTTTTCTGTACCAAAATTACTGACCAAATCTGTTCCTGAATTGTCATTATTCTTTGAATTCATTTTCTGCAAAACATCTCAATAAAAAAAATGATGTATTTTTAAAAAAATCTTGCCATGCATTTTTCATGCAGTAAATTCAGAGCTGTTACACATGTCTCAAATGTCTCAATGTTTTCTCCTTCAGGCTTTGGTGTCTTTGCTGAAGGGCGAACGCTTTGGCGCTCTAGAGTCTGTTATCGTGTACTGCACCAGGCGAGAGGAGACGTCCCGTATCTCTGCACTGCTGCGCACCTGCCTGCAGGGGGTGATGCTGAAAGAGTCGTCCAAACCAGCGCCAGAGGATGAGGATGACAACCCTGTGGGGAAGAAGAAGAAAGCTCTGGGTAAAATACATCACTGTCATGCATAACACTCCAGCTTGTTTGCTTTAATTTAAGGTATTTATGTCATTTCTCCCCTCAACTCAGCCAGGAAGAAGATCCGAAAGCCACTGAAGTGGATCGCGGAAGCGTACCACGCCGGGATGTCTGCGTCGGAGAGGCGGCGCGTGCAGAATAACTTCATGTGCGGGGAGCTGCGTGTGGTGGTGGCCACCGTGGCCTTCGGGATGGGGTTGGATAAATCAGATGTGCGTGGGATCGTCCACTACAACATGCCCAAGAGCTTCGAGAGCTATGTCCAGGAGATTGGCCGAGCGGGACGTGACGGACACCCTGCGCACTGCCACCTGTTTCTAGACCCAGAGGTCTGTGCATCTGTGGTACTTACATTCACAGTAGTAACAATATGTTAATGTTACGTATATACTAGTATAGTAAGACAGTGCTGCAAAAGAGGAATTATCAGCAGACCTCAGGAATTGCACAATACCTGCTATGGATCTAAAACATATTATAAATTTCTATATTAATAACAAATGGCAAACAGTGTTGGATCTATGCACCATGAACAAATTCCATGAATTCAGTCCCAATGTTGGGAGAAATAGTTTTTCATATAGATGAGAACAGATGATTTATACCTGTTGCCGAATAGGCCATTTCAGGATATTAGGAGAAGATCCACCAACATGTTCTTTGTGTCAAAATCCTTGATCCCTGAATCACGTTTTATTAGATTATGCTGGTTTTAACCCTGTGAGGAACCTTTTTTATTTAGTTAACTCTTCTGAAAAATATTTAACAAAGTTAAACCAAATATAGTTTTGGAGATTTTAGCAAAATTAGATATTAAAAACCTGATCTAGTACTTCCATAAATTTTTCTCACCATGAAAATAGCCACAGAAGCTGGCTGGCATAGTGTTAAAAAACAAATGCTAGTATAGTATTTATTAATATTTTGAATTGGATTTTATTTTTATGATTTCAGTTTTTATTTCAATTTTAGTTTGTTTCAGTAATTTTAAGTTTCAGTAATTTTGTGATGTCATTTTTATCAGTTATAAAATGACTTTTATATATACATATATATAATTTATTACAGCACTTCATCTCATGAAAAACATGAGATGAAGTGCTGTAATAAAAAAATAAAATTTTAAACAGATAAAATTTTCATCTAATATTTAAATTTTATTTTATTTCAGGTTTATTTTAATTAACAAAAATCAATTTAATAGTTGTTTTTTTTTTTTTTTTTTTTAGTTAACAATAGCAACACTGCAGTAACTGAATTTTGTTTTTGTTTTACATAATTTTTTTATTGCATTTAGGGTGCAGATTTGCACGAGCTGCGCAGGCACATCTACGCAGACACGGTGGATTATTATACAGTGAAGAAACTGGTGCAGAAGGTTTTTCCTCCATGTAAATGCCGACAGATTCAGCAGAAGCAGCAAGATTTGGCAAAGGTAAAACTTGAGTAATATATACACATACATACATACATATATGAAGACTAAGTGCTGTCTGAAATTTTCTTCTTAAATGATCATTTTAATCAGGCTTGTGTGTTTGTGTTCAGTTATTTTACTTTAATGCCAATGAAAAGGACCTATACATTGCCATTAAAGTGAAATTACTCAACCTAAACATACAAGCCTGATTAAAATGATCATTTTAGAAGAAAATTTCAGATGGCACTTAGAGGCTTCTGCATCTGAATATATATATATATATATATATATATGAGTTGTGTTGAGTTCTGAATGTCACTCTCTGTAGGCTGCAGAAGTGTCTGACAGTGAGTTACTGGAGATGGAGGTTTGTGAGGACACTGACACACAGCAGCAGCAGCAGAGCGAGACAGTGACTCCCACAGAACAACAGCCATCAGACTCACACACTCCACATGAGCACAACAAACCAGCACAGACAGCAGAGGAGGAGCCGCAGGAGAGCGACGGCTTTCTGAAATTGAATGACGAGTGTGTGCAGCGAGCATGTCACACGCATGAGAGAGCCATTCCCATGCAGGAGACCGTGGAGGCTCTCGACATCACGGAAGAGAGTGAGAAACATGAGATGAAGTGCTTTAATACAGTAGATCTGAGAGTAGATGCCATATTTAAAGGGATCAGTCACCCAAAATCATTTATTCGCCCTCCTTTGTCATACAGTGTTTTTTGGATATGCAAGATATTTTAGATCTTGCCAAAAAGTTCATAAAAAGACACTACCAATTAAAAAATATTATTAAAACATTTCTGATTCTTATCAATTTTAAAACGGTTGTGCTGCTTCATGTTTTTATGGAAACTATGACATTTTTTTAGGATTCTTTGATGAATAGAAAGTTCAAAAGAACAGCGTTTATTTGAAATAGATTAAACAATGACAATTGTCATTTTTGGGTGAACTATTCCAAATTAAATATGGCGTGGTCTTCAGTTAAGATCTGTATGGCTCATTATTTGTGTGTTTAGGTCTGGAGACTCTCTTGTGTTACCTGGAGCTTCATCCTCAGCAGTGGGTGGAGCTTCTCCATCCGACTCTCTCCGTCTGTAAGCTGCAGTGTTATGGAGGTCCACAACAACTCCGCAAAATCACCAAACTGTACGTCACTCTCTCAGTGTGTCTTAAGCGTGATTTTTAAGAGCTCTTCACTGGCATGTGTGGTAAATTTGTATGCTGTTAGGTGTCCTCCGGTCGCTGTGGCATTGGCGCGGAAACGCATGGTAGGGGAGCGTGTGGAGTCATGTGACGCTCTGGAGTTTGACGTGGTGGAGCTGGCGGACACTATGGGCTGGCAGCTTCCTTTGGTGAAGAGAGGTCTGAGACAGCTGCAGTGGGGCTCAGGTGAGAGGAGAGGTTACACACCAAAATCAACAGACTTATCTAAAACAACAAGCTTTATTCTGATTGGATCTGTGATAAAATCTATTTACCTTCCCCAAATTGTCATGAAAAAAAATGGGACTGGTCACTTTACATGTCAGTCAAATGATTTCTTCTCATCCAAGTGGGCTAGAATTTATTCCAGTAATAAAGATTTGATTAGCCTATTCTGTTCTCTTTAATTATGTTGTGTTCTGTTTAGTTCTATTCTATTATGTTGTGTGCTTTTCTGTTCTATTTTATTCTATTTAATTTGAGACTATTCTGTTCTACTCCATTGTTTAATTCTATTATTTTGTACTCTATTCTGTTTTGTTATATTCTATTATGTTGTGTTCCTTTCTGGGTTTTTTTTATATTCTATTTTCTATTTTATTATGTTGTATTCTGTTTTATTCTATACTATTATGTTGTGTGCTTTTATGTTCTATTTTATTTTACACTTTTCTGTTCTATTGTATTATGTTGCCCTTTTCCTTTCTATTTTATTTTACTCTATTCTGTTCTATTTTTATTCTGTTTTATTCTATTCTATGATGTTGTAATAGAATAGCATAACATAGAATAAAATAAAACAGAATAGATTTATTCTATTTTTTATGTATTGTGTTCTATTCTATTATGTTGTGTGCTTTTCTGTTCTATTTTATTTTACTCTTTTCTTTTTATGCTATTCTGTTGTTGTTCTCTATTCTGTTTTATTCAGTTCTTTTATTTTATATTTTATTAGTTATTCTATTTTTATGTTGTATTCTGTTCTATTTTATGTTTTGTGCTTTTCTGTTTATTCTGTTTTAGTTGAATCTGTCTTGTTTTATTCTATTTTGTGTGCTTTTCTGTTCTATTTTATTTTACTGTTCTATTCTATTCAATTCTTTTATTTTGTTCTCTGTTCTGTTTTGTTACATTCTATTATGTTTTCATCTTTTCTATTTTAAATTCTATTTTCTATTTTATGTTGTATTCTGTTATTTTCCGTTGTGTTCTGTTTTTTTGTCTATGCTGTTCTATTTTAAATTAACTCTGTTTTACTCTGTTATATTCTGTTCTATCCTATTATGTGGTTCTTTTCTGTTCTATTTTTGTTTTATTCTATTCTATTATGTTCTATTCAATTCTATTAGTTGTTCTATTTATGTTGTATTCTGTTCTATTTTATTATGTTGTGTGCTTTTCTGTTTTTTTATTTTATTTTGTTTTATTTTGTTCTATCCTATTATGTTGCCCTTTTCTGTTCTATGTTATTAATCTCTATTCTATTATGTTCTATTCTATTTTCTGTTCTGTTTTTTTCTATTTTACTGTATTCTATTATGTTGTACTCTATTCTGTTTTGTTTTGTTCTGTTCTATTTTATGTTGTGTTCTGTTCTGTTCTGTTATGTTGTTTATTTGTTCTATTTTATTCAGTTGTTTTATTCTGTTGTGATGTCATCTCCTCAGGTTCATATGGAGGCACAGGCCGGAGCGGTGTTCACGTGGAGTTCTCAGCGCTGTCCTTCTACTTCCGCTCTTATGGCGACCTGACGCCGGATGAGCTGGACGCGGTGGGAGCGTTTCTGCACGGGAGAGTGATGGCGCAGGAGAGGACACAGCTGTACCAGCTCAAAACCTGCTTCAAAGCCTTCCGCAGGTCAGACCCACACACATCTGATCAGTTATGTTTCTTTATTGTAAGTCGCTTTGGATAAAAGCATTGCTAAATGCACAAAAGTAAATGCACAGTTTTTAACAATTTTTCCTCGGTGTGCAGAAAACACTTCTTCCAAAAACATGTACCCACCCCAAACTTTTGAACGGTAGTGTATTTTGAAAATCTTGTTGACTTTCACTGATAGAGTATTTAGCATTCAAAAGTCATTGCAAGATTTGCATACCGAAATGTGATTGGTCTTTATGAGAGTCTTGAGGGAATGGCATCATCTTTACTATCTCTGCCTGTATGTGTGTGTGCAGCGTTGCGTACCGTAACTGCAGTCTGTGTATGGATGATCTGGAGGAGAGCAGGAGTCAGGCTCTCAAAGAGCTGCTGCGCGATTACTTTGACAAGAGGAGAAACCTGGACCTGAGCAAACACTATCAGGAGGAAGAGGATGAGGAGGAAGAGCTCAATAAATGCAAGGTTTGTGACTTGTTTATGGTTTCATGTTGAGCAGATGTTACATCTCTGAATCCTCACGTGTGGATGCTAGTTTGAATCTGGCGTGATGTTGTTGTATTTTGTCCTCAGATGAGGGACTGGGAAGGTCAGATCTGTGCGGACATCAGAGGTTTCCTGTCCAGTCGCAGCGATGAGAAGTTCTCTGGTCGAGCTGTGGCCAGAATATTCCACGGCATCGGTTTGTTTTTCTTGTTTTTCTCCACTGGGGTGTGTGATATGGATCCTCTGTGATAACATTGTAGGATAATATCATTTATGCTGAGCCAGAGAGAGCAGTTGTCATGTATAGGCATGAAACAGCTTCACAAACAGTTTTTTCAACCACACAGTTTCATTTTTTCTGTTACAGTAAGTAAATGAAAAAAGTTTAAAACTCGGATATAAACACTGATGTCAAAAGTTCTGATATTTTTTTTTTTTTTTACATCTCATCACAAAAACAAAGGGGTGTGTAGACTTTTTATATCCAGATATATCCCAGTAGATATCAAGATTTGTTTGTCAATACTCTGTACCTGTCGTTTTATTTGAGAGTAATTCAGCATGTGTTTGTTTCCTCCTGCAGGAAGTCCGTGTTATCCAGCGCAGACGTACGGACGCGACCGCAGATACTGGAGGAAATACATTCAGTTTGATTTCAATGAGATCATTCGTTTAGCCACTCAAGAGATCATTAGAACGAGGTAACACATGATCACATGATCATCTGTGTGGAACTGAAACTACAATCTGAATTTATTTATATATTTGTGCTGTTTGTCATTATCTTTTAAATGTTTACGTGTTGTGTTTGATGGATTTGTACACAATAAAGACAGTTTTCTGGTGAATCAGAGTGATCTGTACCAGATCTGTAAACTCATCAGTTGTATTTGCTCAGTGTGTCCTGTAGTGGGCGCCATTGTGCTGTTTTCTGTCCTGATTCATTCGAGTCAGTTGACACATTTATACTAAACAATCCCAGACATTCAACAGATATCAGTGTATTAATATTTATAATAGCTTGTATAAACTAAATTCATCACACACATCTACCGCCATGTTTTGTGTGGTCTCTCCTACAGTTAGGCTTTAATTACAACCATTAAATATGAATATAAACATAGTATGCAGGAATTTATCAGATGTTATAATGATGTATTTTTTCAGCAATTTTATTACATACATATATATCTATTGCAACCCCCTATATATATATGTACACGTTATATTGCAGGTAAAAAAAAATAATAATAATAAGCATGCTTAACATCTGTTAAAAAAATCCCCCAAAATGCATTTGCAGTAAAATGGACTGCTTTAGAGAAATAAACCAAAGGGTTTCAAAGTGTAGCGTGTCAGTTACATGTGTTGCACACGTGTTACTCGTTCATCTCAAGCTGCTCTGATTCAAACTCACCTGTTTCAGAACATGAATTAGAGACAAACTCTTCAATGCTTAATAATAGTTCATATAAACATTATTTTATTTACTCACAGAAATGGATCAGTATGGAGTTTTTATATGATTAGAAAAATAATACACATGAAAATCATTTCAAAGACTCAAGCACTGATGTAAGTGAATTTCTTTCATTGGAAAGTATTATGAAGTTAATCATGTGAGACAAGGAATTTTTGTCACACCCTGGTTAATTCTTGACCCTGAACAGAGAGCATTTGTATAAGTAATGTCTCATTACATGCTTAGCTTTCTTAAATACCATTAAATTATTTTAAGTGGCATTCGTTTTAAAGGTTTTTTCAAGGTTTGCAGTCATTGCACTGTATTTAATTGGGTGTGTGTATGTTATATTTCTGAGACACGTTATTTTCCTTCATTTTTACAAGCATCATTGCCTAATGAACACTTCTGAGGAGTCATACAGGTGAGACTCGACGAAACCTCAGCATTTCAGGTCTGAAAATCACTGGCTTCACCACAGCGGTTTCAGCACTGCAATCTCTAACATGACTACATGAGACCATGATGCTGAATAGAGGCTTTACATCATATTTATTAAAGCACAGAGACTAAGAGTGAATATTAGACTTGCACAAGAGCTACCGGTCACCATTCATTTATTCACAGTGACAGAAAAATAGTAAACAATTCATACTTCATATATTAGCAGAATTTCATGTAGTAAAATCACTTCCACATATCAAGTGCAACATTTTCAATTCAGTTACATCTTTACAGAAACAACATATAAAAACTAACATAGATTTAAACTGAAGTACAGGAGCCAAATATTATATCTAAAGTGCTGATGGCCATGATCAGTCATTTAACTGCTGTAATTAAAGTGATTCATACAGCTGATTTAACGGTTTCAAACGTAAAATTTTAATTAGATTTACATTTCCTGAAGAAAATGTGAGCGGTGTTTTAAAAAACACAGTAATATTATTAAAAGCAACATGTTTTAAAATGAAAAATATCCCATATTTAAACATGGCAGCACTTTAAATTGCACATATTTCCTCTGTTTTAAGTGGCAATCGCACAATCATGTTCGAGGAAGGGAATATGATAATGCACAAGTACAAAGCAGCATCATGTTTTAGATTCCTATCTGATCCTCATATAAAGACAGGAGTAATAAAATCCCCCATCCCGTCATCAGACCCAGATTCTGCAGGAGAAAAATCAGCCACGGCCTTTTACTGTCCACATGAAGCATGGAGGGAAGCTGGATGAGAAGAAAAAACAGAGAAATGAAGCCTGGTTTTTATGATGATCTCATGATGCACATATTTTTTTCTCAAAAAACACCACAGAATTGACTCTGATGGCTGCTTTTAACAGAAGTCCATACAGCTTGTAATTTTCATTTTACACAAAATATGGCACCATTTTTGCTCTGTTATTGAGAACAGTTCTGAAAGAAGCCAATCATAGCAAGCGCACCATGTCTGCGAGGGCGATGTAGAGGAAGAGGCCGGCGGTGACGGCAGAGATCCACTCCTGCGCGAATGTTTGTGTGGAGACGGACAGGGCGATGTACAGACCGATGAAGGAGGTGAGAGAGCTGCCCACGTTCAGCAGCAGAGCGTTCTTCACCGACAGACCGCAGTGAAGCAGGACCGCAAAATCACCTGCAGACAATAACATCAGAGAACAACACACAAACACACAACTTTAATGGAAAAATATATTTCACATAATAAAAATTAATTCTATTAACGGGCCATTAGGATTAAAATAAATAAATATATATACACACATACACATTTAATATTATATTAAATATAATATTTAAATATTTAACAATTAAAAATGTAGTAAGAAGCATATTTTACATATAATTTACATATATTTTCTAATTATTTCATACGTATAATATAAAAGAATATTTAAACTGAAAAAACAAATTATTAATTTTAGTGACTAAAAATAATATTTTTGTATAATATATATATATATATGCTGTCAAATGATAAATCGCAATTAATCGCATCCAAAATAAAAGTTTGTTTAAATAATAGATGTGTGAAAATATATATATATACATATATATATATTTACATATATATATATATATATATATATATACACACACACACACACACATATACATGAATATATTTAAGAAATCTATACATATTTATTATATATTATTTTTTATTTATATATAATTTATATTATAAATTATATTTATATTATAATTTATATGCTGTCAAATGATAAATCGCGATTAATCGCATCCAAAATAAAAGTTTGTTTAAATAATAGATGTGTGAATATATATATAAGAAATTTATACATATTTATTATATACATATTTTTTTATTTTTGATAAATATACATTTCTATTATATTAGTTAAATATAACATTTCCTTTTTTCATTTTTTCAATATTTAAATATTGTTTTACATTATACATAACACATTATAAATAATGAAAATAAATATAAATTATAACAAAATAATTTCACTATTTAAATGTAATTATTAATAAATACAGGCTTCATTTACTTTATGCAAAATATGATCCTTTATTTTTTATCTTATGATTTAAAGTTTTGAGATGTTCACACACATCATCTGTTTATGCTGATTTAACCAGGTTGAAATGATTTTTTGTTGCATAAAGACTATAAACGATGAGAAATCTCATTTTATGACCCTGAAAGGAAACGTGTGTTCAGGAAAACAGAAAAACATGTTTGACTGTTTTTCCAGGACACAATAATGTGTCATTAATATCTAGTGTGTTTATGTGAAACATTCCTTCATCCACACCAGGAAAAATGAAAGTGTCCTTTGTTTTCTCTTTGTTGTCTTGATTAACCAGTAATGTTACTGTACTGTACATCGTGTACAAGAGTTATTGCAAGAGTATGTAGAAACCCTTAATATTCAAACTACACATTTGGTCTGTCTTTATTGTGTACAAACGTTAATTTCATAGTTGTTTTCAATGTATTTTCTGTAGCTAGATTAGAGTTTATCTTCTCAAATGAAACTACAGAGACGTCTCACCTAACTCGTGTGGAAGCTCGTGGCACAGGACGGCCAGCGATGTCGCCAGTCCTGAGCGCCACGACACGGAGAACGCAGCACCCATGGCCAGACCGTCCGTGAAGTTATGGATGCCGTCACCAATAGTGATCATATACGGCAGCAGACGCTTCTCTGAGGGACATGAGGAAGATCAGTTCACTACTGAAGTCACTTCTGCTCAACAAGGCTGCTCTTATGTGATCAAAAATACAGTAAAAACAGTAATATTGTGAAATATTATTACAGTTTAAAATAACAGTTTTTTATGTAAATATATTGTAAAATATAATTTATTCCTGTGATCAAAGCTGAATTTTCAGCATCATTACTCCACTCTTCAGTGTCACATGATCCTTCAGAAATCATTCAAGAAACATTTCTGATTATTATCAATGTTGAAAACAGTTGTACAAGTGACCTCATAGGATGGTGCTGGTAAAGGTCACTTTAATAACAGGTCATTTACTCCCTTAAATGTGACACAAACATGTGATTAACTCTAACTGTGGTGTAATTATTAGCGGTCCAGACGTGTTTAACACCAAGCGCTGACGGCATTAACTGACCTCGTGTGCTGCTGAACGGCTCCAGGAAGGACTTCCCGTTGTTTTGGTCCTCCACCTGAAATCAACGAGAACTGACAGTATTAACTGACGATTACAGAGGAAGACTGGGACACTTCTGCACTGATAACTGTATTTGATGGTCAAAATAAATCAGACATGTTATGGACATTTTCGTAATTTTTACAGATATTGTGTGAAAAAATATTTTTAAAAATCAACCTTTGATACCAAAATTTCCATTCATTAATTAAACAACCAAAAACTCCATTTCTGATTCAGATGGTAATAAAAGCTGTAAATCCTAAAATGACCTCATGTTTTCAACAGTTACTGTCTGGGTTTGTGAAATATGACTTCACCTGACCTCCTCAGGGGAAACTAGTTCTGTTCATCTTGTAGTGTCTATTATGTTACAAAACACTACACAAAGTCTTGTTTATTTGTCCCTCGTTCACACAGACAGGAGCGTCTCACCAGCTCGTCCTGTGAGGTGGAGGAGTTGTTGTTGCGTCTCCTGTCCTGGAACATCTGCAGAACTTTACTGTGATCACAGTGATGAGGGTCAGACTCCTACAACACAACAGAGATCATTTATAGCAAAGTCAGTTCATTTGGCGGCCATACTAACATTTACCAGTGCACACAGAAAAAAAATACAAATAACAATAACTATATTGGCATCCAGACTAACGGACAAGATCATTCTGTTCATTACAAGCGAACTGCAGTTTTGTTGTCTATCGCTTTAAATGCTCGAGCTCTTTAAAGCAGGATGGATTGTGATTGGCTGTCAATGTTTTTATTGTTCACTGTGAAAGTGATTCCGATTATATTGTTCCTCTGTGTCGTTATCGTCATAGTTGTGGTGTGGACTCTGATATTGTTTTACATTTAGAAAACATATCGTTATAGTTATCGCCCTTGGATTTAATGACAAAAATCCTTGAAAACAAGATAGACTTACCAAGACTTTTCATACAGTGTGTCTTTTATATAAGTGCATTTTAACTTCACTGGCTGAGTTTTTTCTCTCTAAGTATGAACGAGTTACAAACAGGTGAAAAAACACACCAGTGCAGTAAAAACAAAATACATTCACGCTACCATTCACAAGATTGCAGTCTGTAAGATTTCTTAATGTTTTTGAAAGAAGTCTTTTCTGCTCACCAAGGCTGCATTTATTTAATCAAAAAATACAGTAAAAACAGTTAAATATTATTACATTGTAAATTATTCATATTTTGTGAAAACTGTGCTTGCACTGTGCATTTTTATGATTCTTTGATTATAAAAGTTCAAAATTTATTTGAAATAGAATTTTTTTTTTTAACATTCTAAATGTCTTTACTGTCACTTTTAGTCAATTTAGTGCATTCTTGCTGAATAAAAGTATTAATTTCTTTTTTAAAAATCCAGACCTTTGAACGGTAGTGTGCGTTTATTAAAACATCATCAAGTCTTAATATCTTTTGCAATGTTGCTTCTCAATATCATGCTAAATTTATCTCGCTTTAAGGGTTTTTACACATTTTAACTGGATAAAAAGACAAAATTACTCATTAAGAATTGGATTATTTTGAGTTCTATATAGAATCCTAGAGTTCTAGACTCAATTTTAAAGTCAGAAAGATTCTATATAGAAGAAATGTCTTAAATGATTGCATAATACTTTCACGTTTAACAGGTTATTTCAATTTTTTCTATTGATAAAGTATGTTTACGAGCTGCTTAATCCATAAAATTTAAATAAAATTAAAAATGAGTTAAGACAAAATTAATTAAACTAAATCCATAAAATGATCCCATGATTGGAACCCATATATGAAGTGTTTGACAGAAACCTTTAAAGGGTTAGTTCACCCAAAAATGAAAATTCTGTCATTAATTCCTCACCCTCATGTCGTTCCACACTCGTAAGACCTTCATTCATCTTCAGAACACAAATTAATATATTGTTTGATGAAATATGAGAGCTTTTTGACAGCATAACCACTTTCAAGGCCCAGAAAGGTAGTAAAAACATAATTAAAATAGTCCATGTTAGTACAGTGGTTCAACCTTAATGTTATGAAGCGACGAGAATACTTTTTGTGCACAAAAAACAAAACAAAAAACAAAATAACAACTTTATTCAACAAATTAAAATAATGAGCCAGCGTTCTGACGAAGAAGAGCTGCACTGTGTTTACACTGCGTCAACTGCATAGGAGAGAAGAAATTGTTGAAAAAGGTCATTACTTTTTGAGTGCAAAAACAAAAATATTCTCGTTGCTTCATAACATTAAGGTTGAACCACTGTAGTCACGTCAACTATTTTAACAATGTCTACCTTTCTGGGCCTTGAAAGTGGTTATGCTGTCTATAGGGGGTCAAAAATCTCTTGGATTTCATCAAAAATATCTTAATTTGTGTTCTAAAGATGAACGAAGGTCTTACAGGTTTGGAGCGACATGAGGATGAGTAATAAATGACAGAAATTTCATTTATGGTTAAACAAACCCTTTAAGCTTCTATATAGAGCTTTTTCTTCTAAGTGTGCAGACTCAGTCACTCACTCCGTCATGATGGCCGTGTCGAGTGATGATGGAGAATATGGCTTCCATCAGAAAGAAGACATAGATGCCACCAATGACCACCAGGAGTTTGTAAAGATAGTCGAGGTTCTCTTCCTCATGACTGTGTCCATCTTCATGAGCATGAAGACCTAAAAACTACAGTCACAAAGCAATGAGAACAATGAACGAACTCCATCCCATTCAGACATTTTTAAATCTGCCTACCGAAGGAATCAAATGCAGAAGAGCGTCGCCCGTGAGGGATCCGACAGCCAGGCTGATGCAGAACTGGATGCACATCTGAAACACCTGCGTGCACCTGGAGAACAGCAGCACCACGATCCCAAACATGGCCATCAGACAGATGATGATGTTGGCGAGGGTGGCATATCCATATCCTGGGCACAAAGGGCTGATTGAGTGAATATTATAAAGAGATCATTGTGTCTGTGTTATTCAGGTGTGGCTGTTTTTTGTAAACATTCAGATGAAATCTGGTTTGTGACCAGAAAACCAGTTCTGTACTTCTCCAGGAAGAGATAGTAATTAAAATAATTAGTCACAGCGTTCAGGAATATTTCTGGTTTCCTTATTCTTTTGAGGTCAAGGGACTGATGCCAACGATAAGATGCCAACAAGAACTAAATATTGTAGTAGAACCAGAACAGCAACCTGTCATGTATCATTGTGTATGATGTGTCATGTTTCTGATACAGAAACTAAATGTAAGTGATCATCTAAACATTCACTATCACTAAAAGTTACATATAATAGAAAAGCTGTACTTTCTGACAAACTTAAAGTATTTTTTATACGTTTTTCTTATTTAAGTTGTTGCCATTAGACACTACTGTTAAAAGTTTGGGGTTTGTAAGATTTTTTCATGTTTGTTGTGCTCAATAAGGCTGCATTTATTTAATCAAAAATACAGTAAAAACAGTGAAATATTTTTACAATTTAAAATAACTTTTTACTATTTGAATATATGTTAAAATATAATTTATTCCTGTGATGAAATGCTGAATTTTCAGCATCATTACTCCAGTCTTCAGTGTCACATGATCCTTCAGAAATTATTCAAGAAACATTTCTGATTATTATCAATGTTATTATTATCAAAACAGTTGTTCTGCTTCATATTCTTGTGAAAATCGTGACTTTTTTTCAGGATTTATTTGAAATAGAAATCTTTTTTAACATTATAAATGTCTTCACTGTCATTTTTGATCAATTTAATGCATCTTTGCTGAATAAAAATATGTATATAGTAGCGTAACCAATATAAATATAGTCCAGACAGATTAATATTTGGCTATTTTAAAATGACTGGCATCAACCAATAATTATAGCGTTACACAAAAGTCTTAGCTCCTCTTGTTCAGTTTCAAATTCAATTGAAAGCCTAGATTTTAACGCACATTTTTCTGTTTTCAGATGTTGATTATATTTTGACTTTTCACTTAATTTCTGTAATTTAAATATTATATTTGTGATCATTAAAATTTCTTATTTATATACTGGTATGACACCAACCATTGGAAAACCCATATTGGTCAACCAGCACTATATTGATGTTTGTCACTCCCATATTTTTTTTTACATAATTGATAACAGTTCAACTATGTCATGGCAGAGAAACTATTTAAAGAGCATCTTGATGACCAAATTGCTGTAGTTAAAGTTAGTTAAACTGACATATTTATTGCAGCTACCTCAATAATAAAACAAGACATTTGAAGGAAACTTGAGCACTTTGTTTCTACATATTGTTTAGAGTATGTTTCTAGACTTTATATTGATAGAGTCATAAGCCTGTCTATGCCATGCATCTCAGACTAATAGTTCAGTGCTGATCTGACGGTGTAAACAGACGTCACTTACTCTCAGCGGTGCTCAGAGAATCAGGGGTCATGTGTGTGAAACTGATCTCAGAACAGCCTCTGCTGAGGATCTGCTGAATCAGAGCAGGACTGAGCTGAGTGAACTGATCTCTGGTCAGTGATGAAGAGTTCAGCTGGTAGATCCTCAACAGTTCTTCAGCGCTGAAACACATCTGCAGGCAAAACAACCAGAAACAATCTGAGACATGCACATTTTTGTATGCAAATATATTATTTGGCTTCAGTTACTTTTATTGTTCTGATAAGCATGCATGCATTATGGTGTACTATTCCCTGATTTATTAGTTGCAAGGATGTTAAAAGAAAATAGTTTTTTCTATATATGCATTTTAGATGCATGGTATAATGTTTAAAATGTTGTGTCTTTCAGTTTTCACTCAAAAAATTTGAACAAAAAATAAGCACTTGTAACGGCTTAAATTCACTCTGATATAATTATGGTCTCAGATTGCACTGTATGTCATATCATCCATCAAGAGAGCCAAGCATATAAATATGTCATGTTAAGGGCCTCAAAATTATGTCTTGCTGAATAATTGCTCTCCTCATCAAAATGTAAATGATTAGAGTCCTACAGCATGCAAAGATTTCCCATGATGCCCCACACAAACACTGCTGTGTCTTACTGTATCCCAGCTGCTGTTATTATGGTGATCCTCCTGATGATTTTCCTCCTGATGGGGATCAGCATCAAGGTGATCAGCATCAAGGTGATCATCATCGTGATCATCTTCTCCTCCACCCAGATTCAGTGTCTTCAGAAGCTCCTCAAAATCTGAGCAATGGCAAATTTTAAAAATTTAAAATAGAGCACAAATGTTCAGCTTTAAACCAAATATTGTACATGTATGCATAGAAGTACTTCAGAAAATCTAAAGAACATGAATAGGTATTAAAACATACTTATACTGCAGTCAGGAGAACCTTTTTAAGTTCCATATTAAAGTTTTTGCTATAGCCAAAGTTATGGGTTGATTTCCAGGGAATGCATGAACTGATCAAATTTATACTTTGAATGCAGAAGAAAATGCTTTGAATAAAAGCATCTGCTAAATGCAAAAACATAAATGTAGAACACAGAAACCTAAACACTGATCTGAAGAGCCTATAATTATTTTTAGATATAATATTTGCTGTAAAAAGTGGGGAAAAAAACTTATAACTGGAACTAAAACCACAAAAAAAGAAATTTTACTTGAAATAAAATAAAAATGTTTAATTTTTTTTTATATTTTATTTCAGCTAGTTACCAAGACAAAATTTCTCATTTTCATTTAGTTTAACTTAAACTTTAGTTTAACTTAAAATAACTAAAACTGAAATAAAAATTATTAAAAACTATATACACATATTTACAAAAAAAAATTGAATGACAAAGAATGACAAAAACACAGCAAAATTACTAAAACTTTAACTGAAATTAAAATGGAAATGGAAAATATAAACATAACATCTATTTCAAAAATAATAATAAAAATATAATAGTATCTTAATGATGCTAAAATATCACTAGTTTAATTTGAAGAACTAAAACTGAAATAAAAATGAATAAAAGCCATATAGACATTTAAAAAAAAAAAAATGATAAAAACGCATTTACTAACATTTTAACTTAAATGAAAATGAACATGGAAAATGTATTCAAAATATGAATTAAAACTATAACAGTATACTAATTATACTAAAATTGCACTGCTCTTAAAAATAACTTTCATTGGTGTGATTCTATTTATTCAGCTTGATTTGACCACATTAAATTATTATTATTTTTTTTTTACTTCAATGAAACCAAATGTTCCCACATGAAACACATTGTCAGGTTAGTGTAACATCATCAGTCATACCATGAAGCGTGAGGTTATCAGAGCCGAAATGACTGAAGATGTAATCCAGAAAGTACTGCTGCTCAGGAAGAACATGTGATCTCACACAGTCTCCACGCAGGACGTGATAGAGGACGCTTCCCAACACGGCGTCCAGCTCTACGTGATGATCTCCGCTCTCTTCCAGGATGTCGTCCAGAGAGAGACAAGACTAAAAACGAGGACAAACGATAGATGTGTGTCATGACCATGTTACATACTATGAGACTGAATGATTACAACATTTATTTTAAACCTGAAAATCTGTTACTGACCTCATGCGTGTCGGGCTGATAGTGTTTTTCCATCTCATCAAACAGCTTCTCCAAACCCTGATATTCTGGGATCTCCTCGTGAGGAGGATGGCTGGTGTCCTTGAGGTCTGAGATGTTTTGGATGAAGTGATGTGTCTCTACGGCCCAGCGTCCCTCCCGTACGGCTCTGCAGGTCTCCAGCGGAGCGCTCAGGAACAGACAGAGCGCAGGAGCCAGTGTGAAGAAATCCTCCATCTGGAGCTGCTGTGAGCTGCTGTAGTTACTCAACAGCTGCTGAAGACCTTCAACAGACAGACACTGTATACAGCAGAGAGAGAACGTAGAATAAGAAAGGTTATATTAGTTTAATTCTGCCTTTAACAAATGTAAAGATACTCATGTGATCTCTGTCATATGTTACATAAAATGTGCTTAGCTGTCCTGAAAATGAAGTCACAATGAAATATCATAATTATCCTTAAACAGGCTTCATTTTCTATTTTCATTTTAGGGTAAAATATGACCTGTTCTTGACATATTGCATGAGATGCTTCTTTGTCTCTTGTTCAAAACGGATTTATAACACAGATTATATAGTGTCAATATTCTTTCTTTCTGACAAAAAAGATATCTAGTTGGTGTAACTCTGTCGGGAGACTAAAAAAAAACAAAATCAATTAAAAGTAATTAAATGTCTGAAATTCTGAAAATTTGAATGTTGGTATAAGAAGTTTGAAAAAAAATTTTTATTATTTTCTTTTGAATGTAATAATATTGTTTTAAATTATTATTAATATTCTGAAAACTTTTGTCCAAATATAAAAACAAGCACAATTTTCACAGGCAAAAAAGATCCCTACAGACATTCACGACTGAACACGCCAAAAGCAAAAGTAAAAATAAATAAATAAATATATATATATATATATATATATACATACAAAATACATTTTGTTAATATAGGCTAATACAGTCTTTATACTGTATTACTATATCTTAAATCATGGTAAACATTTACAGTATTTGTAACATTATTATTATTCTTTTTTTTTTATGTTGACATCACTTTAATCGTCATTTAATCGATTCCCCCAAAAGTTCCTCAAAACCGTCTTACTTTTCCACACGACACACCGGAGCAGTTCACGCGGTTCTCCAGCCGCTCAAACACCGAGAGAAGCGCATCTTCTGTGAGGAACTCTTCACCCGGAGACACCAGATCCACAACTCTCGCGAAAATGTCCTTTTTACCGCCACGCGCTCCTGTACACAAACTGAGGCAGGTGACACAGAGAAATAAGAGCCCTGTCCTCTCCATAATCTTAATGTGGTGACCGACTGTCCTCAGTCCTCAAACACACACGAGCTTCCGAGTTCCTCACACAGGTGATCATGTACCTGCAGGTAGAAGCTCCTGTTGTCCTCCACACTGAACGCTGATTGGTCAAGAAGAGAAACTCTTCCCTTCACCTGCGCAAAAAGGATTCAGACAGGGACTAATATTGGATATATAAAATAATAATATCATAATAAAATTAAATTATTATTATATTGAAACAAAATGCAATGCGTTTTATAGAATAATGACCACAGTGCTTTTAACTTAAACCTCGTTTTTTTTTTAGTTAAACAGATGAGAAGCGATTTTAAGCAATTTATACGTTTGCTGCAATTATACTAAACACTAAGATCAATTTTCCCTTTATGAAAAGTGCAAAAGTTAAGACCGATCATTTCAGTCGTTGTCTCAGATGTTTTTGGAACAGGGATTTATTAATCTACTGTAGGCTGTATTGAACGTCTGTTCAACATCTAATGTAAATGTCGCCCCCTTTAGGCTGTGGAAGTATCTTACAGTACATGAAAAATAAATGTACAAGTGTACTTTAAAATCATTCTTCAAAAATTGCAGTTGCAAATTAAACGAATTCATTCAGTATGTTCCATAATAAAAACGTCCTTAAGTCTTAACAAAATTATTTTTGTCTAATTTGCAAGTGCTGTTATGTAAGTGGGCTGCACATAGAACAAGCCTTAAACGAAATTCACTCTGCAAGAAATAGTGAAAGTAAAGTTTAACTGAAATGAATACTTTATGGAACTTTTTATTTATTTATTATAAATATATTCTAAATTTTATTCAGACTTTTTTTCAGGATACAATTCAATTTTAAAATACAATACAATTTGGTTGTTTGCAAGACATTTAACAAACAATGTTTATCCACAAAACAATGCAATAAAAAAACATAAAATAAACAAAATGAAAAAGACAGGGCAACGCAAACATTAAATTCATATGGCGCACTGATGTCATCAATGACGTCATGCATGTGCACGTGGAGGGCAGTCTAATTCTTGCAGGGAGTCAAAATTCGGCAAAACACCTGTTATTGTTGAACGTAAAGATTTAATCACAAAATAAACAACAAAACGAAAATAAGCGGCAGCCACTTCACAGCCGACTGCTGTATATACATAAACAAAATAACATGAAATCACAATTGACCCTATTTACTTTGTTATTGCACAATACCAGTCTTGTACTGAACAATTCACCCGTGCAAGTTGATTCACACACAAAAAAATGTCTGTAATCCTTGATCAAAATCTGAAAATGTACTTCCCCTCTGGAATGGCCTTCCTACATTTGTGATGAGTAATGCAATTACACATTACATTTTGCATGCCACCTATCTTTTTCTGCAGCAGTTTGTTTCTGCTATAAAGATGCAATATCGCCATCTACAGGGCACTGAAGGTACTATATCTTGTGCGTTTTGCCTTTACTCACCCAAACTTGTCAATAAGGCTACTTTACGTGAATGTGAGTGCATTAGAAGGTATTTGCTGAACCACGGGTGTTTGATTTAGGAGATGAGGTCATGACTGATGAGGCTGAAACCAGCACATCCAGTGCAAGTAGACTCTGACTTAGTTAATTCTACTTAACATTATTTTATTTAACTGCTATATTGACAAGACCTTTTTGAAGAATATTGGTTTACTTATGGCCTTTTTGTGCACTTGAGCTTAACTGAGACTTGAGAGTTTGCAGACGTTTAAGAGGCTGTTGTGTTGACCTTGATTTATTGCAATATTGATGTTTGATTTTAGAAAATAAACAAATATTTCAAATCAATTGTTTCTTATTTTCACAGGCATGTCTCTCAGATGTTGAGGACTAGTGCATCTTTGAGCCTATATTCAGTACGAGTAAACTGTTAAAATCAGATACTTTAAGACTTTTACTCAAGTCGTATTAGAATTGGTGACTTAATATAATACTTAATATAATGAAGTCATTTTTGCTGTAAGGAATCTGTACTTTTACTCAAGTATGGTTTTCACTATGCACATCACCTCTGGTCATCACTCCTCCTTTCATCCTTCTGGAGCTCCTCCATTGGACTCAAGACCAGTGTGTCGCACAGGTGTGGGTTATTAACATTCTCTCCACCGGCCTCGCTCAGTCCAGCTTTGTTTTGAGTTGCCATCACAGATACAGGTGAAGAGGTCAAAAACTATAACTCTGCAAGTGAACTTCTGACAGGAAATACTATCATATTTAGCCCATGATGTTGTATGTGTCCAACTGCTATGAGAGACGTGACACTCATAACCCTCTTTCTCATCTCTGTGAATCTCCACACTGATTCTCATCTGAAAGGTCTCGTCATCATTCGGTCTGATTCCAGTAGAGCTGAAGGGTTCAAGGTTTCTGTCGTTCAGTGTGATCTTCATCTCTATCTGTAATGTAATAATGTAGTACTTTCTCTTGTCCTGGAATAATGTTAATTACACCAATAGTGAGTAGATTTTCTTTAAGGTCAGACCTTTATATTTAAACATAGATCTATACAGATAAAGCTCTTACTGACATGTGCTTTAGAACCATATTGTAAATAAAGCAGGAAATGATGTGTGCTTTCTTTAGCAACAGACTGTAAATTCACTCGTCATGACAGCACAACATCAGCCGACCGGAGGATGTTCAAGTAAGATGATTTCAGCTCTGTGTCCGTGAAGATTAAAGTAAAGCTTTAATCAGGATAAAACGGTATATTGAAATCTAACATAAACGGCAGTAACATTTACAAGTGACAGCATATCTATACACTCTTTCACAAATATACAAATGGAAATACTTACCATTCAGAAACATCCTTTAAAAACCATGCTTGCAGAGGTTCTGCTTGACCCTCTTCATCATTACTGCTATCTGGGTCTGATTTGGGCTATATTTGATACAGCAATATAGACGCCATTATTTACATTTCGGAGGGAGTGGTATCATAGAAGCAGGAAGCCAAACCGGCCGTTCAATAGAGACAGCGGTCTAGAATAAAGGTAAAATACATGAAAAATACGGCTTTTTTTTTTTTTTAAACAAAGCATTAAGACATGTTAAGCTGTGCCCCATAAACACAATCAAGCCTAGAAAAAAGCCAGTGAACCACCCCTTTAATGTACAAATGAATGAATGCATGACAGTTCAATCTTTTTCCATCTTGTTTGGACTCTATTTGTTTAGAATATTGTCAAATGTATTCTGGTGGTGGTTTGGAAAGTGAGAAATGCATTGGTAAACTTTAAAGACACTTTAAAGACTTCTAACTGTGAGCTTTATGCAAATGAGTTCCACAGGGGAAAGAAGGGTGGGCCACACTGTGTGTGTTCCCTCTGATGCCAGCAGCCAATCACAGCACTCGAATGGAGAAGCGCCAAATTGCACTCTCCTCCTCATCGGAAAGGGATAAAGGTAACCTTTCAACAGACACTCCTTGTTCTGAGTCTCTCATCAGGCGAGACATAACAGATATGCCGCTCTGAGTCCTGGCTTGTGAAGCTGAGACACTAACATTTACAACACCGTTCTGAGTCCTGTAAGGGGATAGACATTAACAGATACATTCTCATTCTGGGTCTCAGGTTCATCCAGTGAGACACTAACAGATACAACGTTCTGAGTCTCAGGCCTGGGAAGGTGAGACTGTAACAGATACACTGTAACATTCTGAGCCTCTGGTTCGTCCAGAGAGACAAAAACAGATTCCATTATCTGAGTCTACAGCTTGTGAGGCAGCAACACATATGACCACGTCCTGAGCCTCCAGTCTGTGAGGAAAGAGACATTAACAAACACTACGTTCAGATTTTTCGTCCAGTGAGCAACTACAGCATGTCCCGAGTCTCCATGCCAGAGAGACAAAAGCGGGTTGGCCAAGTTCTGAGTGTCTGGCCCAGAGAGGCAGACATTTGCAATGAGGTTAAGCTCAGGAGAGCAAATCTTCACTTCAAGGTACCTTAGTCTGCATGTTCCAGATTGTTAAGGACCTTCTGCACCTACGTCAGGGCCTCACCTGCATGTTCCAGATTTTAGGACCCTTTGGTGCTCCAGGAGATCAGCATCCCACAGAGCTTCTTGTTCAAGGCTGTTGAAACAGATTCCAGCTCCTCTCCCCACTGCATTGTCACACGGCTCAACCAGTGGAAGACGTCACCGTCATCGGACTGCTCACTCAGCCATGTGGAACGTAAATATCACTTAACCAAACCTCTTTCCAGAGACCTTGGCATTGTTGTATATTATCAGTATATGATTTTCTAATCTTTCGTTTATTTGTTTAATGCATAATAAGGTTCTTCACCTTATTATTTTCAGAAAAACAACAGTTTATCTTTCCATAAGATAACATAACTTTTCCATAGCCATGCCCAACTTAATCACTTGTATTTTATTGTTTCTTATGCACTTTATTCCTTTATAATTCTTGGTATTCATTTAGTAGTTGTGTTAGTTATTCCTGTTTGGGCTCTATTTGTTTAGAATATTATCTTTATTCTTGTTTATCTTGTTAATACAGAAGAGGCTCTACAAGTTAGCAGTCTCACCAATCTTTCAGATAAATCAGCTGACCAACTCCCTCCATTTTACATTAATTCTAAATGATTGAACAGCCTCCTGTTGGGAGTTTTCTCATACTGCCAAGGTAAAAGACCTTGACTGGTGAACTCCTGAACTAGGAGAGGGGGGAAGTGGTCATCTGATGTACTCATAAACACACGTTAAGTGACATGTGATCCAAAAATCACGACGTCAGCAGTGACGTGAGTACCGATCCCTATTTTATTTACTAAGTGTACTTGGATAGGAGAAAGTAAAATCACTACACCTGATTATCTTGCTGGTTCTACAGATTATCTTATCTTATGCTCGGAAGAACGTCAGAGTTGCCCCGATCTCGAATCGTAAATATTCGACATGTTCACTACAACATGTACAATATAACGGCTAATATTGCCCACAACCCATTGCGCTTTGGAGGAGGATTCAGTTCAGAAATAAAAACACGATAAAAAAGTGTTCAAAAAACTACAAAACGATGTGCGCAAATGACGGAAGTAGAGAGTTTTAGATAAAGGGGTTTGAGTGACTAATAATCAACATTTAAGCTGATTTATTTAATATTTTCCATGTTATATTTCATCTGCAACAACAATGTGAACTTTTATAAAGATCTGTTTGGCCATTAACTTTTAAATGCATCGTTATGAGGTGAGTCTCCGCATTAAAAGACCTGCAGCTGGCAGATCAATGTGCTACTGCATTTTTCTCTGATATGGTAGTAAATGAAATGAAATGTGGAGGACGTTAACTGTGACAAGATGATAGACAGGCCAGTTTATGGTGACAGGATGCGTGTAACTAAGCAACAGAGAGCAGCCGTTAAAGATGCTATTTTATTATGTGATAGTGTGTATCCAAAATTTGTTTACTCTTCTGCTGCACACTAAAAAAAAGTTTGTACTTTTTCTTCACAAAAAGAGTATATACTTTTAGGGCATAGTATAAGTAGGCGAACTGGGACACAGCAAGAGTTCATCACGACTTCATCTAAACATTTCATGAATTTTCTGTAAAAAGCAGGCCATTTCTTCTTGCCGGTCGTCCGCCATGTTCGTTTAAGTCACGTTTGATGCGAGAGATTTTGCGAGATTTCCCGTGTTCACAGATGGGATTCTGTTGTTTGTGAGTGGAATCTGTTGGTGTGTGATGTGCTTTACTGGTCACATCACGGCACTCCACACACTAGAGGAACAAAACGGTTAAATCTCTGATTTCTTATCGTCATGTTTGTGGTCTCTGACATTTTGAAAACATAAGATTTAAAAAAAAAATTTAGTGTTGCCCAGCCTTTAGTAAAAGTTGGTCTAAGCAGCTTTGTGAATAGGTTTTAAGAGGAAACTCTTAACTAGGAATATTTACTGCTATTTAGGAGAACTTAAAATACCAGTAATATCTATGACTTGGTTTCTCAGAAAGATTGCATGACTTGAGTTCACAAAATCCTAAAAAAAACATGACACGGGCCCTTCTAAAGAGCGATTCATAGTCCCCTGACCGGTGCATTACTGCACGCAGGCTTGTAGTGGGCAAACAGAGGTGCTTTTTAAATGTGAACAGGGCATTCAGAGAGGCTTGAGTTGGAATTATGGAATAGTGGAACCTTTCTGTGGAATTGACATTTCTGCAACAACTTCTGCTTCATTTTCTGTTTGTGAATGATAGATTATTTTATTTTTTCCTATGCCTCATTCTCAGTCTTGTTCCTTTTTCACTAATTGAAAAGAATTACAGTCCTGGGAGAGTCAGGATGGAACATGAAGCCGATTTGTGTTCACAGACCTTCTCAACTTTACTTGCGTACATTAACAACTTTTAACACACAAATGTATCTAATATGATAAACAGAGCTGCTTTACCCCACATACTCCGGAAGAAGAAGTGCTCTTCTGCGGCATAATAACATCTCCACTGCTCTCATGTGTCGCGCTCGTCTCTCATTATCAATCGCTCCAGCAGCCTCGTTACACTCGCACAGTGCTCGGCCCTGCTCTGCTTCATACTACAGGTTAATAATCTCATCCATGGACATGATTTCCGCCCGAGTCCCATCCCAATTCTTTTCCACCGGCTGTGAGGTGAAGACGACATCATTTTCCGCAAAATCAAGGAGTCATCAAGCTACGCCTTTGTTTTGAATAAGCGAACTCTAGAGGTGAAAATTTACATATTGTGGCTTTAACAGATAAAATATTCACATATGAAGGTTAGTTTTAAAGTAACCAACAGTTTAATGTTTAACAGTTTGCGAATGACTCATAATTGTATCCTAGTTTAGTTACTTGGTGTTTGGTAACGAAGGGCCTACTTTCCATCAGCAACACTGACTTAATGACAAACAAGTCATTCATAAGAAGACAACTGATGGCACCTGAATTCATAGCAACTAGTTTCTAACAAATTAATCATTTGATTGTTAATAAATATTGGGGGCTGCTGCTTGGTATAATAGTTTTCAAGAACATTATGTAAATTGGTAAACTATTTAGCCTAGGCTACTAAAAGGAACACCAAAACTTAACATGAACTGTTAAAAATTATAGCAATTTATGCAAAAAAATTGATGGAAAGCTGGCAGCCTGCACATTTCTTACCTTGACCACCTTCCTCCATATGGATCAATTTTCTGTTCTGATCTCAACAAGTCTGGTCACTGAGTAGGCACCAATCAGAGGCCGCATTTCTATGATGTCAACATGTAGACTTCTTACAAAGTATTTTACAGTATTTTAAAACTACAAAAATATGAAGCCATTTTCATCAACCCTATCAAATACAAATGACAAAATACTATTTTACATTTGAAATACATGTATCATAAATACTGCCCATCCCTGCTTGCGCTGTTGATAACAAGACAAAAGCATTTGGAACATTCGCTTTGATGTAGCCTATCTAAGGATGCGCTAGTTGTGTTAAAATGTTGCAAACCATTTTCTTTTGCTTGTAGTCACGAGTTTCAGCCTGTAAATCTCTGATGTAAACTCACATTAAACAAACGCCCCCCTTTCAAAAATATTGTTTCCAGTGCCGCCGATGTTCATCAAACACCTCGTTGACAAACACATTACATCATTTATAGAATGTGAGACAAGTCCATTTACGGCCATTTTCTGGCTGAAGGCACCGTTTATCCCAGAACAGACTTTCAGGCTCTTTCTCCTAGAAAAAGGGACTTTCCAAGAAGCACACTCATACATAGAGTGTACATTAAAAGAGATGTGTGCAGAAGCCTTACAGACCAGAAAGAGAGAAAACTGTGAGAAACAGAGACAGAAAAGTCAGGCTGATAAGATTTATCTTTCAGTGATTCAGTTCAGATGAAGATGTGGCTGTTTGTCGTCTCTGTGCTGCTGGTGTTTGGCTTGCCTTTCATCGTGACTGAAGTTGTAGATTCATTTAATACATGCAGTCAGTTTTTTTTTATGGAACAGCCTCCAGTGATTCCTGGCATTCTGGAGAATTCAGTCTCACAGAATAACAACCGCTACAAACTAATCTGTCAGAAATATAAGAACGTTTACAGATTTGCAACTCTCTACGACACAACTAACAAGATCCCTGTTTTCTCAGCTTACAAATACACTGGGAAAGGAAATTTCAAAAGACCAAAGATGAAATGGAGGATTGAGTCTCAGGTAATGTTTTTCACAGTTATTTGTTGTTGTTTTGTTTTTTTTTTTCTTTCTCAATGATGTATTATTATGTCTGTAGAGACAGAGCTTTATAATGTATGTCTGCAATATTTGCTCATTATTATACACATATTGTAAAATAAATTATTGACATCTTAGTTTACTCTTTGCTGTAAATACCCTTACAAAATAAAGTATACTTCAAGTTCATTTTATGTAATGTTCAAGTATATTTTTTAATTATTCTTTATGTAGTAAGTATATATGTCAATGTACTAGTAGTAAACTTGTAAGTGCTATTGCAATACTACTTGGAACTAAATTGGCCCACTTTAGTATATAAAAAGTATATGTTTAAGTGTACTATAAGTGTAACAGTCTAAACTTTAAGTGCACAGCTAGTTCAACACTACGTTTCCCATTTGTACTGCATAAACTATTCTATTAATAGTCTCTTAGTGTTTTAGTGACTGTTTCTCTTTATTTTAAACACCTATAGCTTAATCCTCCTGTTGCTGAGATGACTGTGCCACATGCAAATCAGGCCATCAATGAAGACTACTTCAATAACAGCTATAAAGTGAATCGAGGTCACTTGTTTCCCCTCTGTCATGCAGCTGATTTAGACACTGCCAAATCTACATTCACCCTGACCAACGCAGTGCCACAGAAGATCAGCTTTAACGGCGGCAGTTGGAGTCGCATGGAAGAGAAGACCAAAAATGTCATGAATAGTTGCAAAATTGACAATAATGTTTTAGCCCATGTGCTGACCGGAGCTATACCTGGTAACAATGAGCTGAAAGAAAAAGTTAACATTCCCTCTTACATGTGGATGGCATTTTGCTGCTACGTGGGAAATAAATTGTTCTCCCAAGCTTACTGGGCCCCAAACGAAGAAGAAGAAGACCCCAAAGAATTAAAAACCATCAATGAAAAGAGCCTGCAGGAATTACAGGAATTTCTGAGTCAAAAATTGAGGACAAAAGTACAGCTGTTTGAGAATGACTGCATAAACAAGCCTAAATGTAACCCCTCCGATCCTACTTGCCCGATTCCTATGATTCTAAATCCTATTACTACAAATGGAAGAAAGTGCAACGCGCAATAAAGAAAAGAGCCAAGCATTTCCGCCGCTCCCTACACACAGAGGATGTAAGGCAACAACTCCCAGAGGGGGCACCGCCTTTGCTAAAAACAAAACAAAAAATCTAAATATATAAATAAACTAATATTCTGTAGGTAATATAGTAATATTACTACTGTATAGTAATATTAACTTAAAAATAAATGTAAACAGAAACATAGATAGGCATATTAAAAAGAATTATGGAGAACGCAGTAACTTAAAGGGGGGGGTATAATGCTATTTCATGCATTCTTATTTACACTGTTAAAGAGTTGGATTCTCATGCTAAACATGGCCAAAGTTTCAAAACGCGAGTTGGACGTATGACGGAGTATTTCTGTTCCAAAAATTCTCTTCCAAATCGTCACAGGTTTCTGACTTTTTTTTTCGAGTGATGTCAACGGGGGCGGAATTCCTTGTATGGGCACTTCTCCCGGAAGGGCGCGCGCGCACACGTCGTCCAGAGCAAGAGCGCAAAAGCACACCTATCAACGCGCGTTCGGGTTTACGGAAGTCGTCGGCAGCGCTGCACGAACTCATCAATGTCACCAAAGAAGTGTGTTTTTGGTTGTGAGGGAAAGATAACCTTGCTTCCCAAAGAACCCAGTGTTCAGTGGAGCTGAGAGATTTGTGCTCACGCATTACATTGATGCGCTCTCCACATTTGTTATTAAAATAACCATAGAAACTGATAGTTGCAATCACTTTTTTGGTTAAAATGAATGGAGAATATCTCGTGTTTTTCCGTGGCTGCTCGAGCCCTCAGGATCGGCGCTTATGGTTTCATAAACAAGGCCCAGTTCTACGCTGGATTTACAGATCGTTTGAATATAATATGTTAATAAAGTATACTATTTGCAAAAAAAAAAAGATGTGCCCAAAATATGATCTTAACGCGATTTGTTGCACATAGTATACTTTATTAGCATGATATTTAGTGAGTTTGGTCTGTTTAAATCACTGTCTTAGTACATTAAGCCACGTTAAGCCTTTTCTTATAACGGTTTTCTATGGGAGAAAAAGGCTTAACGTGTTATAAAACGCGTTAAGATCATGCAGGCATTTGATATAATACAAAATGTACATAAGTTGATTGTTTACATTATGTATGACTTTAGCCTATGTATTTTGACAGTGTTGTTAAACACATAAAATAACTTGCTTTTGTTACTTTCGATGAAACATTTATTACTGCCTCATCGTAATTATATAGCCTATATATTTTAAGTCATGTTAAAGACTTGTTCACTTTGGTGAAAAACAAAAATCAAAAAAAAACAATGGTAATGCATTTGTGGAGGGGGTTGGGGGGCACAACAATACAGTTCTGCTTAGGGCACCCATTTGGCCAGCAGCGGCCCTGGAGCCAATCACCAATTGGTAAAGTCGTTGTGCCCTTAGGATTGCGCATATGCATCATCTTGGCCCAGCCTGAAAAATTCAGTTTTTTGTCATGATTAGAGGTTCATCAAAAGAGGTCCATTTCAAAGCTTCTGGCATCAGTTAAAAGCTTGGTATTTGTTCATATTGCTTGCTCAGTCACAATACACATGGACTGTCACTAAAAATCAGGTGACATTGTGATGGAATTTTTTAATTAATCATAACTAACATTTCTTTTTCCTTGCAGGAATAACATTTATATGCTTTTGAAACCTAAATGTCCCCAAAACTTGGACCAAAGTCAGTGTGTGTCTGAATCAAATGTGAATATAACAAAAGGGGAAATGAAACTTAGGGACAGCTAGACAACTATCTAAATATAATAGCCCCATGAGTAACCAATTAACTAATAAACACATGATTTGGGCAGATCTTGCTTTACCTAACAGAAGGGTTTGACATATGAAGAACCAGTTATATTGTAGAATGCTGCTATCCTATATAAACTGTTGTATTCGTTTTGCTGGTTTGATTCTCTATGACTGATACAAGGTCCTCCGGCCATGATTAAAGCATATTCTAAGGCATAGTCTGGAGTCTGTCTGGTTATTGCTGCACAGCAAGTTAGGGAACACTAGACCTTATTCCCAAGCGATAGTGTTCAAAAGGGTCAAGGAGATGCTCTAGGGGTTTTCAAACGTTTTTGTCAGCCAAACCCCTTTGACCAAATAATTTACTTGAAGTACCCCCTGAGATTTGAAGTGTATACTTCAATAATTCAATGGCACATTTGCATGTTTACTTCAAAAACATTTATTATTTATCCTTTTTAATGTTTTTTTTTATCAGTAGTAGGCTATTTTACATAGCTATTGGTATTGCACTAGGGATGTGACGGTGAGGAAATTTTCCAACCTGTTAACAACACCGTGTTACAACACTGGCGGGGCTTTTAAATCGCTAATTCAAAAGTGCAATTGTAAAGGCTCCGCGCCAGTGGACACGCACCGTTATGAATGCCTGTGAACGCATTTTAATGATGGGTTCATTCCACGTACACACTGTACGTTTCAGGAGTGACAACCGCATTTAAATGCGGGAGTGAATCCCCTAAATTATCATTACGTGTGTGTACGGAACACGACTCACTTTTGAAAATGCGATGATTTCTTGGAAACCATAGCGACGTTCTGGCGTCTGTCGTGTTTGGAATCCGTTATTGTGACCAAAGTAATATTACAGAGGGATGTAATGCTATTTCATGCATTCTGACTTATTTACACTGTTAAAGTGTTGGATTCTCATGCTAAACATGGCCAAAGTTTCAAAACACGAGTTGGACGTATGGCATAGTATTTCCACTACTTCCGGTTTCGGAGAGGTTTTTTTCGAGTATGGCCCTTTATCACGTAATAAAAGGTTGAATTCCTTGTATAGGCACTTCTCCCTGATAAGCGTGCACACACACACAGCAAGAGCCGCCCATCAACGCGCTTTGTTCAGGATATGGAAGCAGAGAGATTTTTCAAAAATGGCTATGTCCCAATTCAGGGGCTGTACCCTTTGAAGGCTGCATACATCATTGAGGCAGTCTCATTTAAGAAAAATAACCATTAGATTGCAACATAAGAAAGAAATTACAGTATTTTACACCTCACAATGAATATCAGTCAGTTTTATTACGGCTACTTTTCTTAAATATGACATCCTTGAGGAAGTATTCAGCCTTCAAATGCAATCTCCGAAGGACGCAGCCTCGAAATGAGACGCAGCTCCTGTCACCAAAGGAGTGTGTTTTTGGTTGTGAGGGAAAGATTACCTTTTTCAGCTTCCCAAAGAACCCAGCGTCAAGGGAACAGTGGATGAAGTTTGTTTTTCCGGGGCAGCAACTGTCACAGTCACCCTCAGGTTCTGTTTGTTTTGGTTCTGTCGTCACATGTGCTTCCTTGTTCCATGTTCCCGCCACTCATCGGTGACGAATACTTTGTATTCAAGTCCCAGTTCGGCGATGGATTTGCAGATCGCGGGTGGTGAGTAAAGCTGCATCAGATGTCTGTGTTTTGTTGGCAATCGGCACGCAAGTGCATATAATGTAAACAACACTAACATTTTTGTTCCCTTTGTATTTATAATGATGTCGCAGCTAACAGACGATCTCTACACAAAAGCTGCGCGCGCTCGTGACTCTTTAGCTCCGCCCACAGCACTGACGGCAGGAACGCCTCCAGGAGCTCGGCTTTTTCCGGAAAGACTTGGTTTAGCGTATCTATCTTTTATAAATATGATAAAACTAAAGACTTTTCGGAGATATGAAGGATGCAATATTACTCTATATGTACTCAAGATTAACATGAGATTGGCAGAAACTGTGTGTGATACCCCTCCTTTAAGTTATCATTTTTAGTGAGAACCTCGTTGTGTTTCCAATATGAGGATCTTTTACTCAGAGGCAAAGGATACAAATGGAATACAGATAGAAATGGCCTTATGGTCAGAAAATGGTGAGGGAAGTATATCAGTCTTTATATTTGATAATTCTGCAGAGGTCAACCAAAAGTCCAAGAAGTCGGATTGACTAGAAACACCCCAAGACCGGTGTTGCCAATTTAGGGATTTTGTCACTAGATTTAGTGACTTCCCTGCCCCAAATCTAGCAACTTCTTGGACAAACCTTATCTAGATTCTTATTTTGCCCACTGATCTCTATTCATATTTATATATAGATCAATGAATTTGCCATTATGATGTCATCTAGTAACAAAGCTACCAGTTTTAGCTACTTTCAATTGAAAGCAGTTGGCAACACTGCCCAAGACCTGAGAAGGGTGTGTCGGACAAGAGAGAGGCATCTAAAATTCCACTGCTTTAAATCCTCGACGTCCATGCAGATCGTTCAAATAACAATTTCTGAATTCACAGATGAGAAATAGTGAAATTGAAAGGAAGAGAATCTGAATAGGAGAAAAATGATAAAATGTAAATTTCGGCCTACTTTCGGTTTCCGTCTAGTATAATCTGAAAACTGAACTATAAAGCGTTGAACTACGTTTACTCAAAATACAAGCGCACAAGCAATGAACAACACATTAAAAGAAAACATTTAACATATACAAACGAAATCATTAGATGAGTTTTCTCTGTAATAATTAATAGATATTTGGGCTGCTTACCACATTGAACATTACGTATGTGTACAAAAATTAAACTAATATATTAACATTATTTCTATTTCTATTTTTCCAGGACCATAATACAGACATTCTGCGTTTGCATCTTCTATGATTTCGTTTGGCCGTTGGAAGTCCAGCTTAAGTGCATTAGCCTACCGCCAACAACTGGAGAAGAAAGAAAGAATGTATTTGAAACTTAAATCCTGTCATACAAGCCTGGAAATCTTGGATAATATAATAATGTAGTACTTTCTCTTGTCCTAGAATAATGTTACACCCATTTTGAGTAGATTTACTTTAAGTTCAGACCTCATTTAAACATATAGATCTACACAGATAAAGCTCTTACTGACATGTGCTTTTAGAACCATATTGTAAATAAAGCAGGAAATGATGTGTGCTTTTTTTTTTAGCAACAGACTGTAAATATATTGCTTTAATTTTATTCTCTTTTTGAAATACTGAAAATAATCTATTCACTCTTGGCATGACGGCACAAGATCAGCCGACCGGAGGGTGTTCAAGTAAGATGTTTTCTCTGGAACAGGTCAAATTACACCAACTTACCATCTGTTTTCAAACACTGCAGAAAATGCTAGTACTCCAGCAAGTCTTTCCTGAGCTGTTCATTTAATTCAACAAAACTTTCTCTTTATTTTAGGGATCTGAAAGGAAATACAATCATATAATCAACTCAGTAAGTGCATCCCATTTAATTCTGTTTTCCTGAAAATAAGACGTCGCATCACATTCATTGCTGCAGCTAAGGTTAATATTTCACAATATTAAAATGTTCTCATAGTGCATTGCATAATATCATTAATATCATTAATTGCATTATCCATAATAGTGCTTGGCACAGAAACGTGTTTGCAAATGACTCTCAACTTATTTCTTTACATTTATAAACGTATATACATTCTTACACGATAATGTACAAACAAAGATGTGAGTGCAAATAGAATATTGATTAGCTGATTAACCAAATAAAAAAAGCCAGCTTTTATTTTCTTTATTTTATTTATTCCACATCCTGTCTAATGTTGTCCTCCAAACAAATGTGCAAACTGAAGGCTATGTAAACAAATAAATGTATCTATGTATCTTATGCTATACATATATGTGCAAAATAGAAACAATGGCTTTTCTTAGGTTTCAAAGCAAAAAGAGTTTAAATTTCTAAATTAAAAACAATGATAAAGAAAAAAAGAAGCAGCACAAACTCAGTGTTAACAGGTGAGGTTAATACAGATCTTCACTCCTCTGAACACAGTGACCCGTTACTGTCATTTCTTCATCCTGATCCAAATTACAGTTATTACTTGCCTTACATGTGGAATTTTAAACTTAACATCCAACAAAATGAAAGTTTTGTTCAACATTAATTTAGTGCAATTTTTATTTGCTCCATTAGGGGCCGTTCACATAATGAGTCTAAAAAACACGTCACTTTCTCCTCCTTTCCAAAGCGCTTGTCATTGCTATGCAACCATGAACTGCGCTCTCCACAACGACGAGGAAGTTTCAGCAAAGGATGAATTGATTTCTAGCCCTTGCGCATTAGCTTTACTGCTAAGATATATTTACTAGATATATTTATGGAAATGAGATACAAAAACAACCCTGTACAGCCATGATCAGCTGTTTGGCTGAGCTTTCGATGTTTTGTTAAGGAAAGGCCAAAGCTGATCGGTTGGTTCTTGTCACATGATCTGCGACATGCTTGCGTCATTCTGAAAAGTTGAGATGTTTTCATCTTGATGCGCCTGGAAAACACAGCGCATGCGTGTCGCAACCACGTCGCTTCCATTATGAGCACGCCTGCTGAGTGGCTACATTTGAAATAACGAATTTAAGCGCGCAAAAGACGCGATATGTAAACGGCCCCTTAAAGGGCACCTATTATGCCCCTTTTATAAGTCTCTGGTGTCCCCAGAATGTGTCTGTGAAGTTTCAGCTCAAAATACCTCACAGATCATTTATTATAGCTTGTCAAATTTGCCCCTATTTGGGTGTGAGCAAAAACACACCATTTGTGTGTGTCCCTTTAAATGCAATTGAGCTGCTGCTCCCGACCCCCTTTCCAGAACAGCTCACGCTTCGGTTGCTCAACAACAACAAAGCTGGAGAATCTCACACAGCCAAAATGAGGATTGTCAGTAACGGTGTTCAGACTTACATTGTTCAAACCGGAGTCGACACTGATGGAGAGACTCAGGAAGAAGTTACAACTTTTAGAATGAAACTGGACGTTTCTGAATGGTTAGTGGATAAATTTATGTAGTTGCTGTGGAGTTGATTTAACTCATCCACTAGCATGTGCCGTCATGTTAATCTTTTGTGCAAATCCAGCATTGAATTCACTATTTTCAGACACGTTTTGTCCATAGAAATGCGTTATTTAGTACTGTAAAAATATGTGCACAGAGCACAGACCTGATTAACTGATAATCAAATGTGAAATGTTCATTATCGATTAGTTGTTGCATGACACTTTAAAATCTCTTTAAAACATTATTGATTAGTTGTTGCATGACATTTTAAAATCTCTTTAAAACGGAAATGAGTTTCACACAAGAGCTTCAGAACTGCGAAAATAAACAACTGGATCCGAATGCAATGGCAGAGAGCGAGTGAAAGGCAAAAACTCCACAAAACTAAACCATTGAACGGACAAAGAAATAATGACTATGAAATAATACTGTCAAGTTACTGTAACAATTACACAAACACTTCAGCACCACAGACTGCCTGTTGTCTGAATTTAACTCAAACTGGGAATATTAAAAACAAAAACTCAAAATGATTTGGTAATAGCAAGATTCGGTGATAGAAGTATAGTGAGTACTTGCTATCATTTATCTATTGCTATCATCATGACCTTTGACCCCAGATTGTTGTCTATACAGTACGGCCAGGTGATACATCAAGCTGTTGTGAAGAATCTCTTCTCTGTCCAGTGAAGGTTGTGTATGTTTGCAGCTCAAGCTGTGTTTGAATACCACAGGAAAACCTGCTGCTGTGTTTCCAGTGAGTGTCCAGCAGGTGGCGCACTTAGTCTCTTGGATCCTGTCTCTGTTCTGCTGATTGGAGAGAATGATGTTACTGCAACACTTTCACAAACAGGGTGTTCGTTAACTTGATGAATTCACAGACATTTTGGCTGATACTAATAAATGTGTTTGTTACAGTAAGACAATCATTATTACAATTTTTCATACTCATGGATGGTGATTTAAAAAAAAGAAAAGAAATTGTGCTCTTTTTGAGCAACTACAGCAGACTGTGTGTGTTTAAACTAATGCATGACATCAATGACTTTTTATTGAATAATTATTTTTATTATTACTCAAGTTGTTGCTGTTAGTGCAAAATAAAGATCATGAAAATGAAGTGCAGATACTGTACCTCGATCAGCTGTGGCAGTGTGTCAGATTCATGATTCTCTGGTGAATCAGTTGCAGTCAGAGGATCTGATGACCCTGAGGTGACATTTTTCCTTGAGGATCCATCGCTGGACTTCTTCTGGCCTTGAGACCATACATACATTACATCATCAATTAAACTCAATGTCAAACTCAAACTCAATTTGGAAGAATGTCTTTTTTTCTTTTTTTTTAAGTCCAATCAATTAAAGTCGATCGGGTCTAATTTTTCACCCCACTGACTTTCATTGCGTGGACAAAAAACAACATTTAAATAAGTTGAAACATGCTTCAAATATCTTTTGTATTCTGTATAATAAGTCTGGAATGACATGAGGGTCAAGAATTTTCATTTTGAGTCATTTTTAAATAGTTTAAAATAACTTACTATTTAACTTCTTGTGTGCAGTCATTGTGTTGATACACCTGAAAATCACCATCAGAACTACCAGTGCGAATACAGGTGAAGCTACTGCTGCCAAATCATGCCATATAGATTCTTCACTGCAATTGTAGTTTCCATCTGTAGGAAATTTACAACAACAAATATATTACAAATGTTTTTAGAAATTTTAACAATTCGTAATAACATGCAACAACAAAAAGACCATTTCCAACTTTGTTTTGAGAAAATCTGACTGAGTCACAGTTACAGGTGAAGAGGTCAAAAACTATAACTCTGCAAGTGAACTTCTGACAGGAAATACTATCATATTTACTCCATGATGTTGTATTTGTCCGACTGCTATGAGAGACGTGACACTCATAACACTCTTCATCATCTCTGTGAATCTCCACACTGATTCTCATCTGAAAGGTCTCGTCATCATTCGGTCTGACTCCAGTAGAGCTGAAGGGTTCAAGGTTTCTGTTGTTCAGTGTGATCTTCATCTCTATGTGTTTGGGGTAGAAGCCGGTGGCCAGACAGGTCAGAATCAGCTTGCTTTGGTTGAAAATAGCTTTAGATGCAAACATGTGAACATCTGGAGCATCTGCAATAAAAGCACCAAGAATAAATCATATTAATGCAACCCAATAATCCACATTATTTACACACACACAAAAACACAAACTTTATGACTTTATTCCATATGATTCATGCACTATATTTAAAGCCTTCAGAAGTTTTTAGTATTTTTAATTCACTAATTTACTATGCCATTTAATCAAGAGTCAAATTTAACATTTGAAAATGATACAAGAAACACTGACAAAACACAAAAACACATACTGCTTATTGAATGATTAAATGTGGAGGTCCAGTTCATGCAGGTCTTGAGGTACGACTGGAGATACTTATTGCGGCGTGTTTGTTTGTTCCACTTCATTTTGGTTTCTTTTGCCTTTGGATTTTTCTCCATCCACGTCATTGTGTCGTTATTAAAGGCAATAAAATCCTCTCCATCATATCTGTACTCATCAAACGCTTTCACATTCATCTCTGCATCCACCTCACAGCCGATTCTCCTCTGTAGTGTATGGAGGCCTAGAAATCACAGCATAAGTTGTATAATCATAAAGTTTCAGATTGCTTTATGTAGCACAAACATTTAGGTGTGATGTATAAATATGTAATAAAAGTTAATCATTTTCATCATTTTGATTTCAGATGTAATTATGGATTTATTTTTCACAATATAATTCTTGAATGTGTAATATACATCATAATAACGAATGGCTGACTTGGAGGTGAGGGTTTCTCAGGTGCTCTTGAAGGCAGCATCCATCACATTAACTAACAAAGTCAAAGTACTGTTTGTCATCATTTTTGTCTGTCAACATTTAGTGTTTTAGCATTTCGAATCAAACAATCTTTTTTTTTTTTTTTTTGGCAAATGGTTACTTAAAAGTGTGCTACTACTATCTTTCAAAGAAACACATTACACTTGCTTTGATATTTCATGTTATGGCATTCAGATATTTTAAATGTCCATTTATTTTTGGGGCCACTGTAAGATCACACTCATATTACAGACTGATAAAACAGCTGAACTTAACAGACTTACCATCACATTTGGATCTTGTACAGTTTGCCAGAGTTTTAACCAGATCTATAAACCGGTCTCTAGACTCATCTGGTTCTCTCCAGATATCTGAATTCTGACCGTCTCTTTTCCAGGTTTGTTCTTCATTACTGTAGTGAGAGATAGAGATCTGTCTGTCATCATACAGACCCACTGCACTGAACTCTGGACCGGAGAATCCAGCAGGTTTGGTGAGAGTGGTGTACACATACTGGAGAGGATGCCTCTCTGAAGATAAATAAATTAAAGATCAGATTATTCTAGAAAGATATTGACATGCCACAGTGATCACAAGAGTTACATCTAGTCCAGGGGTTCCCAACCACATTCCTGGTGCCCCCTCCTCCAACACTGCATGTCTCCTTAAAGGGTTAGTTCAGCCAAAAATTAAAATTTGGTTATTAATTACTCACCCACAATGTTGCTTCAAAACCCGTAAGACCTTCGTTCATCTTCATATTTTGGATGAAATCCGTGAGCTATTTGGCCTCCGATAAACTGCAACACAACTACCACTTTCAAGGTCCAGACCCACTTTCAAGGTCTTTCAAGGTCATTTGTTATTAAAATAACCATAGAAACTGATAGTTGCAATCACTTTTTATAAAATGAATGGAGAATATCTCGTGTTTTTCCGTGGCTGCTCGAGCCCTCAGGATCGGCACTTATGGTTTCATAAACAAGGCCCAGTTCTACGCTGCATTTACAGATCGTTAGAAACTGAAAGATGGAGCGGTCGCAGCGATAATGATCCCGGTCTTGAGTCGGAACAGCAGGTGGTGAGTAAAACTGCTTCAAATGTCTGTTTTGTTGGCACTAGGCGCCTAAGTGCATATAATGTAAACAACACGAACGTAGTAAATTAATAAATTAATTATTCATCATTCACTATACGCTATATTCATTATAGTGATTCAAAAGTTATTCAGGGATAATGCGATGGTGTATTGCGTGTGTTTAAATATATTTGTTTAGCTGACCTTTCATAGCTTGCATTAGATGCACACGCATTTTTTCCCCCAGAACTTCAAATGTTATTTTTAATGTGATTTTTCACATAAAAGTGTGAAAACTGATGGTCGAATTGAATTTAGCCGAGGAGGAACAATGAGGTACGTCTTTAATTATTTATTTTTTATGCCGTCTTACGTTTGAATAACTAAATTAATGCTATGCCTGACTATTTAAGTGACTATATTCTGATTATAAACTAAGTATTACACTACTGATGCTCAACACACAAGCAAACGACATCTCACTGGAAGTGTTCTTGAGCCGGTTTATATTACAGCGGAAGTTCTAAAGAACGCTCCGAGTCCATTTGCGCTTGACCAAATTAATTGCATACATTTACAAAATGAGCCTACAATAGCAGAAATAAGCCTTTTTAATTAAAATAAAGGTCCATGTTTAATAGAAATGTTCATAAAATTAAATAAAAATGTTTAACGAAATTAGAAAATATAGAGATTGTTAATTTAGTAAATTCAAAACGTGCATTTTTCAAATTCAAAATGCGCTCCAGGAACGTGGTTGGAACCCCTGACCTAATCTACATGTCCAGTGTTATTGAGGAATAAAACAAATGTAAGCACATTGATGGATTCTACCCAGTAATGATGGCGTCGGGACTTCCCCCGCTGTCACAGTCGCATTCCCGGGGAAAATTCCTTCACAACCAGACTTCCATGCACTGAGCAGAAACAAGAGCAGCACTGCAACTAAACTAGCATGCAAAATTGATTTTCGTTTTTCCACATGTACCGCTAAATTAACCATCTTTAACATTTTAACCAGTAGCCTACTCACGATCCATAGCCTATTCCAAGCGCACAATGTCCCTTAATTGATTTATATGAAAAATGCAATATTAAAATGAATACTAGGCCTTCATACTTACCGCACTGAACCATGCATTGAACATGGGACGTGCGTAAAAAAATGTAGCAGAGAAGAATAGAGTAATGAACCTTTTTAAGATAGGCTACAGCTAAGGGGGAAAGCATCGGTGCTTCGCCAAGCTTCATTTCACCATCACTAAACAGACGCGCTACCTTGTTCGCTATCTGTTAGTGATGTTACATATGACACTGTCCCAAATGGCACCCTAAACCCTCACGGTCTTTTCCACACTTTCACGACGTAATGCCGCTTTAGCTCACAAAGCTGCTGCTTCTTCTTCTTCTTCTTCTTCTTCTTCTTCTTCTTCTTCTTCTTCTTCTTCTTCTTCTTCTTCTTCTTCTTCTTCTTCTTCTTCTTCTTCTTCTTCTTCTTCTTCTCCTCCTCTCCTTCTTCTCCTTCTTCTCCTTCTTCTAATGATTTTTATATGGAGGATGGCAAACCAACTTTTGGTGCATTTACCGCCACCAACTGGACTGGAGCAGCTAACAAACACACAAAAATAAATAAATAAATAAAATTCTATTGATTATTCCTATTTCTTTAATATATTTTATAATAGCACCATAGATTCTACTTTGTTCTACATGATCTTTCGAAAGGCTTATCAAATTAAATGATTTAACACCCTGTTTTTAACTTCATTAATGAGTTTTAACCTTTCTTTTTCATATATTTTTTTTTTTTTACATTTTATTAAAACATGTTCTGTTGTTTCTGCCTGATTACAATAAATACATTGACCTGATTCATGTTTTCCTATTTTAAACAGAATGATTTAATCTAGTATGCCCTATTCGGATGCGTGAAATAATTGAGTTTTTCTTTCCTATTCCTAAAAACACTTATTCCATTTCCTAATTAAGCGCTTTCTCCTTCGTCTTTTTGAGATTTTATTGGCGGATGAAAAACAACGAAATGGTGTATTACCGCTATACTGACTGGTATGGAGTGTGGATCAAAATGAGTCTACTCCCCCCCTTTTTTCCTTTTTTTTTATTTTATATATATTATTTGTTTTTTATATTCTTGGATCCATGGTATTTCTCCCTCTCCTAAAACCACTCTGATATCTGGAAAAATATTTATTTTCCACATAATACATCAACCTTTCATTTACTATTTTTTCCATATTTTACAGATGTTAGATGTCAAAGCAATTGGTCTATTTCCTGGATTTGTGCAATCTTTGCACAAAAATCTGGTTTGCATATTGGAACTATCGCCATTTCCTTCCAACTTTGTGGCAATTTTCCTTCCTCCCAAATTTTATTGTACATTTTTAATAAAACATCCTTGGATGATTCACTGGGAGGATTTATCATTATAGCAAATCTGACCCATGCCTGGAGCTGATATCTTAGTTTTTGCAGTCCTCTCTGGAAGTAATAGTTTTTTATAAGGTACAGAGCAGAATTTAAGTTATTAATCCATGAAAATATGAATCCCGCATCTCTCCGTGAAGGCGCACACTCGTGTACCTGTTCAGGTAGAAGCTCCTGTTATCTTCCACACTGAACGCTGATTGGTCAAGAAGAGAAACTCTTCCCTTCACCTGCGCAAAATGATTCAGACAGGGACTAATATTGTATATAAAATAATAAAATGATAATAAAATATTATATTATTGTTATTATAAATATATTGAAACAAAATGTTATTCAATTAATGACCACAGTGCACTTAAACAGATCATCAGAAAAGTGGGAGAGCGATTTTAAGCAATTTATAGCAAATATGTTTGCTGCAATTATACTAAACACTTAAGAACAATTTTCCTCTATGAAAAGTACAAAAGCTAAAACTGAGAACACGATAGCTGGTTTATTGTGTTATTGCCAGTGGACCCGAACCTCTGTTCAACATCTAATATAAATGTCGCCCCCTGTAGGTTGTGAAAGTAAATGACAGTGAACTGAGATTGAAAACAGGATGCAGAATTGTAAAAGAGGAAGAAGAATTAAAAAGCTTTATTTTAATCCGACTGGATGTTTATTTTGTATGATCTTTCAAAAACTTTGGATGAAAAATCATGTGCAGATCCAAAATAAATGTGTTAGTGGCTCATGTTACGTAACAAAATATTTAGAAATAAGCTAGTGTATTACTTATTTATAAATTATTTTTTTATTAAATTTATTGAATAACGTTTTATTTTTGACAAGCCCATTTCCCAGGTTCCATTAGTCACAACATCATTCATCACATTTGATTAGTGCTCACTAGTGTTCACAAACAAAACAAGACCCTAACTGCCTCAGAGTTTTGAAGATTTTAAACAACTCATGACTCCGGTTTATTTATAAACTACAGAATGCAGTTTCAAAGCAACAATTTCAGTCATCTTCTGCCACTAAGAGATCAGGCATTTGCCAGCCAATAATAGTGCTTGAATACCGGAATATACAGTAAACATCCACTCTCAAGGAGAAAACCACCTGGTCTAAATGTGCTTGAAATGCCAAAACTCCAATCCAAAATAATGGTATTCTAGATATTATTCATCTAGATGGGTTTTTGATGTTGGGCAGTAAGTGGATTGGAGTGTTTGAAGTGACAGCCACTGATCTGATGATCTCGCTGATACTGACACCTTACATCAGATTCTGTGAGATTATGATTTAACACACAACAACTGTAAAGCATAAGTTACAGCAAAACCCAGACAGCTTCATCAGGCCCAAAAAAGATGCATAAGTGGGGACAAAAAATTCAAAATCAGACTACACACATTTTGACAAAGGAGAAGTTTCAGATTTGTCTTATTGGTTTTAAAAATAATAGTACATTTGCATTGCCAAACCAATAACAACTTTGATAAATACAAAGAAAACAGCTCAAAACAAAGATGAAAAATAAACACTATGTAGTCTATACAACAGTACATGACAATATAAGAGACAAAATCATTTGATACTTTAACAATGTGTGCACATATCTTTGGAGTATTTGCAATTAAAAACCCATTTCTAAAAGCAAAAATAATGATGCAAAAATTGTGCAAATGTAAGGAAATTTCAGGAACAATCAATTGGGATGGCATGTGGAGAACTCCAAATAAAATGAACGTGTAGTAACAACAGTACATGTATTCGTACCGAGCTGAACGGATACAGGGCTTTTGGTATGATGGTCACACAATGGCACAAAAATGCAGAGAACACAGGAACATGTTTGCTAGACGGATGTTGCGTTGCATTTCGTTTTTTTCTCTGCTTCTCGTGCAATAAGCTTCTCCTCACATGAAAAGCATGGGATTATTTATAGGCAGTGTTTTTGCTTTACTGAACTTATTTGTGCAGGTTAATCGATTTGATAAATAAATTTGATTAATCGACAAGCTTAATCCATGAAATCATTAACGCCGTTTTAATGATTGACAATAAATCCTAAATAAACATCCCTAATCTCAAATATACAGTACCGGTAATTCATCTGACCTTTGAATTTTCTTCATAAGTGATGAATGTGCATGTTAAACATCATTCAGTCAATGTAAAGCAGCACATACTAATTTATGTAACACTTAACATTAAATTCAACTTATACTACATAACAAAAGCTGAAATAGAGCAAAAACACAGTTTAAAGTGCATAGGATAGAGAGAGAGCTTAAAGGATTAGTTCACTTTTAAATGAAAATCACCCCAAGCTTTACTCACCCTCAAGCCATCCTAGGTGTATATGACTTTCTTCTTTCTGATGAACACAATCTGAGAAATATTAATAAATATCCTGACGCATCTGAGCTTTATAATGGCAGTGAGTGGGGGTCACGAGTATGAGCTGAAGAAAGTGCTTCCATCCACATCCATCCATCATAAATATGTGCTCCACACGGCTCCGGGGGGTTAATAAAAGCCTTCTGAAGCGAAGCGATGCGTTTGTGTAAAAAAATAGCTTCCGCCAGACCGCCTTCTGTATTCAGCATATGAAGAAAGTGTAAAACTCTTGCAGTTCACAAAGCTTACGCTACATCCTACACCTTCCCTATTCAACTTATGGAAAAAGCTTAATGCGACGCCAGTTTACACTCTGGCGGAAGCTTGATACTTGACTTCATAACTTGTTTAAATATGGATTTTTTTTTACACAAACGCATTGTTTTGCTTTAGAAGGCCTTTATTAACCCCCGGAGCCGTGTGGAGCACATATTTATGATGGATGGATGTGGATGGAAGCACTTTCTTCAGTTCACACTCGTGACCCCCATTCACTGCCATTATAAAGCTTGGATGCATCAGGATATTTATTAATATATCTCCGATGGTTTTCATCAGAAAGAAGAGTCATATACACCTATGGCTTGAAGGTGAGTAAAGCTTGGGGTAATTTTCATTTGAAAGTGAACTAATCCTTTAAAGTGGAGACGACCGATGAAATCAGTGTTTCCCAACCCTGTTCCTGAAGTACCCAGACATAGAGATGTGCACTGAGATCCTCCAGGTCCAGCGGTGAAGTGCAAAGTACAGGTCAGAGTAGGGTTGCAGCAGCTCTTCATAAGTTCTTACATAAATTAAGATGCAAAACCCACACTAGGGGCTTAGTTACAAACTAACTAGTAGTTACTAACATCGTACTTTATTTCATTGCACCATTAAAGTAACTAATCCTCCATTACACCATTAAAGCTTTCTATAAAGTTTAAGTACACAAATTCTCCATCACTTGACCTTCATTCATCCTACACACAGCCTTCAAATTTCATGTCAACTGTCAATAGTATAAATCTTTACAAAACATTTCACATTGACCAGAGTGACAAAAATAATTTCTATATGTGAAACCCTGAGATGTGCCTGTATGTAGGATTGTAGGAAGACCTTCTTCTGACTTCACTGCTGTAATGCAGGAGCAGAACTTTTTTGGCCTGCAAAACAATAATAATTAAAGCTGCAAGCAGCATTTACCGGGGTTCAAGCATTTAAGGCCTTTAAGCATATGAAAAAAAGGAATTATACTGTATTTAGCAAGCATGTAAACACTTAGATCAGAGATGGAAAAGACCATTTACAGGCAATTCAGTAATGAAAAACATGGTTTTTAAAGGTTTTTTGACAGTTATAGCACCACCTTTTGCCCGATCTCCACTAATTTTTTTGGGTGTCCTCAGAATGTGCCCATACATATCTGTGTTAATTTTGGTGAAAATATCTCATTTCGTTTTGAAGTTATAGATACTTATATATATGAGAGCATAAAATATGACCCAAGAACGTCTTTGATTGGATTTTTTCACCACTTCCTATCAAAATTTTGACATTTGGGCTTTAACATGTAGTTAATCAGCTTAGGTTCCGTGTTTCCTACAGTGGTTTCATCTCGATCTAACGAATGGTTTCAAAGATATTCGCAAAAGTTTTTTTAGCGCTAAATCACAACGTAGCACAAACCATAAGGCGAAACCTGTCTAGTAACGTTGGACTCGGCAAGGATTCAGGAGTCTAAAGACGTGACTCCTGTGAAAATAAGTCGACCACATCCAAAGTTATATATATTTTCATGTAAAACCATTAAAAACATATGTTTTTTTTTAAAGGTTTTTAACAGTTATAGCACCACCTATGGTCCGATCTCCATAAAAATTGGCATGCTTCTTTAGAGACATATGCTGCATGTGCTCACCTACTTTCGTGAAGTTCTGAGTTTTCGTTTAGGCTTTATAGGCTTTTGGGTACATTTAGCCACGCCCATTTTCTAAATGACCCTGTTACAGCGACCCAAAGGGTAAAGTTCAACTTTTTTGATAATTTTTGATCTAGAGAGTCCAGAGAATTGTCCTGCACTGGTTTCGTTCCGATTGGGCGAAAAACCTAGGACTAGTTTGCAAAAGTAGGTTTTTCAAATATTTGCGAATAATTAATGAACGGTCTGATTGACAGCATTGGTTCTTGAGGCAAAGTTGTTCAGAAAGAGGAGATCTATCCAATGATATGCATATTCTGTGGATCTGTTAAACACCACGTGATTACTGAGGCGTAAAATCTTGTTAGTGCAAACTAGTGGCCGATTTCTTTCAAAATTCTTACAGACCTCTAGGCCCACGAGTCGAACATGCCCACCGAGTTTCGTTCCGATCGGCCTCCATTAACCTTGTCTAATAGGTGCTCAAAATTCATTGGCCGATGGCGGCCATGTTTTTTGAGATACGCCAATGTCCTCATAGACCATCATGCCCCCTTGGACTAAGACACTGCATGCCAAATTTCAAGTCAATCGGACTAATGGTCAGGTGGTTATAAGTTATAGCGCCACCTAGTGTCCAATTGACACAATTTTTTTATCCTGACCAAAGATTGAGCCCATACATATGTGTATAGAGTTTGGTGCAAATATCTAATTTCGCTCTCAAGTTATAGCCATTTTAGTAAAAGTGGCTCCGCCGACATTGTACATTTTGGGGCCCCTTAGCAGCCGTGAATCAAAATTTCGCGAAGTTCAAAGTTCGCAAAAGTAGGTTTTGGACAAAATTCAAAATGGCAGAAATTGTCTTGAGCCAAGGATTACAGTGATATAAGACACTTGATTCTAGGACAAACGGTTTAGGAGTTACAACTTTTGATTGCTGTAGCGCCACCTATTGACCGATTTTGACGAGTCCGGGTATCTGAGTAGCGAGCAAGACTACTACCATTTGACAAAGTTTCAAGTCTCTAGGCCTTACGGTTTGGCCTGCCCGATCAGTTTTAGGGAAGAAGAAATAAAATAAAAATCTGAGAAATTACAATAGGTTTTCAGCACTTAATTTAAATTAAAAGCTTAATATTGTCTTATTAATTAATATGAATTAATTAAAAGCTGTATGAGATATGCCACTTTGCTAACAGCTGGTAACAGAGTAACAGAGTTTGCTCAAACTAACCTCTAACTTACCTGAATAACCACAGAAAACGGCTTTGTGCAACAAGCCTGGAGAGATCTGGTGAGCCTGAGATGATGTTCATTTGTTTGGAAAAAACATTATAGTTCATCTGGCCTAGAAATGATGCAGAAAATTATTAGAAAACTTTGGGATTAAGATGAGTTCATGCTGATTCCATAATTGTTCCTGGTTTCACAGACAGGGCTTAGATTAAGCCAGGAGTACTTCGATTAGGGCGTTTAAGTAGCTTTTATAAACGTAAAAACATTACTGGTGTGCATCTTAAGACAAAACATATTTGAAGATCTGTCAGTGCAAGTTGCTTTCAGTTAAAACTGCTCAAACGTGCATTTTATTCTGGGACTAGACTTAAACGTTGTCTGTGAAACTGGGGGATAATGTTTCACTTAATGAAACCACATTCATGTGCACAAAACAATCAGAAGCTTTTATGGTAACAGATTTTTACAGCAGTGTCTCTATATTTTAAATGCAGCACAAATATTTGATTGAAACATCTCATTGTGGCATAAGAAAATTGAAAGTAAATCCAAAACTATATTCTTTTGTCATTTACTCAACTTGATGTTGTACAAACCTCTATGATTTTCCCCATGGATCACAAAAGGAGATATAAGTAGACGTTTGAGCTCCAAAATACCATAAAAATCTCTCTTTGAAGCCCTATTTAAAATTTAAGTTCTTCGCTGAAAATATTCTGTTCTCCTGCAGCTCTCAAATCTCATTTGCATTTCTAAACACTAAGCCCCGGTTTAAGGCTTAAGATAGTCCTAGACTAAAATGCATGTTTGAGCTGTTTTAACAGAAAGCAACTTTTACTGGCATAGGTCAGTGTCATTGTTTTGTCTCAAGATGCACACCAGTGATGTTTTTTTTTAGTGTACATTTATAAAAGATACTTAAATATCCTAATTAAACTAAGGCCTAATCCTGGCTTAGGCTAAACCCCGTCTGTGAAACCGGGCCTAAAACTTTTAACACTGGATTTAAATATAAACCAGAATTTCTTTGCATGGTTTTGAATTTTCCATAAAAGCTTCATGCTTTTATAACGTTTGGCCTGTTTTATGTTCAATGGAAAAACATACAGGTTTGGAATCTCATGGGGTTGATAACATTAAATTTTGAGTGAAATATTCTTTTAACTAGTTTGAACTTACCATTTAACTTTCTCCTTTTGTAGATTAAAGACATGATGGATAAAATTGCAGCGGCACCTGCAGTTACAGCTGCAGCTATTGCTGCCAAATAATGCCATATAGATTCTTCACTGCAATTGTAGTTTCCATCTGTAGGAAATTTACAACAACAAATATATTACAAATGTTTTTAGAAATTTTAACAATTCGTAATAACATGCAACAACAAAAAGACCATTTCCAACTTTGTTTTGAGAAAATCTGACTGAGTCACAGTTACAGGTGAAGAGGTCAAAAACTATAACTCTGCAAGTGAACTTCTGACAGGAAATACTATCATATTTACTCCATGATGTTGTATTTGTCCGACTGCTATGAGAGACGTGACACTCATAACACTCTTCATCATCTCTGTGAATCTCCACACTGATTCTCATCTGAAAGGTCTCGTCATCATTCGGTCTGACTCCAGTAGAGCTGAAGGGTTCAAGGTTTCTGTTGTTCAGTGTGATCTTCATCTCTATGTGTTTGGGGTAGAAGCCGGTGGCCAGACAGGTCAGAATCAGCTTGCTTCGGTCATGAGGAGCTTCAGAGGCAAACATGTGAACATCTGGAGCATCTGCAATAAAAGCACCAGGAATAAATCATATTAATGCAACCCAATAATCCACATTATTTACACACACAAAAACAAACACAAGCCACCATAAAAGTAGTCCATATGACTCGTGCTCTTTATTTGAGAAAGTTTTTAAATTTCTAATTTACCAATATAATTTGCCATCTAATCAAGGGACATTTTGAATGTTTGAAAATATAATAGAAAAACACTAACGTCATCAGAACAACACATACTGCTTATTGAATGATTAAATGTGGAGATCCAGTTCATGCAGGTCTCGAGGAGACACTGGAGATTCTTATTGCGGTCTGTTTGATTGTTCCACTTCATTTTGGTTTCTTTTGCCTTTGGATTTTTCTCCATCCACGGCATTGTGTCGTTATTAAAGGCAATAAAATCCTCTCCATCATATCTGTACTCATCAAACGCTTTCACATTCATCTCTGCATCCACCTCACAGCCGATTCTCCTCTGTAGTGTATGGAGGCCTACAAATCACAGCATAAGAACTGATTGCAAGTTAAAATCATATTAGACCTTTTAAAATACACAGTGGACCCAAAAAGTGTCTGAATACATTTAAAATATATTTAAATGTCATTTTTTAGATCAAGTGTTTGTATCTGCTGAAACACTGCAGCATCTTTTCTCTTCTCCAATGGTGCATTCAAGTCATGTTAGCAAGATCATATTAACGCACATGAACGCCACCACAATGGCGACTAGCTAAGTTGCATATACAAAATACATTAGTATTGTACAATTACAATAGAACACATAATTCAGTTTGTATATCAGTTTGATGTTGTAATTACGATTTCCCAACTCATAAATGTGATCTTCCCAGGAAGACTTGAATGCACCATAATGTCAAGTGTCAGTGTCTTTGTATCAGCTGGTGATTTCTAGTGGATGTATAAAGTCAGTTCTCCTCAAGCTTTTATCAGAGGAACCACAGAGAATCACATTAACTCTCAACATGCTCCACTAATGCTGTTTGTCATCATTTTTGTCTGTCAACAACGCCAGTGTTTTAGCATTTCAAATCTAACTTCTTGTCAAATGGTTGATAGCAGAAGCACTTTACATTATACTTGGTTTTATATTACATGTTCTGATAATGGCATTCAGACATTTTATGTGTACATCCAAGTTATTTTTGGGGCCACAGTAAGTCCAACTCATATTACAGGTCTGATAACTGATCAAACAGCTGAACTCAACAGTCTCACCATCACATTTGGATCTTGTACAGTTTGCCAGAGTATTAACCAGATCTATAAACTCTTCTGGTTTTTTAGTGTCTCTCCAGATATCTGAATTTAGACCGTCTCTTTTCCAGGTTTGTTCTTCATTACTGTAGTGAGAGATCCGTCTGTCATCATACAGACCCACTGCACTGAACTCTGGACCGGAGAATCCAGCAGGTTTGGTGAGAGCGGTGTACACATACTGGAGAAGATGTCTCTCTGAAAATAATTATAATAATAAATAAATCAATGCAAGACATTTCAAAGTGATCACTAAAGTTACAACTCTAATGTTACTGAGGAATAAAGCAAATGTAAGTGCATGAGTGTGTGGTGTGAGTAAGTCGTATGTGAGGCGCAGAGTTGCCTGAGCTGGGACAGTCCCGGTTTTAGGAATCCGTGACAGCAGGAGCATTTAAAGAATTCCCCCCGTGCTATGGGAAGGCGGTGGGATCATTTTTTTCACCCTCGAATCCGATCGCACTGCAGAGGTGAAATTCGGTCAATCATCCACTGCGCTAAAACAAGCTTTGCCGGCCCAAGACAGAATCTTTCGGGGAGGGAAGGGGGGCAGCAGGGTGCGAATTACAGTCCGCGTGTTTGTGTTGGGATTCGAATGAACCTAATGATTCAGCAGGAAAACGCGCCAGGATTCTACTGTTGCTATAGTAACGAACGCAACTTTTACGCGAGTCTGACTTAGATAAATCGCGAGAGGGAGTAAAATCTTTACTCAAAATACCTGTAACTCGACCTGGCACTTTGTTTTTTATTAGAGAAGAACTTCAACTGCACAAAACTAAAACTGCATAAAATATGCAAAATTTATTTTTCTCACTTCTCTCTTGTCAGTCAAAATCGGTTGCCACACAACGGGCGTTGACCACAAATTTAACAAACACTGTAACCTCTAACTACTCAAAATCCATTGATTAATATAAAAATACCATTTTAAAATTAACATTTGCTTGCTTACCGCACTGAACGTGATGTGCATAAAAAAATGGAACAGAGAAAAAATGGTCTGCTCAATTCCATATCGTTTTTTGCTTTTTCCCGGAAAAGTAACTCCATCAACATCATGTTCTACAGCTCCATAAAGCAGATGTGAACTGCTGCCTCGCGATCTCAAACACTTCAAACTACAGCGTGTTTCTTTTATTTGGAACGCAGATCCAGAAATAATATTATTCTTCTTCTGGGATTTTGGCGGTTGGCAGTTTAATAAAGCATCACCGCCACTAACTGGACCGGAGTGTCCAGAGTACTGGACTGTGGAATGGATTATATGCGGATATATTAGCAGCAGCAGCTGTTCCTCACACAGGTGATCATCATGTACCTGCTGTACTCCACACTGAACGTTGATTGGTCAAGAGAAACTCTCCAAAGAACTTGAGACACGGGTTTTTCTGCCGTAAATACATTGAAACAATATGTGAAAATGATCACATGTGTTTTAGTGGAGCCAAAAGTGGGAGAGTGATTTTAGTTTATAGCAAATATTGTTTCTGTAGTTTAAATACTTAAAAAAAAAACCTCCTGATATTTAAAGAGCAGTTGAGCATTAAACATATTTTCATATGATGTCCGACTTTTACTGAATTCACTTATTTCAATTGTAGTTACTGCATTTTCTTTTCAAAAAGATGTTTGTCTAATTTCATCTAATTTAAATGTTGCCCCATTGTAGCAGTTTTAATAATCATTTTTCTGTATAAATTACAATATGCATACAATATTTCTTGAATATTAATTTTATGTCATCTTAAACAGGGGGTCTTTCAGTTTATAAGTATTACTTTTTGGCTGCAGTTTACACTGTGGAGACTTGTTTAGTTTTAGAAAAGTGCATCGACTGAAGTGACACTAGGTTTTAGCAATGGATAGTCGTTACTCATTGTAGGGTTAGTTCACCCCAAAATAAAATGTCTGTCATTAATTACTCACTCTCATGTCGTTCCACACCTGTAAGACCTTCGTTCATCTTTGGAACACAAATTAAGATATTTTTGATGAAATTTGAGAGTTTTTTTTTTTTATTATTTCCCATAGAAAGCAAAGTAATTACCACAAAAAGTATTCTCGTCGCTTCATTGAACTACTGTAGTCACGTTGACTATTTTAACAATGTCTTTACTACCTTTCAGGACCTTGAATGTGGTAATTATGTTGCTTTAAAAATAAAAATAAAAATAAATAAAAAAACGGATTTTATCACAAATATCTTAATTTGTTAAACGTGCTCAGTGTTTGTCATATATCATAACTATTCAGTGTTTTCAACCATATAATGTTTATTTTAGGATTCAGACATTTAAATACACATAAGTACTAGCAAAAAAATACATTTAAAGTTTGTTAAATACACACTGATAACTATGGGAGCGAAATTGGCAACTTTTTTTTTTTCATATCGGATATACTTTGTATAGATAACTAAAAAGTTTACTCTATTATTCTCCCACTTCACCTGTCACTTACTTTCATGTATTTCAGGAGAAGTGGATGAATTTACGTAATGTAAATCTGACAGATCCGATTCTCTGAGTCTGAATTGCAGCGCAAACTAACATGGCGCATTATAGGTCAACTAACATGATCATTTCTAAAGGTTTTTAAATGACCAAACACATACACTTACACATATTTGAAAATTGGAATATCAGATAGTTCATTATATAGTTAACAAGTTTGTGAGTATTTTGAATAAAATAGGAAAAACTAAATAAAACCGATGTACATGTCATACAACACTATTGTGGCTGCAGTGTGTCATGTGACAAGCATGAAAAGTCGCCATGAAAATAATAAGGTGATACATTCTAAAATAAAAGTCACCTTAAAGGGTTAGTTCACCCAAAAATGAAAATTCTGTCGTTAATTACTCACCCTCACGTCGTTCCAAACCTGTAAGACCTTCGTTCATCTTCAGAACACAAATTAAGATATTTTTGATGAAATCCGAGTGTTTTTTTGTCCTCAATAAAAAGCAATTTAAAATTACCACATTCAAAGTCCAGAAAAGTAGTAAACACATCGTTAAAACAGTCAACGTGACTACAGTGGTTCAAGCTAATGTTATGAAGTCTCTCTCCAGTCATTCTCCTATGATATTTTCGTTGCAACTTCCAGGTTGTACGTCCGAACGCCGGCTCAGTATTGGCCGATGCCTGTTCACGTGAGCAGCATGATGCATGTGTGTAATGCTGACGCAGGACCCGGCCAATAAAGAGCCGGCGTTCGGACATAAACACGGAAGCGCTGAACTGTGTTCACTTCATAACATTAAGGTTGAACCACTGTAGTCATGTTGACTAATGACTATTTTAACTGTCTTTAATACCTTTTTGGACCTTGAATGACGGTAATTTCGTTGCTTTCTATGGGGGATAAAAAAACCTTGGATTTCATCAAAAATATCTTGATTTGTGTTCCAAAGATGAACGAAGGTCTTATGGGTGTTGAACGACATGAGGGTGAGTAATTAATGACAGAAATTTTATTTTTGGGTGAACTTATCCTTTAAAAAAAACTCAGCTAGAATATTTTAAACTAGGGGTGCGAAAGGGTTAAAGGCATGTTTGATCTAACTTTTATTATTTAATATGACATAATTTATTTTTTAATATGACATAATATTTTAATATTTGCAAATTCTGCAAGAACTATTTAAATATTTGACCTTAACAGTAGGAGATGAGTATAAACTCAAATAATGGAATTGTTTCTAATTGACTCGTTGATCAAAACACTTAGAGCCGGGTAATTGTAAGTGTGATGATGATCTGCTAAATGAGCAACAAAATGATGCTAAATGACACATTTCACACTTTCAGTCAGTGAAGCCTCTCCCACAGCTGTTCATGAGAGTTTAAATGCTGGGGAATATTCCCATCTTCCCACAGGAGAAACTACTGACATACTATTGTAAAGATGGAGTTTGAGGAAGAACCCTGCAGAATGAGAGATGAAGATAGAGAGCAGCAAACAGGTTGGTGTTTTCCTGTATTCTCTTTAATGACTGCTGAGGAACAATAAGATGAAAACATGGATTGAGATACTAGTATGCTCAATAGTTTTGCTAAATACAAGCACACTTATATTTCTGTTTGTTCTCATTTGGCTTTCTTTAATTTTGAGAATTTTATGTTGATTTTAGACTCGATGAAAGTGAATGAAGACAAACGCCGTCAGTCTCAAAATGAAAATGAAAATGCTGCCATTTCACAGACTGAAAAGAGTTTCTCACAAACACAAGCTCCAACAACTGGTTTCAAATGGCCTTTTGCTTGCTCAGAATGTGGAACAACTTTCATGCGTAAAAACAACCTAAAGAATCACATGAAAATTCACACTGAAGAAAATATGTTCTCGTGCAATCAGTGTGGAAAGACTTTCACTCTGATAGGACACTTAAATGTGCACATGAGAACTCACCCTGAAGAAGGGACTGTTACCTGCTCTGAGTGCGGAAAGAGATTCATGAATAAAGCAAACTTCAGTATGCACATGAAATCTCACGCTGAAGAAAATATGTTCAAGTGCACACGGTGTGAAAAGAGATTCAGATCCAAAAGTCATTTCAAAAGGCATCTGCTCACTCACAACAAGGTGAAGTCGTTCAGATGTGATGCATGTGATAAAACATTTAATGTGGAATTATACTTGAAGAGACATTTATATGTTCATGCTGGTGTGAAGCCTCACATTTGTTCCTTTTGTGGAAAGAGGTTTTCAGATCGACATGTTTTAACAGTGCATGAGCGTTTTCATTCCGGTGTGAAACCTCATTTGTGCTTTGACTGTGGGAAGACCTTCACTACATTGAAAGACTTAAAAGTACATGAGAGAATTCATAATGGAGAGAAACCGTACAAGTGCTCACACTGTGAAAAGAGTTTCGCTCAGATAACAGCCTTAAAATCTCATCAGAGAGGTCATATTGAAAAGAAGCCGCACCAGTGCTCTTCATGTGGGATGAGTTTCAGCCAATCAGCTAAACTAGATGTTCATAAGAGAAAGCATTGCTCAGAGTTATCTAAGTGATTAGAATTCATGTTCAGATCCATCAGGCAAAATTTTTAATTGGAAGAAATCTTAAAAAAAAATTAATTTTTAAAAATTAAGGTGAAAATGCCCCAAATTTAGTATGAATGCTTCTGTTAAAATGACATGCTTTTACACATTTTATTCACTCATGGCTGTAATTACTTAAGTTCCGTCATAAAACAAAATGTTTGACTGACTTATGTTAAAAGTGTACTGTCAGATCATATCACAAACGAATGTATCTTAACATAAAAAGCAATGCCGATTTATTATGTTGCCAATGTGCACCTATAGGGTTGGGTGAAGAAGATTATTGTTCAACAATGGAGATGGGAAGACAAAATACCCCAATTTTAGTGGAATTTTATGTTGGGGAGAGAGGATAGTAAAATTAAGTGTCTCCATCATCGCTGTCTGGTTGTTAAGAGGTGATGTGCTATTATTAGGCCTAATATTAATGTAATTCATTGTATCTATAGCCACTTGCATTGTGTTACATCAAAAATATGTTGCAGCAATAAAAAAAGCATCTTGTATATTTTGAGTGACTTAAGCTATGAACACATTTACTACAGTTTAAATTAAATGGTTTGAACATTGTATTATTAATTAAGCCTCCAGTATTAACTGACTCCAGTTCATGAACTGTTTGGAGAAAAAACGTGAAATAAAAATGATGTTGTCCTATTGAGCAGATTTGTATGTAGTCTCAGTCCTCAGAATAATGTGTTTCTATATGAATTTGACAACAGTTTGACTTGGTGCCAGTTGTTTTCATTTCAACCATGTGATCTTTTTGAGCCCATCATGGTTCTCAAATCATGGAACTGTTTCTTAATGACTCTTTGAGCAAAACACTTCTAGCTGGGTAATTAAGATGACTGTGAGGTGTGATGATGATTTGCTGAATGAGCAACAGCAGCACAATTCACACCTTCAGTTAGTAAAGCTGCTTCCACAGCCGTGAGAGACTTTGGGGAATATTCCCATCTTCTCACAGGACTACTATTGACATGCTGTTGTAAAGATGGAGTTTGAGGAAGAATCCTGCAGAATAAAAGATGAAGACAGAGCAAAAATCGGTTGGTGCTTTCTTATAAAACCCCAAAGCCCCCAGCGGTGAACCATTGAACAAGCGTCTATGATTTTTACCTGGGGCCAGTTGCATAAACTTAGTCACTATATTAAGACTGTGTCTTAAGAGTTTGACCAACTTGCAGTTAACCAAGGGGTAATCAATGTTATTTTTCCAATTCAAATTACACCAATCTACCTTTTAATGTAACAGACTTTTAAAAATTAGGACCACTCTTCAAGAAAAACATTAGTGTCTTAACTTTTAAGACTAGTTTATGCAACCGGCCCCTGATCTCTAATTAAAGTTTTTTTAAAAAAAAAAAGATAATTAAAAGAACATTGAGACGTTTGTATAGAAAGGAATAATGGTATTTAATAGTCTCATTGGCCTGTTTTGCTGAGCCACCCATAGAACAAACAAATGCCATGAAATTTGATAAAAGAACACATAATAATAACTTATATATAATATTTAATTATATTAGGTAGTTAGTTAATATTTGATAGATTATACTTTCAATAAATCAATTGCAATGGGTTTGTAAAGTGTTTTATGCATGTTTGACCGTAGTTTTTGTTGCATTTACACTGTTCCGACCAGCAGGATTCGCCACCATGTTATGTTTCGAACGTTTCGAAACAGTGAATCATTTTGCGACGCAATCGATTCAGTTGATTCGAAGCTTTGAAAAGCTTCGTTTCTCTCATCACTGAGGTCCCAGGCTTGACTTCCACTGGCTTTGGGTGCAGTGACGCGATGGCTTTACCGATCAGTGATTCGCTCTTTTAGAAGGCGGGACTTCATCACAGTGTTTTTGGTGTAACGTCGGCGTGGGACACAGACAGACGGATACTCATGGTGAGATCTTCAGCTGGAGCTTATAATGTGAGTTCGTTTTTTATGTTTTAACAACACGCGGATCATATCACTGTGTGCGATAGTCTGGAGCAGTGGTTCTCAAACTTTTTCACCTTGTAGGGTGCTATCAGTTTCAACGCAATACATTTCTAACTGTCAAAACAGTTTTATGACAATTTGTTCCATTTTATGAAATATAGATAGACATACTATTGTAAAGATGGAGTTTGAGGACGAACCCTGGAGAATAAAAGATGAAGATACAGAGCAACTGTTTTCCTATAAACTTCCTATCAACTGTGTTTTTAGGTGTTTCTCATTTGTCCATGTTGATTTTAGATGCCAATGACGTGAATGAAGATAAAGAACCTCATGATTTCAAAAATGAAGATGGAAATGAGTTTTCCACAAAAACAAGCTGGAAAAACTGAACACAAAGGACCTTTCATCTGCTCCGAGTGTGGAAAGAGTTACACAGAGAAAAAAAAAAACTTAACAGAACACATGAGAATTCGCACTGGCGAAAATCTGTCCACATGCACTCAATGTGGAAAGAGTTTCGTTAACAAACGAAGGTTGAATTTGCACATGAGTGTTCACACTGGCAAAAGAGCGTTTACATGCGATCAATGTGGAAAGAGTTACAAAAGGTTATCAAACCTTAGGTGTCACAAGAAAATTCATGCTGGAGAGAAGCCGTTTATACGCACTTATTGTGGAAAGAGTTTTCTTCAAAAAACAAACTTAAATTTGCACATGAAAATTCACACTGGAGAAAACATGTTCACATGCACTCAGTGTGAAAAGAGTTTCCCTCAGAAATCAAGCTTAAATTTGCACATGAAAATTCACACTGGAGAAAGACCGTTTACATGCACTCAGTGTGGAAAAAAGTTTTGCAGCCAAAAACGTTCTTAGAGATCATCTGCGCTCTCACTCTGGAGTGAAGTCGTTCAGCTGTGATCAGTGTGATAAAACATTTATTTTGGCATCCTACTTAAAATCACACCTTAAAGTTCATGCTGGTGTGAAGCCACACAATTGCTCTTTTTGTGGAAAGAGTTTTAGATACTTGCACAACTTAAAAGTGCATGAGCGAGTTCATACTGGTGTGAAAACTCATATGTGCTTTGACTGTGGGAAGACCTTCATTACATCCGGTGAATTAAAAAGACACCCAGAGAGTTCATACTGGAGAGAAACCGTTCCAGTGCTCACACTATGGAAAGAGTTTTGTTCAGTTACATGCCATGAAATCTCATGAGAAGATTCACACTAGAGAGAAGCCGCACCAGTGCTCCTCATGTGGGAAGAGTTTCAGCCGGTTATCTAGTCTACGGATTCATAAAAAGCATTGCTCAAAGTTTAAAACGATGCATAGAGAAAAATATTAAAACGTCTTTCTTGCATTAAAATCTTAAAATATTTTGAGACAGAGAAATAAGTTATGCAAATTTAGTTCCTTTTTATTTCATGAACACATTTACTTAAGTGCATATGAAATCATGGGGTTACATTATTTTTATTTATTCTTTTAAAAACTCCAACAGATGTGTTTTTCCAAATATATAAACAGGCATTTCAGATGTAATTTATGGGTAATATCAGTCCTGTGTTCATGCTTACAGGTACATACAATATTGTAATGTTTTGGAATACAAAGTACAAAATGTGTTAATAAAATATTTACAATTAAATGTTGGTAAACTCATTTTTATCATGTCTAAGTGGATAACGAGGTGCAATGTAAGTATAGCACAATTCATATACAAATATGATTTGGAGTTCTGCATTAACATTTTTAATACTGATGCTATGTGTAATAGTTGTACACTATTATTTGAGGAAAAATAGCTTGGGTCACCCCTGTGTATAATATCAACCAAGATAACGGATAATATATCTACTAATCTTTGTAGGTTAGATAGTTTAATATGGTGGTGACAAATCAAGTCCCCCATCGAAATCCATAATCAGGACCCCAAGCAATCAAATTGGCTCAAATTACTTATAATAGGTACTCTCTTCCTACAAAATCAAGCTGTTTTAACTACGTTATAATGACAATTAATGTCTGGATTTGTTAGCTTGTGTTATAACATAGCTTACAGGTACCCGATTAGCCTGATAGCTTAATTTATACATGCATTTTCACTTACCCTACATGTATTCACAATTATCATCAATGTAATTGTGTTACATTAAGTGTTAAATGTCCAAATATTTTAGTTATAAATGAAACTAATGTTAATTTTTTAACTTAATTAGGGTATTATTATTATTATTTATTAATTAACATTCAATCCAGCACAAATTTGTTCTATTATGCACTATATAGTGAGCTTTGTGTATTTTAAATTAATATCGTTCGTATGCACTTAGAATAATCATTAACTGATAGTTTATGGAGACTCGATTTCCAGGGAGAACCCGATTTTTAAAGACACCGCCAACAGAGGGCGCTTGTGCAACGTAAACAATGACGTACATCCGGTCCTAAGAGACGAAGAGAAACGAGGGAGGGAAGAGAACATAAACATGAGTGGAACACAGCCGTTCATTCTGCTCTAAATCCTGTTTTTTGTTTTTCAGACTGTGAGTGTTCATTTTATTATTTATTAGGAAAATCTGAATCTAAACGACTAACGAGTCAATTCATTTAGTGAATCACTCAGAATGAACCAAATTACGCTCGTCAAACAATAAGCTCGTTACTGACTGGGTTTGAATACAATACGTTGTGTTTTCACAAGTTAAAAGTCAAAACTCTGTTCAATTGTTTCTAAACGACTATTTGAGCAAAATATTTGCAACTGGATAATTGAGAGTGGTTGTAATTCTGATGATCAAGATCAGCTACTGATATACTATTGTAAGGATGGAGTTTGAGGAAGAACCCTGCAGAATTAAAGATGAAGAGACAGAGGAAGAAACAGGTTGGTGTTTTCCTTCATTCTTTTAATGACTGCTGAGGAATTTTACGATGAAAACTGATATCTAAAATACTTTTCACATTTGTGTATTTAAAATGTTGATTTCAGACTTGATGGAAGTGAATGGAAACAAACCTCATTATTTCAAAAATGAAGATGGAAATGCAGTCGTTTTAAAGACTGAAGAGGACCAAGCTGCAAAATCTCAAGTCCAAGAATCGTTCACCTGCTCTGAGTGTGGAAAGAGTTACACATGTAAACCAGCCCTAAACAGACACCTGATAATTCACACTGGAGTAAAACCGTTCACATGCACTCAGTGTGGAAAGAGTTTTACTTACAAACCAGACCTTAAGAGACACATGAGAATTCACACTGGAGAAAGTCTGCTCACATGCACTCAGTGTGGAAAGACTTTCATTCGTAAAGAAAACTTAGTTAAACACATGAGATTTCACACTGGAGAAAAGCTGTTCACCTGCACTGAGTGTGGAAACAGTTTCATATATAAAAATCAACTAAATGCGCATATGAGAATTCACACGGGAGAAAAACCGTTCACATGCACTCAGTGCGGAAAGAGTTTTGGATTCAAAAGCACTCTCCAAAAACACCTGCACACTCACTCTGGAGTGAGGTTGTTCAGCTGTGATCAGTGTGATAAAACATTTGTTTTGGCAGTGCATTTAAAAGCACACCTTAAAGTTCATGCTGGTGTGAAACCTTACGCTTGTTTTTTTTGTGAAATGAGTTTTTTAGAACCACACTTACTAAAAAAGCATGAGCGCGTACATACTGGTGTGAGACCTTATGTATGCTCTTATTGTGGGAAGAGCTACACTTCATCCAGTGCCTTAAATTCACATCAGAAAGTTCATACCGGAGAGAGACCGTACGAGTGTTCTTACTGTGGAAAGCGTTTCTTTTACCCACAAATCTTGACGGAACATGAGAGAGTCCATACTGGAGAGAAACCGTACAAGTGTTCATACTGTAGAAAGTGTTTTGCTCAGTCAGGAAACCTGAAAAAACACGAGAGAGTTCATACTGGAAGTAAGCCGTATCAGTGCTCTTCATGTGGGAAGAATTTCAATCAAATATCTCATCTAAAGAACCATCAGAAAAAGTGTTGTCCAGAGCTGCCTGCATCACAAATAATACATTCACAAGACATTCAAATTAAGCAAAAGCTGGAATTTGTTGCCATAGAGTGATTTCATCTAAGAAGAAAATTTGCTGAAATTAGTAGTGAGGTTTGATCATTTGACAAGCACACTTTGGCAGCGTCATAGTATGTACATGTACATTCCCTCTTCCTGTATCAATATAATGAATTGTCCATAGTTTTCTCCAAAACAAATCTATTGTGTTTATTATTATGTGAGCCATGAAACACAGCCTTTCATGCAGCTCTAAATCTGACTGAGTGAATTTTTTTTTTATTATTATTAATTATGAAGAATTTAAATTTAAACAACTCTAAGGAGTTGGTTCATTTTGGTGAATCAAAAACAAACCATTTGAAGTGGTTAAATTTTTTTGTTGTGGAGTTCAGCTCTTTTAAGTAATTGTGCGCATATGAGGCATTTGTGAAACAATGACAATGATAGTCTAATCATAATTCAAACAACTTTAGCTATTCAGTCATGATTTCATTTAGAAACTGAGGACTTTTGCATTGAAATCACTCTGAACAATGTGAAAATATAAAAATAAAAACAATGTGATTGTAATGAATATTACTGTAGTTTACTTTATTAAATCAAGGGGTTTAACGTTGTATTCAATGTTGCTAATCTACTAATAATAGTAACAGCTCATTCTTTATAAAATGACACCAGATGTTTTTTCTATGTTTGACAAACAGTTTGGCCAAAATGTAATAAACTCAAACTCACGTTTTAAGTAGATTTTGTGTCGTCTCGATCCTCTGAATAATTTGCATGAGTTTCTCTATAAAGATATAGCAATAGATGTTCTTCAAGATGCTATGGAAGCTTGTTTCCGCCACAGAATAAAGAAAAAGGTAATTGTCTTTTATCTCACAATTCTGACATTTTTTCCTCAGAATTGCATGACAAATTCGCAAATCAGACTTTTTTTTTCCTCAGAAATGCGAGATATAAACTCACAATTGAGTCCATCATTATTCATAAACAAGCTAACTGTTTCAGTTCGCTGTGTTTATCAGACGGTGAGGATATTATTTCTTTACTGGGACAAAATCTAAATCGGTTATCTTATAAATTGAACAAGCTTCAAACAGAATTCTCCATTATGGTAAATCAGCTATGTTGCTGATAAATGTTATTTCTAAAATAATGTTTTATTATTACATATATTATCCCAAATCAAACACATTTGGCAAGATAAGTAGTGTCTGTATTATGTCAACAAAGATAACAGATAACACAAGGGGCCTGTACCATGATGGTAGTTGAACAAACTCAGGGTTATAGGATTAATAAATTGACAAAACCAAACCACTCCAATCTGGCTTTGTTGGTACAATGATGCTGATCATCAACTTTCTCTGTCAACTCTGTGTGTGTGTAATGGTCAAAAGGAAACATTTGGAAACATTAGACTAAAGTATTTTAATGTTTTTGAAAGAAGTCTCTTCTGCTCACCAAGGCTGCATTATTTGATCAAAAATACAGTAAAAACAATAGTATTGTGAAATATTACCATTTCAAATATGAATCCGCATTCTGACATAGAACCTAGAAGCGCTGCACTGTCTATACTATGTAAACAGCGTAGGAGACTGACAGAGAAGAAATTGTTAAATAAGGTCATTATTTACTTTTTGTGCACAAAAACAAAACAAATTCTCGTCACTTCGTAGCATTAAGGTTGAACCACTGTAGTCACATGGACTATTTTAAGGTCTTTAGCACATTCAAGGTCCAGAAAAGTAGTAATGTTGCTTTGTCTTAGGGATCAGAAACCTCTCAGATTTCATCAAAAATATTTTAATTTGTGTTCTGAAGATGAACAAAGGTCTTACAGGTTTGGAATGTCATGACGGTGAGTAATTAATCACAGAAATTTCATTTGAACTAACACTTTAATGACAGAAACTCCAAAGTGACCATTTTTCTAATGTAATGCATCATAAGTGTAGAAATGGCTACAGAAGTAATGTTGCAGCACTATTTGTCTAAGGGGAAAGTAAATTAAAGAGGCTATCAATTAATTATATTTCATGTACATTTTTTCCATGTTTTTCCAAACATGCTATCAATTAATTATAATATTTCATGTACATTTTTTCCAGTTGAATAAAAATAACAAAAGAACAAAGTGAAAGAAATGCAAGATTACATTTATTGAACTAACAGAAATGTGTTCCAAAAAAAAAAAAAAAAAAAAAAAAAAGACTGACACATTTTGCCAAAATCTAAATTTCTATTCTGGCACAGATCATGTTTACACATCAGTTCCCACTGAACCAATTAGCACATCTCTGGCATCTTCTGCTATGTCATTCAGAGCTCTTTTCAGCATTCTTGAGACTGTCATATAGGACATTCCTCCTGCCACCACAGTACCAAGAATGGGCATGAGGCTAACAACATACTCAACTGCATTTTCAGCCACAACCATGAATGCAGCTCCCAGTAAAGAAAATATTGCAGCATTGTTTATCCCAAAACGCAGAGGTGACTTCATCCGACTCTTCATTTCCTCAATGGTCTTCCCCGATTTAACACAGAGCTTATGTAGGGATGAATCATCCAGACCAAAGGTATTGTAGTACGTTTCAGTCTCTTTTTTGATAATGGCTAAATCCACAGCAACTGAAAGACCGGGAAGAGGAACTGTAGCCACCAAAGCAGACAGCAAGGCTACTTTTCCAATATTTGCTTCTAGAGCTTTCTTCTTTTTCTCATTAATCTCCAGTGTAATATTTGGCAAAGCCAACATCAGCACATGTCTTTTATGCTGTGGAAGCTCTTTCTCCATCCTCTCCTGCAGCAGATTTAAATCATACTTGCCGAGCTCAAATTTAGAGATCAGGAACACGACAGGATCCTCTATACCGATCTTTTTCAGACCTAGACAGAAACAAGGGCATAAATAAGTAATAAATAAATGTATATCTAATTATAAGTATTATATCTAATAAACAGGCTAATATGTATCATTATCAATTGAATCCTTATTATAATTGTTGTTTTTACATTAGTAAACTATCATTCAATGTAACAATCTTAAACACAACATCTTTATCTTTTTGTTGTTCAAATCATTGTCATAAACTGAATAACTAACCATTTTCACAATCCTCTCGGATTATATTCAGTGTTTTTTCCTGGTCAAAGCTCTTCTTTCCCTTCTCACCATCAATGCTTGTGTCAATCTTTGAACGAACAAAATAAAACTTTTTTCCCATTCTCATGATCTCTTTGGCCAGCTGAGTGTGGCATTCTCTGAACCGATCCAAAGCAATGATGATGAAAATATCATAGCGTTTAAACTCAACAAGATCGAGATACTCATCAGCTTTGAAGTTTGGTGTTCCAATGCCAGGAAGATCCCACACTTTCACATTTTTGTATTTAGGGTGAAGGTAAACTTGAGGCTCCATAGTGGTTTCTACTGGGCCAGTTTCAGCAGAGCCCTCTTCTTCATCCCCTAAACCCCTGAATGCATTGACAAACGAGGACTTTCCAGAACCTGACTCTCCTGTCACACCAATGTTAAGTTCTACAAGATCTTGCTTTTTGAGGTATTCGTTGATTGTGTGTATTGCTGATGGAAGATCCTGAGTAGATATGGATTCTTTGATATCCTCCAGGTCCTGAGTTATCACATCAGAATCCATCTAAAAAGAACCATCAAGTTCAATAGTGTTATGAAAAAAAAAAAAGTTGAAAATATGTTGCTTAAAACAAGTTTAAGAAGTCAGAAGTCCCTTTCTGTGTGTTGGTCCATTTTAGCTGACACTTAAAGGTATAGTTCCCCCAAAAATGAAAATTATCCCATGATTTACTCACCCTCAAGCCATCCTAGGTGTATATGACTATCTTCTTTCAGATGAACACTATCGGAGATATATTTAAAAATATCCTTAGTCCTCCAAGGTTTCTAATGATTGTGAATGGGGGCCCGTGTTTTGAAACCAGAAATAATGCATGCATCCATAAAAAAAAATTAATCCATACGACTCCAGGGGGTTAATAAGCGAATAAGATGCGTTTTTGTGAGAAAAATGTCCATATTTAAAACTTTATAAATTCAAATAACTAGCTTCCAGCAGACAAGCAGAATACACAAGTCGACTTGCAGCGGAAGAGTATCCTTTGACCTGACGCACAACGTAAATCACCGGTCACGGATTATAAGTCTAAAACAATCATTTTCAAAGAGAAATGTAGGATATTGGAGGATTTCGATATAAGAGAAGAAGAGCTTGAGTTTGTTGCCCAGCCCTGTTTGTTTAAACCGTGAGAGGCATTTAAGCTTACAATACTCCAATACTCATTTGGCGCAATTCGACTTGCACATTATCCGCATGGTTGTCCACTGGAAGTTAGCTATTTGAATATATAAAGTTTTAAATATGGATATTTTTCTTACAAAAACACCACTTCACTTCAGAAGGCCTTTATTAACCCCCTGGAGTCGTATGGATTACTTTTTTTATGGATGCATGCATTATTTTTGGCTTCAAAACGCAGACCCCCATTCACAACCATTACAAACCTTGGAGGACTAAGGATATTTTTAAAAATATCTCAGATTGTGTTCATCTGAAAGAAGATAGTCATATACACCTAGGATGGCTTTAGAGTGAGTAAATCATGGGATAATTTTTGGGTGAACTATCCCTTTAAAGTCCAGTTTCATCTGTTGGAAGGTCAAATGGGCCATCAACTAAAAAGTTTTAATTTGCCTTAGCATTACTCTAGATCCTGTCAACATGATTCATTAAACCATACTTTTAGATGTTCAATAGTTCAATATACAAATCATACACTTATTTTAAGTTTCTTAAAATGACCTGCACACTTTTCAGGGGAATTGTGCTTGTAAACATAGACATTATAAGACAGAGATCATAAATGCAAAAACAAAACATTAATGGGTGTGGTTTGAAAACTGAACTGTAAAGTGTTACACAGTCCCTCTTACATTTTTTCAATCTCACCTTATGTTTCAGAGCACGATACAGGAAGTATTTAGACCAGTAATAGAGGAGATGTTGTTTCCTTCACCAACGTGGAATTCACTGTTGTAAAGAAAAGTATAAAGTACATTCAATATGAAGACATGATTTATTCTTATAAACGTAAAGCCTAATTGATTCATCAGGCATTTTCTGTGTTGCATTTGATTGCTTAAAAAAGCTTCTAAAATTGATTTTACCTTACAGCATTGAAGGAGACTTTACAGTATATAAATACATTTATACTACTTTTTTAATTTTGCTGCCTCATGCTAAATGTTATATGAGGATAGCCCAAAATTCTAACCATTTAATTTTACAAGAAATATATTCCTGTCAAAAGTTTTTTTTAAAGTTCTATAAACATTTAAAAGATCTGTGAAACAGTAAAAATTCATGGAGTCAAGTAGTCTGTATCTTTCTTACCAAATTCTTCTGAGCAATCCACACAGCAAGAAGACACTGAAAGGCTGACAGCAGATTATCTGAAATGAAGCCTGTAGTTGCGCAGACCTATTAAACAAAGAGCGAGGTCCACAACAACTACAAAAAAAATACTTTCACTTTCCCTGCCAAATCACCATAACAAGAGTCAGATGTTTGCCTGGAGTTCACTTGTCAATGTATGCACAGTAACACCCAGGGTGTAACGTCTTAGTGCATTAATAGCACGAATGTTCATCCATGGTAACTAGAACAAAGAAAACAAGGCAGACAAAACAAGAACTGAATCACAATGAAAGTGAAAATCAAAACATAGCATAACTGTGCCACGGGGGTGCTGATAGACCTGTTTAACTGCAGTCCAAATGTACTGAGAAGATTTTGGTTCTGGTTGCAATGGCATGATAATTCATGTAGATTTCGGGCTGTTATTTTACAATGGCTCAGTGTTTATAAATCCAAAGCAAATGAAAGACCAAGAACAAAAACTGTAGCCACAATCAGACAGGAAGGCTATTACAATATAATATTTATGGCACAAAAAGTCACATAACAGTCAAAATGTGATAATTTCAATTCAAGTTACTGTGTCAGTAAATAAATGTGATGGCAGTGGAAATATAATTAATCTTACAACAAAACAACCCAATTAAGTATTCATGGATTCAATTAAACGTCTGTACATCTCTAAAGTTGTTCATATGTAAATCATAATCATTTTAAATGCTGTCAGTAGTGTCAATGTTGTGCGTTTCAGGGTCTATGGAAATGTTTGGATGAACCCCACTTGATAAAATAGAAGCAAATACTCATGAAATCACATGCCATAAAAACGTTCACCAAATCTCCTTAGCCCTTAAAAAAAATAATTAGAAATAAATAATCACTTAATTTAAAGCTGCAGTCTGTAACTTTTTTTGGTTAAAATGACCTAAAATCAAATTTTGAGCAAGAACACAACCAGAACTATCTCCTTACCTTAGCCCAATTCATAACGGTAAGCTTGTAATAATGTTTTATAATCCAGATGGTACTGGTAGTTTTCGGCAGGAAATTAGAGCATGTTGCTGTTTGTCTTTGCGTTATGTCTGTTTACATAAAGAACGAGTCCCAGCTTGTAGGCTATATCACATGTGAGGCAAATCATTTATAGCCTTTTCTCACAGCAGCTGCAATAATTAAACTTATCATTTTTATGGCGGATTGCAATCCAGAAAGGTCCAAATGACAATCATCAGTGACAACTGGAGATTCACCAGTAGTCAAAAGCAAAAGCTGACGGACTGCGGAGTTGCTACAAAAATTAAAATCTACAGGTAACGCTAATACACACTAAATACACAGTCACGCAATGCTGATGTTGTTAACATTAACAATTTGAGAACAAAGTATAACAATAATAATAATAATAATTTGCACGGTTTGACGTGATTCAAGCTAAGCGATCGTTAGATTTAATCACCATTGGCAGCGCAATTTACGGTAAATTCTTTTTTCTCAGTTGGTCAGAACAAAAGTGGCAGATTTGTTACTTGTTCAGATGACATTTTCCGGTGAAAATTCTTATTTTGGTCATACTTCCAAGATGTGGAATCTGTGATTCTGAGTATCCACACCGGTATGGTGACTGACAGCAAACATTAGATTCATCTGCGCTGAGGAGCCGTGTCGAGGCACAACCAACGTAAAGATGATATTTCCGCAAATAACTGCAATTGCGTGTTTCAGATAGAGATGGCAAAACTTGCTTAAAAAGACGCAAAACTTGTAGGCTGCAGCTTTCAAATAAAATGACATCACTAAAGTTCCTATTTGACTGATCTGAGTAACATTTTCCAAAATATTTTCATCAGAATTAAAGTACCACTTCAAGGACAAGGAAAGGGAATAGGAAAGTAGATGAAATGCTAAATGTTAGTTAAAACTAAGTAACTAATTACAAATAAACATTTAGTTTAAAATAAAATTACTTTATTTAAAGTTAATATTTTTGGCTGATTAGAATATGACCTGTTCTACTTATTTATGAAAAGCAGTACAATGAGAATAAAGAGTGTCAGGGCTTTTGTCAAAAATTGACACAGCCTCAAAGAACATGATAGCGATTGTACACACAAGTTAATCTGAAAAGGCAAAAAAATGTCACCATAGCAATGAGACTAAGAGACTTCAAGAATGTTTGAACATTTGCATCCAAATACACACATGAAAATCTTTATTTTAGACTCATCAGCAATAATAATAATAATGAAAAAGGCTAAATAAAATAATGTGATTGTAATGTAAGGTAAACCCAGAATCAAGCACAAAGTTTGAATCCAGATGCAGGTATTTATTCATAACCTTATATTCACAGGTGAGTAAGAACAATGTCAGTACTGCAGAGAAACTGGATGACCGAATAACTGATCTTTGTATCTTTCACCAGGTTTAGAGGAGTACATTGATGAGCAAACACACAAACAGCAACTTATCGCAAAGTGATAAATGTTTTAAAATATACTGTAGGGCTGGGCGGTATATTTTGTATGTTTATAAAATATGAAGCAATATTGTAATGATTTTATTTGACCAACTCAATGATTTGTTTGCATCATCGCTCATTTTTTATATTGTAATATTGCTGATTTTGTACTGATATATTGATAGCCGTGTTATTTTTTATTTTATTTTTTTTAAACTTGATTTTGAGTGTATCTTACTTCTTGCATTAAACATTTTCTAATTGGCAACAATATCTTTGGATGAAATTACTAAAATAAATATGCCTTCAAATCAATATCAGAGCAAATATATAAATATCAATATTTACTGAACATGGTCAAAATGCTGTAAAATCAAATATATATATTTTTAATGAACATATTACATTTTATATTATTATTATTATAAATATTGCCCAGCCCTAACAGTCTTAAGTTTTAAATTCATTATATATATATATATATATATATATATATATATTATATATATATATATATATATATATATATATATATATATATATATGTGCTGGTTCACATCAAGAGAACAACCTGTGTGCTCAAGCATACTGATTTACTGTGTTCTCTCTTTAATTTGGCAGTGAAAGAGCTCTGTGTGGTGGAGTAAAACACACTGATATCCACTAACCGTTCAGTCAGTGCTGGGAGCTGGAATTGGTTTGTGTGTCCAGTGAAGATGCCCTCGTGTGAGAACAACTCAACCTCTATGTGAGAAGCGCAACTGTTTCTCCAGTGAACGTCCAGCAGGCGGCGCTCTCGCTCTTAAACTCTGGGCTCCAGTCTGTGAGACCGTTCAAACAGTGTCTGCTGATTGTCAATGATGTGAAGGTAATGGACACTCAAAATCAATGGAGTTAAAAAAAAATAATAGAAAAAAAGACTGCAAAACCGCCCAGTAGGTGGCTGTATTCTATAAGAATGTAAACTTCCATTAAACAAAAGAAGAAGAAGGAAAAAAAAAAAAAAAAAAAAAGTATGGCGCTTCTTAGTATCGGTTTGCATGGTGACTCCTGGATTCGGTGCTTTGTTGAGAATGTCTTGTGTGTTCACTGCGAAAGAAAAAAGAAGAAGAAAGTGACCTGTGAAGGCCAAGTATAGTAACTCATACTCAGAATATGTCCTCTGTATTTAACCCATACAGTTAGTGCAATCACATTATGAGTAGTGAACACACACTAAAGGGCAAAATATATAGCACCTCAGTCATTTCCTGCTGGTATTGAGACTCAATCCCGCAACCTTCCAGATGGACATCCCTGGCGGAGCCCACGGGACCAGTGACTATGGTGGAGCTGGGGAATCAGAAGACTGAGGCAGAGCTGGAGGAGGTGCCGACCGAGTCTAAGCCAGAGGGACGGAGGACCAGGGCAATGATGCAGGCTTGAAGGACCAAGGTGGAACTGGGGGATTGGAATGCGGTCCCAGTGGAACTGAGGATGACGGTGGAGCCATGGGTGGATGGAGGATGGAGGAGGTCCATGTTGGAGCCGGGTTATCCACAGACTGTAGTGGAGCCAGATGGACAAGGGACACCAGTGAAGCCCGAAGGCTGACAGGCCAAAGTGGTTGCGCAGGTGGAGCTGAAGGGCTGAGGACAGTCTGCAGAACAGGAGGATGAGGTGGTGTCAGAAAAACTGATGAAGACCCTGGCAGAGTCAATGGAGGAGGTGAGACCAGGACACTGGATGGATCCAGAGAAAAATATATGCTGGGCAGAAACAGTGGAGGAGGTGGATCCAGGGATCTGGTCAGATCCAAAGAATAATCCATGCTGGACAGAACAAGCAGAGGAGGGGTTAGGGAACTGGACGAAACCAGAAAGTCATTTATGTTGGTCAGAACCAGTAGAGGAGGAGGGGCCGAGGAACTGGACAGAAGCAGTGGAGGAGCAGGGGCCAGGGAACTGGATGAAACCAAGGTTTATGCACATGCTTCAAGTCTTATTCTCCGTTTTTAATCCATCTCTGTGGCAGAATTACAGCATCACATACTGATCTGGCATGTATACTACGTAGTTTTGAGTCGGTTTCGTGTGTACGCAGATATTTCTAGGAAAAAAAAAAAAAAGATCGGATAGGTGTGGATGCGGCCTGAGTCTTTCCTTTAACGTCATTCCAGCTTCTATGGATATGTTCATGGTGAGAGCCAGGTTTAGTTATTCAAAAATAAAACTAAAGATGCTTAAGTAGAAAAATATATGCTATAATAAGTTGAGTTTCTAAGCTACTTTAGTGATAAATCACAGGACAGCGCTGACAACGAGTTTCAGCATTCCTCTCTGTGCGCGCGTTCTTCATGTTTTGCGCAGCTACTGTTTGTATGAGTGCTCGTGCCACAATGCAGCTGCGCGAGCACGGTAGCTCGATATAATACACATCCGATCATCTAAAATCGCTTGAATGTCCAAACTGGCAAACCTTAAAACACATACAACTGACAAAGTTTAGTGAAGACGCAAGGCTCACCGCTCACGCGCCGTCTCTGTGTGTTGACCATAGGGTGTTATATGTTTTTAAGGGGGAAGTATTAACAGGATTAAAAAAAACGAAATAACAGACATGGGAAAATTACGTCGTTTAGAGGTTCTGAATTTCGGTTTCGATTACTTTTCGATTAATCGTCCAGCCCTAGGTAGAAGTATTTTAGTCCAACAAAATATGTTTAATGGACAGTGGATTCTGACAAGATGAACACTGGTAAATTTTCTACTTTATTTTGTTTTTTGGTGTATATAGTGTTGGGGTAACAGTTTTAGGACCCTTGACCAGATATGTCGAATGAAAGACCAGGTGTCAGAGATGCAATCAACTGAAGAAATTTTACTGAGAATAGTTTGCAGTTTCATCACGCAGAAGCCAGCTTCAGGTCTCACAAGAAGTTCGTAGGCCGCTCTGCGTACATTCACATTTTCACACCAATTATACTCTAACAGAGTCTACTAACTACGTCATTACTAAGGTAACAATGATTCTGATTGGCTAAGAGAAGATAGACAAGATTAGAAGTTTTCCACACATGGACAGATAGCAAGAAGCGTATCTTCATGCGTCAGGATGCTGACGAGGGCACCCTGGATTTAGGGTCTGGATGTCCCTTTGGGGTCATAAGGCGGCGTCTCTCAGTCTCCGGTAGAACTGACAATTGTCAGGACCTGCACAGAATATTAGCACACATACACAGATACACAACTTCACAGCTTCTTCAAGGTTGAATTCAGCCCAGGCTCCAACTGTAAACAGGAAAGTTTCTCAAAACACAAGATAACATGTACTAGTTCTGTGAAGAACTACGTATTTTTATTCTTTAGAGAGGTACATAGAGACAAGATAACACCCTGAAATGAGAAAGAGTCACGTAGTCCAGCAGCTAGGATGACCTTTGTGACCTAGCTGTCCAGGGTGTTAGAGAAACATGGATCTATGGCTGGACATATGGTGAGAGTGTCTCCCTTCAATAGTTTTGTTTACAATAACAACTGTCTTGTTCACTGTTTTTGGTGCCTTTTTAAACAGTATTGCTTTGAAAAACTCATCCGATACTAAGGACAGGCTTCTCTCCAGTGTGACTTCTCATGTGACGCTCAAGGCTATTCTTCACTCTGAAACTCCTTCCACACTGAGAGCAGGTGAAAGGCTTCTCTCCAGTGTGAATTCCCATGTGAATTTTAAGTTGACCCTGTTGTATGAAACTCTTTCCACACTGAGAGCAGGCGAAAGGTTTCTCTCCGGTGTGAATTCTCATGTGATTTTCAAAGTTTGGTCTGGTTCTGAAACCCTTTCCACACTGAGAGCAGGTAAATGGCTTCTCTCCAGTGTGAATTTTCATGTGACTCTCAAAGCTTTGTTTGATTATGAAACACTTTCCACACTGAGAGCAGGTAAAAGGCTTCTCTCCAGTGTGAGTTCTCATGTGAATCTCAAGGCTTTGTTTCACTGTGAAACTCTTTCCACACTGAGAGCAGGTGAAAGGCTTCTCTCCAGTGTGATTTTTCACATGAATCTCAAGGTTCTGTTTCGCTCTGAAACTCTTTCCACACTGAGAACAGGTAAAAGGCTTCTCTCCAGTGTGAGTTCTCAAGTGACTTACAAGGTTTTGCTTGATTATGAAACCCTTTCCACATTGAGAGCAGGTGAAAGGCTTCTCTCCAGTGTGAATTCTCATGTGAATCTCAAGGCTTTGTTTTGTTGTCAAACTCTTTCCACATTGAGAGCACATGAAAGGCTTTTGTCCAGCGTGAATTCTCATGTGAATCTCAAGGTTTAGTTTCATTGCAAAACACTTTCCACACTGAGGGCAGGTGAAAGGCTTCTCTTCAGTGTGAGTTCTCATGTGAATCTCAATGTTTTGTTTCATTGTGAAACACTTTCCACAATGAGAACAGGTGAAAGGCTTCTGTCCAGTGTGAAGTCTCATGTGAATCTCAAGGTTGTGTTTCATTGTGAAACACTTTCCACACTGAGAACAGATGAAAGGTTTCTGTTCAGTTTTAATGTGCTGCTTAAGGTTTGCTTGTTGATTGAACCACATCCCAACTTGATGGCAAGTGATGGCATCTTCTTTTAGTTTCTTCCAATCTAAAATGAACATTAAAAGATAAAATGTCAAAAAACAATTGAAGGGCAATACAGGCGAGATGGCCAAATTAATTTATGCACCCCAATGACAGAATGCAACAGGTCTATTTTTATCTATGACATACTACAGATTATATTTACGAGTACTTCAGACTCTGAAGTCTGATTAAATAACATAATACATCAGTTTAACACACTTAAGCAGCTAGTAGTGAGAATAAAGAGTTACTTTTCTGTCCGTTCTTATTTAATTTTTTTTTAATTTTCTAGAATTCCTTGTCTTCGGTTTATCTGATATCATAATCCATAGTGTGATTGCTAGGGCTGGGAAAAAGAAAATAGATTTTTTGATTTAATGATATCTTCATTTGAAGAATCTTGTTTGTGGGACTCCTCTTCAATAGCAAATTAAAGTCAAAAGACTTCTAGAAGACTCAGAATTGGATGATATACCCGTTACCAGATGAAGAAGGAGAGTTCAAAAGGGTTTTTAATGCAAACAAACTCAGGTAATCCAAGACAAAGTAACAACACGTCTACACGCACACACAAACACGAACAACAAGAGTGAAGGTGAAAGGTGAAAGACCAAACACAGAGTGAAGGTGAGGAACTTAAATGCACAGTGATAATGAACTAAATGATTAGCAGCAGTGGAGGATTAGTGTCTAAAGCCCGGAACACACCAAGCCGAAGTTTTTAACATTTTACAAATGTTATTGTTGTGTTTGGTTTACACCCTTTAGCCACTCGCCGCTGTTATCTTTCTTTCTAACATACACCCTGCCCTAATTTGTTTAATGTGGCAGAAGTATGACTAGTCCATTGTTTTCTTTAAAAGAATACTAAGGGAAGTATTTTAAAGGATATGGAAGTTCTTATGATTATTAATTTTGCTTAATTCCTACACGAACATGCGCCGCCCGATTGCGCGTTGAATTTGTTTTGCACTACTCAATCGTTCCACAAGGTGCCAACACTGGCCCGGGTCATTGTGTCACAGCAGAAAACAGAACTAAAAGAGATGGAACAACAACAAAATACCAGACGGTGCGTTCCAAACGGGATATATCGCCCTCTAAAGGGCACTTCGGAGTGAAAACAATCATGGCCGCCATATTGAAGGGTCGTTCCAAACCGAAGTGCTCAAAACTGGCCACTTTAAAGGGCCCTTCGGAATGAAGGATTTCAAAAGGTACAACTGACGGACAGTTCAGGGCCCCCATGATCCTTTGCACAGGGAAGTTGTTTGACATCACAGAATAAGTACAGGAGGCTCGGAGTTCGATTTTACCTATAAAAAGGTATGTATAATATTTTTCTATACTACTGTAATATTTATACGAGTTAGATTTGGTACATTATTATGGTCAAAATGACATTGTTACTTCAACAAAAATACTTTACAGCTACCTTTATCAGTCTATTCAAATGTTTCAAATACATAGACACAATATATATTATATTTAACGTAAAAGACCGGCAGTAGCTTATTACTACAGTAAATGAATGCGCATTTATATACAAAGAGTATACTGGGGGAAAAAAGTCGAAGGCACATTGATTGTCTCGTTAAGATGACGCAGAAGTGCGTGCCAAAAAAAAAGAGGGTTTTTTGACCTTCATCCCTTCGAAGCTCTCACTCCGGAGGGTAAACCCTTTGAAGGGATTAGGGCATAGGGATGAGCCCTTCCGAATGGAACGCAGGGGGAGACTGCAAAAACAACAGACACCCGCATTGGTAAGCGCTTGTTTGAGGGGTTTATGTGAGAGCCGCAACTTTAGTTTAAATCAATACAAAGACATTTTTATCAGTCATAACTTCTGGAGAAAAATAGCGCAGACATTGAACAAAGATGAAACTTTCTAGAGCGCATGCGTTGACCGCCTGCTTTTGCGCACACTATTAATGGAGTATACTTTGAAAGACTACACATTAACTGTACGCATACATATACTTGGGCTTGAGAGAATCATACCAAAACTGTAAGCGGAAGAAAGACGGAACAGTACATATCTGATTATTTCAGATATTTTATGCTCTTCGTAAACAGTTTATTTTATACACATACAGATTGCTTCTACACGGTCAGTCAATTTTGCAGTTTTTGACACTGCTGTTTTCGCTAGCAAATCACTGTTCACAAGATTGCAATGCTTTTGGCCGTATTTCAGCGCCAAAAATGTAGGCTAAGCGCTGAAAATGGAAGTTGAGTTAGCATGAAGCTACAGTTTCAAAACATGAACTGCATTCACGAAAAACAGTAAATTATGTTTTATTTCTTATGCTTGAAACGTGATTTACACCTTTACAAAGCTTCTCACATTTAATTTACGCTTGCAATCTTATGTACACTTTTACAGATCTTACCCTGCTCATGCAAATCTTTTTGGTATCATTTTATCTTCATGAACAACAATTAATAGATTGATTCTTTGTAAATGTAGATAATTAACTTACCCTGTTTAATATTCGTCCGATCTTGCCCTGGTGAAGACTGGCAGGTTGTCTTCACATCAGGTGTTTGTGTCGTCTGGATGTTTTCATGCTGCTCCATCTTTATCATCACCAGGGGATGTTTGATGCAGCTTATGACAAAGATCACTCCATGTGTGCTTCTCAAACTCTACTGAGGCAGTTGTGTCCTTCTTAGTCCAGTCCTGTGGAGTCTTGTGGGTTACAATCCTCCTCACCGGCATTGAACGTTAGGAGACGCTGTAGTAAAGCGTTTCTCAAAAGGACCGTTCTTCTACTTCTTCTATATGTAATGTCGGTTGGCAAACCAGCTTTGGTGCATTTCCGCCACCTACTGGGGTGGAGTGTGAAGCGTTGACGGACAAGGGAAAGAAAAAGGGGAAATAAATAAATAAAAATTAAACTCTTCTAATCAAACGTGTTTTCTTAAGATATTCTAATAAAGCAGTAATCACTTTTTAATTGTTCAGCAAGTTCATTAATGTTAACCTTTTTATTCTACAGCCTTCTCTTCTATGAGCTGAGAAAACCAGCACATTTTAAAACAACATGTTTAATTAAGCCCTTAATTTCAGCTTTCCCCAGAGGGACATTAACATTTATTCTTGTATACATTAAAGCCTTTTTCGCCATTTCCCACAATGCCCACAAGAACAGGAATCCACAAAAAGACTGTATACTTCCCACTTAGACTTTATACTTACTGTATACTTTCAAACTTTTTTATCTGTGATGCTGATGTACAACAACGTTGCAATAATCTATTGCAGATATTATTACAGCACTATATATTCTTCTTAACGAGGTCCATCTAGCTCCCCAATCTTAGACTTATTTTTGGTCTTTTTTTCTTTCTTGAGAAACATGAGTATTGTTTATAGAGAATCTGAATCCCCAGCTGTTAGCCCATTTTTCAACTTCATTAACAGCCTCCTGCATTTTTTCCTCTTTTCCATAATTCCCTGTCGTCCGCATACAAAGATTTTCCTATTCCTGTTCCAACTTTAGAAAAAATATAATTTACCATAATAATAAATAAAATAGGGCTACACACTACCTTCGAATGTGATGATCCCACCCTAACCTGAACAGTATGATCCATCATAAAATCCATTACCCAGTTAATCATCCTTCTTTTAATTCCAGTTTTCTCCATTTTCATTAAAAGGTCCTCCTTCCACATCATGTCATATGCCTTCTCAATATCGAAGAATATACAATTTAAAACGTCATTATTTGCCATTGCTTTTCAGATATCTGTCTCTAGACATATAACCAAATCCATTATATTTCTCTGAGGTTTTATATTCCAAAGGTTTTATTTTAAGACCTGCCAAAAACCAAATGATTTTTTACTATGTCCTGATATGGAAAACCATGGAATTCAATGGGGTGTTCTAACTTTTTCACATGACTGTATATCACGATATATATTTTGGTTTAAATAAGGTAATGTCAAAAATTTTTGACACCTTTGAAATTTCATAATTCTTATCACCATTTTCAATATAATTTAAAAAACTATTACTGGCCTAAAACAACTCTCAAGCTTACTGAAGACAAGTAAGCAATGATAAAGAAAGAGCAAAGAAAACAAACTACAATAGAACAAAGACACAAATTAAGAAGTCCTACCTGAAAAACGTCCAAGCATTAGAAATAAGAAATACTACATCAAATGTATGAAGTAATCAAATGTTAAAAAAACACTGCATTATCTTTACTGTGTGAATTAAATATACATTTACTCATATTAAAGTTACAAAAATAAATCAGTCAAGAGCAGTGAGAGATCTTTTTTGTTGTTGTTTGATTAACATTAATAATGACAGCAGGTACATTTGGATGCTGTCACTTTAAGACCGACTGCATGGATCCATTGTTTTCATGAGTTTTCCTTTTATGCTCACTTAAGACATAAATTACCATGTTTAATACTTTTATTTAATTTGCCAACTTTTAATTTAAAAATGACTGTGTGTAAGTTTAGTTGCAAATACATGGTCACTTTGACAGATATGTATGTGTATTTAACCGTTCAAGCCCAATTAGGCGTCAAAAGCACTCAGTTCAGTTCTCATGCTCCTATGAGCTGCGGTTTCATGTCGTGCATCTCTCAGATAGTGCTCAGAAAATCTCTCAGAGCGCACATGCATATACTGAAATGAGATATCTTTCACTGCTAATTGTGCTTCAACGGTTTAAAATAAACCGTTTTCAAACTGCAATGCTTAAAAATGCATGCAAACAATAAGCTTTTGTGACTGCGATAGTCCAAAATCTCTTTCAGTTGACAAATTTCTACCAATTAATCATGTCTACCAGGATATATCGCCCACCCTACTATGAAATAATACTGTCAGGTCACTGTAACGATTACACTTAAGAAAAAGCTTCAATCACTGACATTTTGTGGGAAACAAGTTCTAATGTGCCCAGACTGGCTGCTGTCACATCTGGATTGAGCTCAAACTGGAACCATCAAAAGAAAAAAACACCACTTCATAACTAGAAAGTAAAGTTTGCCATGACAAACGTTTATGTTGGCTTGACAAAGCCTTGTCTGAAAGTTTCTAAGCTATAATTTTAAATTTAGTGTGAAGAAAGAAAGTTTCTAGGATGTTTTATCACATTGCAAACATGTTTAAGCATGTTTTAACAAGTTGCTAGCATTTACTAGCATCCTTTAACATGTTTCTAGCATGTTTTAATACTTTACTAGCATGTTTCTAACGTTTTAACACTTTGCTAGGATGTTCCTAACATGTTTAACACGTTGTTAACATGTTTCTAGATGTTTAGGTTTTATCACATTACTAGCATGTTTCTAACATGTTTTAACACTTTTCTAGCATGTTTTAACACGTGGCTAACATGTCCTTAACATGTTTAACAAGTTGCTAATATGTTTTAAGACATTGCTAACATGTTTCTAGCATGTTTCAGCACATTGTTATTATGTGTTAGGAAGCTGCTATCATGAACTTTGCATGTTTTAACAAGTTGCTAGCATGATTCTAACATGTTTTAGCACATTGTTAACACGCTGCTGGCATGAATTAGCAAGTTGCTAACATGTAATAGCATGCTAGCTAACTCTTTCCACATTGAGAGCAGGTGAAAATATTCTCTCCAGTGTGAAATCTTATGTGACGTATTAGGGTTTTTTCACTGTGAAACTTCTTCCACACTGAGGGCAGGTGAAAGGCTTTTTCTCCGGTGTGAATTCTCATGTGATATTCAAGGCTTTGTTTAATTCTGTAACACTTTCCACACTGAGAGCAGGTGAAAGGATTCTCTTCAGTTTGCGTTTCCATGTGATGCTTAAGGTTTGCTTGTTGATTGAACCACATCCCAACTTGATGGCAAGTGAAGAAGTCTTCTTTCAGTTCCTCTAAATCTAAAATGAACATTAAAAGATTAATGTCAAAACTCAATTGGACAATAAAGATGAGATAGAAAATTAATTTACGCACCCCAATGACAGAATGCAACAGGTCTTTTTTTATCTTTGACATACTACAGATTAAATCTCTCATTCTCATGTTATAACAGTAATACAAAGATATATATTTTTAGATGCAATTTGCTATAGCATTTCCTCTATTAGACCTCATTTAAATTAGGTATTAAGATATAGTATGATACCACATAGTTGTGGTATCATTTGAAAGTAGATAAATTGAGCTTTATTCTCAAAGTTTTATAATTAATACAAGTAAGCAGTTCCATGAAACCACTGTTACGTTAACGCCTCTCATTTACTTTGAATGGGTGACGTCATGCGTTAAGTCACTGTCGGCCATTATGACTGCGGTTACGCCACTGAGTGGCAGCATTGGTTTTCAGTGTGAATGCCTTATATTCTGGCTACAATCTTATATTCTGCATAATTGGATGTTTTTACATAAAAATTGACAAAAAATTTTTTTAGGGCTGGACGAAATTACTATATATGTATAGAGAGAGAGAGACCAAATACAATTCTGTTTTCTATTTTTAATGTTCTATTTATTAAAACCAAGTGCAAATTTAATAAAGTTAGTGTTTTTTTACGCATTTTGACATTTATTCCAAAATAATAGCTAAAGGCAGTAACAATTTAAAAAATATATAATTATTTGTAAATTAATGTTCAGCTTTTCTTTTTAATAGTCAACTTATTTTTAGCAGTCATCAAACTAGTACACACTGCTCACAGACACGAAAATGTACCTTTAATGTCCTTTAAAGTATGGCAAGCCATTTTAACATTTAATCCTTTAAACATACTAGTTTTCATGCTACTAGTGTTTATTTTTTAGATACTAGTATCTATTTCATTAGGTACTTATTATTCATTAGCTACTAGAGCTTATTCTGTAGATACTAGTACATTTTTAAAGATACTAGTACTTATTCATTAGATAAAAGTTCTTATTACAATAGTGGCTAGTATTTATTTACACTTTAAGGCTGATTTATACTTCTGTGTCGAGTGTACGCCGTAGCTACGGCATAGGCTGTTTGTACCACGTGTAGCCTACGACGTCGCACCTCTACAAAAATGTAACAGCGCGTCAATTCTACACGGACCACAAGCGCTGCGATTGGTCCGCTAGAACCACTCCCTTCAGGTCAAAAAACTGGCGCGAAGCAATCGGAGAAGAGCGAGCTTTTTCAACTTCCATAGGAATGAAAAACACTCTGTTTCAGGGGACACATGCAGTGAAACCACATCAAAAGTCGTTACCTATTTGTAAGCTTCTCTGACAACGTACATGACAAGCTGCTTCTTCTTCGGCTTTTGCCTTGATACTCAACATGACCGCGGACACTGCCTACTAGTAGTCTGCATGCACGTCGACGTGGACAACGACGCAGAAATATAAATGAAAACAGACGCATAGCCTACGGCGTAGGTCTGACGCAGAAGTATAAATCAGCCTTTACTTGTTAAGAACAATTAGAACTAGTACTTGATAACATGTTTATAAAAGATACTTCAATGTTCTAATTTATGACCAATCAGACAATTATTTCTTATTTTTAACAAATAGTCCAACAGACCCCTCACCCAACAATAAAACGAGGTCCCAAGGTGTCTGTGAACAACCCCCAATAGGTAGTACAGGCCTCTGGTTACCATGGCAACAAAGACACATCAGCAAGATAAGACGGTTTTACGACCCAAAGGAATGTAGGGAGTCAATGGAATGTATTGTATATGGTGTTTGATGTACTCTGTGTGTGTGTGTGTGTTGGGATTAAAATTTTTGCTCATACTTTTGAAATTATTACAAAAAATGATTACAATAATTAATTCATTTAAGACAGCATGTAATGTTACATAAATCTTTTATTGACATTTGCCTTTGAACATTATTGTAAAAATGCAGGTTATAGAAAAGACGTGTGGTTTCTATAGCAACAGACTGTAAATATATTGCTTTGAATCTGTCTTTTTTAACATTAAGTCTTATATTCAGAGCATATCTATATTTACATTTGCAGATTACAACAACTCCCCATAATGTTCATCATCAGTGGCTTTCTGTACTGCTTTTGACAATGACAGGTCAGTCCCGTTTCCTCCCTATTGAAATTAATTTGTAGGCTCTCATCACTACAGGATCAGACACAATCCACAGGACCCGGAGCCTGAGGTTTCAGCTTTAGAACAGCAAACCTCAAAATAATTAATTTAACCGAGAGAATCTTACAAAAACTGTCAAAAAAGATCCAAAGACCAAGTAAAGACTGTTTTAAGATCTAGTCTGATCAAATAGTAATTAGTTAGGGCTAATCAGTATTACTTGCTTTGCCAATTCAAATTAGTAACATATACTTTTTATGTAACTGACTTAAAGTTATGACCAGTCTTAAGGAAAAAATGAGATGACTAACTAAGACTAGTCTAAACAGTTTATGCAACCCACCACAAGTCATATTTCTACGGAGCCCCGCACATGACATGCAGGAAAAAAGTACGATTTACTATTTCGTTCCCTTGATTTGCTAAATCATGCGCATGATTTACTAATTTGTTCCATCGATTTATAAGTTGTGTGCACAATTTAGCAAATCGAGGGAACGAAATAGTAAATCGTCCACACGATTTAGTAAATCGAGGTCAAAAAATAGTAAATCGTGCGCACGATTTAGCAAATCTAGGTAACGAAATAGTAAATCGTGCGCATGATTTAGTAAATCGAGGTAAAAAAATAGTAAATTGTGCGCACGATTTAGCAAATAGAGGTAACAAAATAGTAAATCGTGCGCATGATTTAGCAAATCGAGGGAACTAAATAGTAAATCATGCGCACGATTTAGCAAATCAAGGTAACAAAATAGTAAATCGTGCGCACGATTTAGTAAATCGAGGGAACAAAATAGTAAATCGTGCTATACGATTTAGGAAATCGAGGAACAAAATAGTAAATCGTGCGCACGATTTAGGAAATCGAGGTAACAAAATAGTAAATCGTGCACACGGTTTAGCAAATCGAGGTAACGAAATAGTAAATCGTGCGCACGATTTAGTAAATCGATGGAACGAAATAGTAAATCGTGCACACGGTTTAGCAAATAGAGGTAACAAAATAGTAAATCGTGCGCACGATTTAGCAAATCGAGGGAACTAAATAGTAAATCGTGCGCACGATTTAGCAAATCGAGGGAACTAAATAGTAAATCGTGCACACGATTTAGCAAATCGAGGTAACAAAATAGTAAATCGTGCACACGGTTTAGCAAATCGAGTAACAAAATAGTAAATCGGTGCTACGATTTAGCAAATCGAGGAACTAAATAGTAATCGTGCGCACGATTTAGCAAATCGAGAACAAAATAGTAAATCGTGCGCACGATTTAGCAAATCGAGGGAACAAAATAGTAAATCGTGCGCACGATTTAGGAAATCGAGGTAACAAAATAGTAAATCGTGCGCACGATTTAGGAAATCGAGGAACAAAATAGTAAATCGTAATACGATTTATCAATAGAGGAACAAATTGTGCGACGATTTCCTTTTTTTCCCTGCATGTCATGTGCAGGGCTCTGAATATTTCACAATAGTTGAACAAAAAACTATATGTATATGAAAAAAATATATGAAAATAGATTATATATTCATATAAATACAATTCATACCATTTTGTAATCACATAAATAAAATTAAATAGGTTTTAAGGACCTAATTTCAATATTTTGTTTCTCACATTGTGACATTATTTTCATGACAATTAAGCACATTTAAACAAAATAAAAATTAAACACCCCTCAAAATCTGATTACTGCAAATAATAAAAAAAACAATTAAACTGTATTTAAATAGTGAAGCATACATCACAGAGTATTTGTTGTACTGAATTTAATTTTATAAAATAAAATAAATAAAATAAAGGATGTTTTACATTTTTTATTTATTACTCCTTGGGGTGAAATGTGTGACCCTGACATTTTTTGTAAGATTCACCAAACCATCAGACAGGCAATTTTTATTATCACCACCTCTATCTGTGAATGACACGACTGCCCCTGGAAACAACAAAATAACACAAGTGCTATAGATATAGATATACATATATTAAAAGCTCTGTGTTGTCAATCACAGGACATTCAGGTGAGATGTTTGCACTTCTGTGTCTGTGAACAAATGTGGCAGTGTGGAAACAGATGGAGTTCAGAGGGCACAGCGAGCCGAATTACACCGTACAAATACTGTAGAAAATCAGCCGTCTGTGGCCTAAAAACTCTGACTCTTTCCTGAGCTATTCATTTAGAAATCTATAATTCCCTTTAAAATTTGAACTAATCGCGGTAAAGAAAATCAAGTGATGTAATCAACTCAGATTTTGACATCAAATCCCATTTAAGAAGTAGTTTTGTTCTGTGCTGGATCACATCAGAACAGAGTGGGTTCATTACTGCAGCTAAGGCTTTTATAAAACATTTCACAATATTAAAATGTTCTTATATTGCATTGCTCTCCCGTAATAGTGCTTGGCACAGAAACGTGTGTTTGCAAATGACTCTCAACTTATTTCTTTACATTTATAAACGTATATACATTCTTACACGATAATGTACAAACAAAGATGTAAGTGCAAATACAATATGCATGCATGTCACTTTAAAATCTCTTTAAAACGGAAATGAGTTTCACACAAGAGCTTCAGAACTGCGCATATAAACAACTGTATCCAAATGCAACGGCAGAGAGCGAGTGAAGGGCAAAAACTCCACAAAACTAACATCTTCAAGAGCCTCGACCATCAAACGGTCGAAGAAATAATGACTATGAAATAATACTGTCAGGTCACTGTAACAATTACACTTAAGAAAAGCTTTAGTCACTGGCATGTCATGGGAAAGACTGGCTGCTGTCACATCTGGATCGAGATCAAACTGGAAATATTAAATAATAGGAAATAAAAACCCCTAAACATCATAACAAGATTCAGTATAAAGTGAATACTTGGCTCTATATGACATCATCATGACATTTAACACCAGTTGTGTTTGTTCGTTCAGTCTGAGTTTATAACATAGGGCCAGGCGACATTTGTTTTGTGTTTATAAAATATCACATATCTATAAAATGAAGCAACATTGTGATGATTTTATTTGGCCATTGAGTTTCTGATTTTGACTTCAGTAGCAGTAAAAAGTTTGATTCTTTTCCAGGAATCAGTTCAAACTTGTGAACTGATTCAAATCTCTGATTCAATGATTTGTTTGCATCAAGTCTCAGTCTTTTATATGTTAATATTGCTATTTATGTACTGTTATATTTACTGTATTTTACTACTTGCATTAAACATTTTCAATCTAACTGGCAACAATTCTATTTGGTTAACAATTACTAAAAGAAATCAGCCTTCAGAGCAAATATATAAATATTAATATATACCGAACATGTTCAAAAGGCTGAAAAAATTAAAATATATATTTTATATATTTTTGTAAATTAAAATATTAATTTTAATATCACTATAATATCGCCCAGCCCTAACTGTCTAAGTAATAAATTCATATATAAATATGGTCCAGAATGCTGGTAGCATTTCAACAAAACAATGCTTTAAAGTTGACACTTTTCCTGTGGACAGGTAAAAAGCTTTCATCGACTTTTCTATTTTTGACATTAAGAAATAAACACTTTATTCACAACAAGAGAACACAACCTGTGTGCTCAAGCAGGCTGATTTACTGTGTTCTCTCATTAATTTGGCTGTGAAAGAGCTCTGTGACGCCCCCTGGTGGTGTAAATCCCACTAATATCCACTAACAGTGTCCGTTCAGTCAGTGCTGGGAGCTGGAATCGGTCTGTGTGTCCGCTGAAGATGCCGTCGTGTGTGAGCAACTCAACCTATCCGTGAGGAGCGCAACTGCGTTTCAAGTGAACGTCCAGCAGGCGGCGCTCTCGCTCTCTTAGACTCTGGGCTCCAGTCTGTGAGACAGTTCAAACAGTGTCTGCTGATTGTCAATGATGTGAAGGTAATGGACACTCGACCGCACTTCAGCACTGTCACACGCGGAAAGCTCATTTCCTGGGAAGTGGAGAAATCAATGGAGTTAATAGATTTATTCACCTCAGTTCTAATGAAGAGAGAGAAGCTACACTGCTGCATTTCACACTAAGCTTGACCTGAGTTATTAATTAGAACGTAATTCATATGGATGCATCAATATAGACAATTTGCAGGATACAGATAGCTGATAATTAGCAGTGTCTGTAAATGCAAAAAAAAAGAGAAAGAAAGTAAATGAATATTTTTTTATGGCTGATCACAAATATGATAGCTGATAAATTTGTACTGGTTTAATAATCAAAATAATAATGATATAAAACACTAAGATCGGCCGATACTATTATATGAACTCAAATATTGTAAATATTTATTAGTATACAGTCTATAACCAGAGATTACGAATGTTAGGTTATGATTTGGTTGATATTTTTGTTTGATAATTGCTCTTTTAAATAACATTAATTTATTCTCAAGTCAGAAACAATTAGAAAACGCTTTAAAACAAATTTGAAAATAAATTTGCAAACATTTAGATTGCAAAAAAACACAGCAAACATAGCAATTACAACAACAAAAAATATTAGAAATAATAATAATATAAAATATTGTATTCTTGTAGTTAAATAACAGCATATAAACAAAAATATGATATATATTTATAATATATTTAATATTACTTTAAACAAAAATAATCTGTCAAAGTAGCATCATTATATTTTAATAATAAAATAAACTAAAATAACTAAATAATTGCAGATAGCTAATAATTAGCTGAGCTAATATATATATATATATATATATATATTAATTAAACCTTGTGGTAATCATGTGATGCTTTCATTTTGATTTGTTAAAATCATAAATTAGCTTTGTGATTGGACACTCAATAGGAGGAAAGACTGACCTGCTTGATCAGTCTGACAGTGGCGAATGAGTCGGACGGTGTCTGCGATCATGTGCTGAAAACACAGACAAACATCAATAACACATCTGAAGAGTGACAGGTGAAGACTCTCAATCACTGACACTCACCAGCTTCTCAAAATTCACCAGATTATCATGAAATGTTTTGTTCCCCTCATGAATGAAGGTGATATCTGAAAACCAACAGAGATCAAAACATTACGAGACCAAGAAACAAATCACTGGCCACGCAAAAAGAGTACTTGTGTCATCATTTCCATTACATCAGCGGGCGACACATTTACCTTTAAGCAGCAGAGGCATGAAGGGTATTTTGGGCGGTTTCATTTTCTTGAAAGCGTCTCTGTAGGCTTTGTGATTCATAGATGGATCCTGAGGAAGAAGTCAGATGAATCTTTTTATGTTACTCTTGAGGCACGACAACTGATGTACATTTCATAAAGTTGACATGAAATCAAAACCAACTATATTTATCTTTGTTTTATGTTTATGTTACTGGGTACTGACTTACCGTCAACAGCTCAAGTTCAGAGAAAAGCTTCTTGAATTTTCCAGGAACTTTCTGCAGGAAAGAGAGTGACAGAAACTGAACATCTCCTCCTTGTTTAAAGTCACCATGAAATCAAAATAATTCTTATTTTTTTTTAAATATTTTTAATATTGCAATATTTATTATAAATTATTTATCCATGCACATCATTATTTATTTTTTTATTTATGTGTGAACTGTGAACTGTGTTCAGACTAGTGTTGTCAAAAGTACAGATACTTCGGTACCAAGTTGGTACTGAAATTGTAAAAATGTGACGATACCAGCATTTCCCCCTAGCATTTTGAGTGCTGTTGAATGGATTATCAAAGGGGACCTATAATGCCCCTTTTACAAGATGTAATTTAAGTCTCTGGTGTCCCCAGAATGTGTCTGTGAAGTTTCAGCTCAAAATACCCCACAGATCATTTATTCTAGCTTGTCAAAATTGTGAGCAAAAACACGCCGTTTTTGTGTGTGTCCCTTTAAATGCAAATGAGCTGCTGCTCCCGGCCCAATTTCCAGAAGAGGGCGGAGCTTTAACAGCTCACGCTTCGGTTGCTCAACAACAACAAAGCTGGAGAATCTCACGCAGCCAAAATGAGGATTGTCAGTAACGGTGTTCCGCCTTACATTGTTCAAACCGGAGTCGACACTGATGGAGAGACTCAGGAAGAAGTTACAACTTTTAGAATGAAACTGGACGTTTCTGAATGGTTAGTGGATAAATTTATGTAGTTGCTGTGGAGTTGATTCAACTTATCGACTAGCATGTGCCGTCATGTTAATCTTTTGTGCAAATCCAGCGTTGAATTGACCCTCGTTTGTGAAGCAGTCCGGTGTAAAATGACGGCATGACAACAATACTCTATTACAACAACTCTTCCTCTTCTCTAAAGCAGCCCAACATGGCCTCACCCCCTTTGTTGCGTGTCCTCGGGGGCGGGGTTTATGTAAATTTTAGCGTCAGTGATGTCACTAACCCGGGAAGAAGCTTGTTGTAGTCCCTACCAGTTGTTTGTTGTAGTCCTTAAAAAGCAAATTCTTGTCGGCGTTGATAGCCTAGTGGTTAGTGTGCCGACATATGGCGCAAATACGTTCATGGCGACCCGAGTTCGATTCCCGTCTCGAGGTCCTTTGCTGATCCTGCCCCCCTCTCTCTGCCAAATGCTTTCCTGTCTGCTCTCTACTGTCCTCTCCAAATTAAGGCACAAAAAGCCCATAAATATAACTAAAAAAAAAAAAAGTGAATTCTTCAAAAGAAAATATCTCCCTTTGCATTGAACTTTGAGTGTCGTAACTTTGCAGATGTTGTTTATGCTCAAACAGCAACATTACACACTAACTAAAGTTAAAAAAGTGAAATCATAATCAACCACCCCTTTAAACACCTCTGATTGGCCATTGTGTTCATGCGCTCAACAGATATGTCTGTGATTGGCTACAATGATCAACGCTTCAAAAACACAGGAGCATCTGAAAGCGTCTATCAGTGTTTATATTAGGGATCTGCTGACAGACGCCTGCTTTCAAATACTCCTTTGTTTTTGAAGCTTTGATAATTGTAGCCAATCACAGATGTATCTGTAGAGCGTGTGAACACAATGGCCAATCAGAGGTGTTTGAGAATCCGCTCAACAGCACTCAAAATGCTAGGGGAAAATGCTGGTATCATCACATTTTTAACATTTCAGTACAAGTCGGTACTTTTGACAACACTAGTTCAGACCAGTTGTGACAAGAGAGCAATCCTCAGATCTCATTAATGTTTATCAGCTGTGTTATCAGTTTCTGGTCAGTTGGTTTCTGTTTTTCTCACATTGAGCTGGTTAGTCCAAACCGTATAATAAACATCATTGTATGTTCTGTGATTTTGTTCACTTTCAGTGTGGAGAGGCAAATTATTTGGAAACTAAACTAGTGTCATCATGCGTGGTTAGTACAGGGTGAACGTGTGTAGAGTCAGTAAAGGTGCTTTTACCTCCCATGTCTGGTTGAGGCGGCTGACGGCTGCGGTGTTTAAGCCCATGATGATGGCAAACGAGGAGTTCAGGTTCCTCTGTGCTTTACAGCTGAAACACAAACACACACACACACACACACATGAGTCAGTCGTGCCTTCCAACCACAGAGAGTTTAAACTCCCACACAGTGATTAACCTCATCATAACCAGAACCTCTCTGAGAGTAAAGATATTAACCACAGTCTATTCACTGACCAGCTGATGCATGTGGCACATATGAAGGCAAAAACTGGAACTGACCAATTTTGGTTTATGGAATCAAATCATATTTGATATACATTGATTTTTTGAGTCTTTGAACAACAGCAGGTAAAGTATTATTGGTATTTTGGTCTGATAATTGCTCTTTATAACTTATAAATAACATTAATTCATTCTCAAGTCAGAAACAATTAGAAAATGGTCTAAAACAAGGTTGAAAATAAATTTGCGAACATTTTGATTGCAAAACAAAATAGCAATTACAAAAAAAATATATATATATATATATATTGTAAATAATAATAATAATATAAAAATATTGTATTCTTAAAAAACAGCATAGGAACTAAAATATGCAAACATGATATTTATTTATAACATATTTAATGTCACTTTATTAAAAAAAAAAATCCATATAAAAATGTATGTTCGTCATAAAACAGCAGCATTGTTATATTTTAAAAATAAAATATAAACTAAGATAACTAAATAAAATATTTTATATTCATAATATATCAATATCATTTTCTAATACACAAGAATAACACATATATGCCACAAAAGCAGTATTATATTTTAAAAATAAAATATAAACTAAAATAATAAAAAATTGTAAATATTTTAATATATAAATATTTTTATTAAACATATGAGTAATCAGTATCTGTCATAAAATGCAGAATTATTATATTGTAATGATAAAATAAAACATGTAACATCTAATATATATTAATATTATTTTATCAAACGAAAACAATCAGTATCTGTCATAAAATTCAATGTCATATTTTAATAATAAAATATAAAGTAAAATAATAAAATAAAATATTTATTATTTTTAATATATCAATAATTTTATATTAAACCTGAGTATTCAGCATCATAAAATGTATAATTATTATATTGTAATGATAGAATATGATATTATATAATGTATAAAATATTTTATAATAATATAATATTTAATATTTTAAATATAATATTATTTTATCAAACAAAACAACCAGTATCTGTCATAAAATTAAATATTATATTTTAATAAAGAAAATCTAAACATTTCTAATATATTATTTTTTTGTATTAAATATAAAAACAGTCACTATGTCATAAAACATTATTATATTATGTTAATAATAAAATATAAACTAAAATAATAAAATGTTTTATATGTATATTTTGTTTTTCATTTATTATTTTAAAAATAAATTATAAACTAAAAAAAAAATCAAATGTAAATATTTTAATATATCAATATTTTTTATTAAACATATGAGTAATCAGTATCTGCCATAACATATAGAATTATTATATTGTAATGATAAAATAAAATATTTAACATTTTAAATATATCAATATTATTTTGTCAAACAGTATCTGTCATAAAATTCAATATTATATTTTTAATAATAAAATATAAACTAAAATAATAAAATAAAATATTTAATATTTTTAATATTACTAATGTCACTAAATGTCATAAAACAGTATTATATTATTTTAATAATAAAATATAAACTAAAACAATAAATTATATTTTACATTTTTAATGTATTATTTTATTAAAGATAAAAAATAATGAGTATCAGTCAGCAGTATTGGTTGATCAAAGCAGAACTGCATTTGTTTTCTGATTTATATCTGTGAAATAATCTGTATGTACTACTTTTAGACAGATGAGAATCCTGAACCTAAAGTCGAACATTTCGACTTGTTTTCAGCTATGCATTGACTGAGACTCACTGAGCAGCGATCTTGATGAACTTCTTGAGCAGCTGGACTCGTTTCCCGAGCGACGGACACAGCAGCACCTCTGACATCACCCACTGCTGCACCTCATTGCAGCGCTGCAGCAGGAACTCCAGCGCCACCGTGTGTCCACTGCTGGCCTGACGGCTGAACGTGTAGAAGATCAGCTCTTGCTGCGAGGAAGAGAGAGAGAACGTCATCAGAGGCTTTTCATATTCCACATCTGATAACATCCAGATGTGTTTTAAAAGAGCAAATGTGTAATATCATTCAAAAGTTGATTTAATGATGACTGCAGTTTCTGACAGAAGCTTCACCTCATGGATGGAGTTGAAGAGATTCCAGTCGAAGTTGGTGAGAGCCACGGCCACGTCCCACGTGTTGATACCCAGCAGTCTGACAGGCTTCTGTCCCAACTCAGGACATTCAGTCAGGGGCGGCTGAGAGACACAAACACCATTACAGAAGAGCATTCAGGCTTTAAACCCCAAAAGCGAACACAGTTACAATGTAAAGTTGACATAGTTTGTCCTACCAGGATCTCGCTGAGGTCTCTTCGACAGGCGATCAGTCTGCCGGGCGCCACCAGAGACTCTGAATAAATACTGTCGTGCGGCTGAAGGACACGCTTCTCTGTGACACAGAAGAGAGAGTGAATGTGTTTGCCTGTAGAAACAACAGGGTTTGTGGTTATGTGTGTATATGAACCTCCGCTGTACGTCTGGACCACCAGCATCATGTCGTCTTCAGATCTGTCCATCCGCTGAGCTACGATGTGCAGCAGCTCCTGAGCCACGACCGCAGGCTTCACCCGCATACTGAGATACGAATCACAGCTCACGTACACGCGACACATCACTGAGAAACAAACCGAGGACCACAGACAGAGAGTGAGAGGGTTTTCAGTCATTTTAATCAGTGAATCTCATGAAAACTGTCAAAAATATGTCTGGATTTATTTCATCGCAGTCAAAAGATGAAGCAATTACATTTATGTTTTAATATTCATTTATATTCCTATTATATACTGTACATGTTATTATATTTAAAAAAAGATTCAAATTTATTATTTAGATATTATTATTTATTTTAATGTATTTTTCCATAAAGAAAACTTAATAAATATATTTTATTTACGTTTATATTTTAACAAGTTTATATCTGAATAAAGAAATCTAGTACTATTGCTGTTTTATAATGTTATTTACATTCACATTATATTGCATTAAAATGATTAAAATATTATATATAATAAATATATTTTTTCACAGACAATTTTGTTATGACATTTGTTTTGCATTGCAACATTTTTTCATGACAATTATCTATACTGCAATGCAAAAAAATTAAAACATATATAAATATTTATATAAATAAATTAATATATATATATATATATATAGGTCTAGTTTACAATTAAAAAACACACACATATATTATTATTATTATTACCAATTAATTATTAATATTTATTTCTATATTATGTATATCATTTTGCCACAGAATATCTTCAGATATAGTTATAGTATACTGTATACTGAAATGCAAAAAAATTGTGATGTACATAATTTGATAAACAAAATGATATACAAAATATAAAAATAAATATTTATATAAATAAATTAAATATATAGGACAAGTTTCACCGTAAAATCAAAACAAAAATTCATTTTTAATTGGTATATATATATAAAAAAAGTATATATATATAATATTATTATTAATATCATTGTGCAACAGTATATATATATATATATATAACCAATTAATTATTAATATTTATTTTTATATTTTGTATATCATTTTGCTACAGAAATGCAAAAAATTGTGATATACATAATTTGATATACAAAATTATATATAAAATATACAAATAAATATTTATATAAATAAATTAAATATATATATAGATAAAGTTTCACCCTAAAATCAAAACAAAAAAATAATTTTAATTGGTAATAAATTATATATATATAAATATAAAATTATTAATATTTATTTTTAATATCATTTTGCAACAGAATGTATATATATATATTATTATCATTTACAATTTTTTTAATATTTATTTTTAATATCATTTTGCAACAATTTTTTATTTAATTACTTTCCTCATTACATTTATCCCAAAAACGTAGGTATTATAAATATATTATTTATTTTTCAGTTTAGATATAGTTGTTTAGCTTTGATTTCTGTTTCATTTCTATTTATTTTGGCCTTTTCAAAAAAACACTGTCAGAGACTTTCACACCTAAAATATGTGGGTGTATGTACTATATGTCATATGTATGCAGAAAAAGAAGAGCCCACAACATGAGAGGAATGAGGTATTACCGTCTTTAGTCTCGACTGGAGACCCTCGAAAAGGAACGCAGTTCTCCTTCAGACTCAGCTGCTGGTAGAGCGCTTTATTCTGGAAGGACAAGGAACATTTGAGAATGGCCTCCTGTAACCATGTATATCATTTTTATTTTTTGGGTAAATTCTTCTTTCTTTTCACAGTTTCCCTCACCTTTTGATGTGGAGAATAGTCGTCCACCGTACTGAGGGGAAAAAAGGGAGAAAGCAACTTAGAGACGCATAATGAGACATTCATGTCTGCTGAAATGTGAGTCTGACAGATGCTGCAGTAGGAAGTGAACTGATAGACGGGCTGATTTAACACCTCTGTCAGCCAGTCACGAGCGAGACCGCGGCAGTCTGGGCAGACAGACAGAGACGTGTGGGCCAGCTGTCTCCTGTGAGACTCCTCTCTCAGTCTACATTTGTCTCTGTCGCCAACTACATCCGTCTATCTGAAGAGTGATGCTCTAACAGGAAGTGAAAGACATTATTGTGTGTCTGTCTCGCTGCGCTGCAGACTGTGACAGGTTTTGTTTTAACAGGGAAACAGCAGGATAAATGATCGTCTCGTAACTCATTTTAAGACAAAACCTTTCTGTGGAGAATAAAATACTCACTTTCTTTTTTTTTTCTGTGACAAATGTGAGATGATTGGGCTCAGAAGTTGCTTTAGAGCTCAGGAGACTCAACAGTTTTGTCTCAAATGTTTCTCCCAAAGTCCATTGGAAGAAATGAAAATAGACACAAATGAGCCAGTAATTGTCATACAGTTAGAGTATAGGGCTATACAATTAGCTCAGATTGGTTTTGGGCGAATTTAATGAGAACTGTGAGTTCATAATGAGATTTCTGACTTTTGATTGCAGAATTTGCTTTTTTGGTCAATTTGAGCACAATTTGAGACATTGTTGAGATCTTTTCTGCAACTTTAAAAGAGATGTGAGATTACTGGTGTCTGAAATGTAGGAAACTCAAGCAAAAGTCTCAATTTGATGGCATTGCTCTCCAGGACAAATAACTGAGATATTAAAGATATTCAAATTAACTTGATGAGAAATGTTCATATTGAGATCTCTGACTTTTCTATTCAAACCTGAGCACAGTTTGAGACATTATTGAGATCTCTAATAAAACTCTAGAGCAAAAAAAGACGAACAAAAGTCTCAATTTAATCTCATTACTGTCCAGCAGACACAAACCAGATCTTAAACACATTAAAATTAACTTGATGAGAAATGTTTGAGTCCATACTGACATCGCTGACTTTTATTTCCAAATATGAGTACAGTTTGAGACATTATTGATCTCCTATGAAACTTTATTTAAAAAAAAAAAGGCTCAAACAAACAATTCAATTCAATCTCACTACTGTCCAGCAGAAACAAATGAGATAACAAATAAATTCAAATTAACTTGACGAAAAAAGGCTGAGATCATACTGATATCTTAGACTTTTATTGCCAAATCTGAGCACAGTTTGAGACATTATTGAGATCTCTTATGAAGCTCTAGAGCAAAAAAGACTCAAACAAAAGTCTCAATTTAGTCTCATTACTGTCTAGGAGACACAAACGAGATCTTAAACATGTTCAAATTAACTTAATGAGAAATGTTTGAGTCCATACTGAGATATCTGACTTTTATTGGCAAATTTGAGCACATTTTGAGACATTATTGAGATCTCTTTTGAAGCTCTAGAGCAAAAAAGACTCAAACAAAAGTCTCAATTTAGTCTCATTACTGTCCAGGAGACACAAACGAGATCTTAAACATGTTCAAATTAACTTAATGAGAAATGTTTGAGTCCATACTGAGATCTCTGGCTTTTATTGGCAAATTTGAGCACAGTTTGAGACATTATTGAGATCTCTTTTAAAGCTCTAGAGCAAAAAAAGACAAACAAAATTCTCACATTTATCTCGTTACTGTCCAGGAGACACAAACAAGATCTTAAACACATTCAAATTAACTTGATGAGAAATGTTTAAGTCCATACTGAGATCTCTGACTTTTATTGGCAAATTTGAGCACAGTTTGAGACATTATTGAGATCTAAAGCAAAAAAGACTCAAACAAAAGTCTTAATTTAATCTCATTACTGTCCAGGAGACACAAACGAGATCTTAAACACATTTAAATTAACTTGATAAGAAATGTTTGAGTCCATATTGAGATTTCTGACTTTTATTGGCAAATATGAGCACAGTTTGAGACATTATTGATTTCTTATAAAACTCTATTGAAAAAAGGGCTCAAGCAAAGGTTTCATTAAATCTCGTTGCTATCCAGGAGACACAATAAGATATTAAATACATTCAGATGAACTTAATGAGAAATAGCTGAGATCATACTGATATCTTTGACTTTTAGTGCCAAATTTGAGCATATTTTGAGAAAATACTGAGATCTCTAATGGAACTCTAGAGCAAAAAAGACTCAAACAAAAGTTTTAATTCAATCTCATCGCTGTCTATGAGAAACAAAGGAGATTTTAAATAAATTCAAATGATCTTGATGAGAAATGGCTAAGATCATACTGATATCTTTTGTCTTTTATTGCCAAATATGGCACAGTTTGAGACATTATTGAGATCTCTTATGAATCTCTAAATCAAACATGAGATTATTAAAGAATATAAATTCTCCATTTAATCTCAGTGCTCAGTTACATCAATGACACTATTGAGTATTTCCCTCTTTTGTTCATCTCACATTTGTTACGCCCAATTACCATCTGCCGCTCAGGGAGCCAATCAGATCTCTTCAAATGGGCGTGAGCAGAGTGTATCTCCGCCCCTCACAGCAATCATAATTACACCTCTGAGTTTGTCACTTCATTTAGTGGGATTACGAACATATGCCTGCCAAACCCTGAGGATGAGCGCTACTCCACCGGGAGGAACCTGCACGCGGGATCTGGGCCGAATGGGAACGTTTCTATGCTAAGCTCAATTCACTGAGGCTAAGCTGATTAAATGACGAATGTAAGAAGCTCAAGAGAAACTCGCTTCCAGAGCCACAGGATGTGTATGTTCATCTGCATTGGTTTTGCTTTACTTGTAAGGGCCATATATGTCAAAATGTCCTTACAGATAACCTGCTAAAACTGATTTATGAAGATTTACTACTTAAAATGGTTCAATTAATATTAAAAATGCAAAAGTGTGTTTCAGACTCACTGTCTCCGCCGCAGAAGTTTTTGGAACTCCTTCAGGTCCTTCTCCAGCATGGGGAACTCATAAACGTCCTCCAGCACGTATCGATACAACGTCTGCAGAACAAGACAACATATTTATATTAGTGTTTTGATCGATCTGAAGATGTTTAGCATTTTTTAATGATCAGAATCAGCAAATAAATAACGTTTTCCATTTGGAAGATTATACTTCAACAGCAGAACTGTCTACTATGATGATATACTATATTAAATAATGAAATAATACAAAATGCAAAATAACAACTCTATCATATATTCTTAATAAAACAAAATTTTAAAGACTTCTATATCTATATGGCCATTGCACAGTGAATACCAGAAAATTCCAAATTATTAAAAATCTAGTCAGCAGTTAATTTTATTTTAGTTCTATTTATATACTATTTATAAACGTTCTAAATTAGCTTTTATTTTTATATTTTTAGTTTTCATTTTCATTTTAGTTTACGTTTTAGTAATTTTATGTCCTTTTGCCATTTATATTAGTTTTTTTTTTCTATTTAGGTTCAATTTATTTATATTTGTTTAGTTTTAGTAATTTTAGTACTTAAATGAAAATTAGAAATGTTGCCTTTGCATCTAATGGAAATAAATAAGTTTAAGATCTTTAATTTAAAGTTTTTCATCTAGTATTTATCTAGTATTTTGTTTTATTTCAGCTGTATTTCAATGAACAAAAGCAATTTTTAAGTTTATTTTTAGTTATAACTGCCAATTATATATATATATATATATATATTAATAAATATTATTATTCAAGTCTATCTGTAAATGTTTTTGCACAATATTTATATTTACACTATATATATATATATATTTGTATTGATATTTTTATATAATATTTTAGTATATTATATTATTTTAAATATTTTTATTCAAGACTTTTAGTAGAATTTCTACCTGTATTTACTCAACTAAAACATATTTCATAGACTGTCAGTAAAATTATTTTTATATATTATTTTAATATTTCAAATATTTTTATTCAAGTCCATCTGCAAAATTTCTACAAGTTTTATACACAATATTTACTCAAATTTAAAAAAGATTTTGTATTTATATTTATGTAATATTTTATTTTTTATATTTTTTATTTAAGACTATCAGTAGAATTTCTACCTGTATTATACATATTTACTCATAATAATTTTTAAAATATTTCATAGACTGTCAGTAAAATTATATCTACATATATTTTAATATTTCATAAAAATTCAAAGCTGCCAATAGAATATATATATATATATACACACACACACACATAAACACACACACACACACAGACACACACAGGTATAAGCAAAACTCTGAATGGCGACCGAATGTGTGTATATGAGAGGCTGTGTGTTTATGCTCAGACACTTGACCTTGCATGCTGGGCAGTAAAGGGAAGATTTATTACCCAGAATGCACTGTGAATGTACGTTAATAATGGTGTACATTCCCTCAATGCATGCTGGATAATGTCAGTACACAAATACAGTGAGGAAACAATGTACTTTTACTGTTTCAGTGCAGTAAAACAACAGCACCTACATCCCTATTCCTGCAAAAACACACACACAGAGTCTCAGCAGCATCATGTGTTCTCAGCGGTGCTGTAGCGTTTGATGGAATCCGAATGTTTTTGTGCGTGTCGTGTGTAATTGAGCTGGTAACACGCGAGCGTCCGCTGTGAGCATGTCTGACCCATCACCCCCATTCTGCCTGTTACCAGGCAACTATCACCTGGGAAACGCTCCATGTAACGATTTATACGGCGACCGTGAAACAGCCTCGTCACTGCAATGACACTACGGTTGTCATGGAAACACTGCGTGAGCGTGTGTGTGTGTATGTGTGAGTGGGTGGAGACAAAAGCAGGTAAGAACAAGATGTGCATTTGTGCTGCGTGTGTGTCTGATCTCCTGAAGATGAGAGACTGAAATCTGTGAAACACCGACACACACCCAAAAACATCTACATACACATAATAAATACCTAAACACAAAATAAACAACTACACAAACACACACTCAGTTTCAGTGAACACGTGGTTAGTGCTTTTAATGACGCTTGAAAGTGTTTTCTGAAGTGTTTTCATCTGCGTGTGGCCTTCAGCAACGAGCAGAAGGGAGAAAAGATGTTTTCTGGAGCAAAAATGAGAAAAACCATTAAGCAAACTCAAGTCCTGACATGAGGCAGAGACGATCCCTGAGGAGAACCGCAAGTCTGTGAGTCACCGGAGCTAAACTAGAACTCGCACACTAAACTACCAAACACACAGAGTGAGAGTTTCACACAATCACAGATAATCGCAGATAATCACAACACATTAGATGTGGACCAATGAGATTTCACTGCAGGTCAAGGCAACATAATGCTTCTTATAGAACTGCATGACAAATAACTGTGGTAGCTTGTTATTGGCAGCCTTGAATTTTTATGAAATATTAAAATATTATATAAATATAATTTACTGACAGTCTATGAAATATTGAGTTTGAGTAAATATGTAAAATACAGGTAGAAATTCTACTGAAAGTCTTGAATAAAAATACTAAAATATTATATAAATATAAAAATCTTTTTTAATTTTGAGTAAATATTGTGTATAAAACTTGTGGAAATTTTGCAGATAGACTTGAATAAAACATATTTTAAATATTAAAATATATAAATATCAAAATATTAATACAAAATCATTTTTATTTTTTAGTAAATATTGTGTATAAAACTTGTAGAAATTTTTCAGATAGACTTGAATAAAAATATTTAAAATATTAAAATATTATATAAATATAAAAATATAAACAAAATCATTTTTTAGTAAATGCTGTGTATAAAACTTGTAGAAATTTTGCAGATAAACTTGAATAAAAATATTTAAAATGTTAAAATATATAAATATAATTTTACTGACAGTCTATTAAATATTTTTAAATTCTGAGTAAATATGTAAAATACAGGTAGAAATTCTACTGACAGTCTTAAATAAAATATATTTAAAAATATAAATACAGTTTTTTTTATTTTCAGTAAATATCATGTAGAAAACTTGTAGAAATTTTACAGATCGACTTGAATAAGAATATTTAAAATATTAAAAATATTATATAAATGTAAAAATATTAAATGTGTTTTTTTTTAGTAAATGTTGTGTAAAAACTGGGAATTTTACTGACAGTCTTGAACAAAAAAAAATATTTGAAAATATTAAATATTAATTATAAAATGTTAAATATATATATTTTTTTTACATTTGAGTAAATACTGTATAAATTACTCATTTATTCGATAAACTTGAATAAAAATATTTAAAAATATATAAAAATAACATTTTGTAATATATGAGTTTCATATATTTCATCTCTTAGCTTTTGTTAAATAATCAGCATCTCACTGATCATCAGACACACTGCTTTCTAGACATCATATCTGATGTCTTTTGAAAACACATTAGATGACGAAAACAACACCAACAGCAGCAGAAGACAGACGGTTTACACGGTTTTTAAATCACATCCGTAATGCTTCCTCACAGATTCCACTCATAAATGTTATTCATCAAATATATATGTTCCCAGAACGTTTGGCTAACGTTATCACCTTCATGAAGAGTTTGACGTTCTCCTCCTCCCGCAGGAAGTCCTTGTAGAGCGTGCTCCACTGGGAGACCAGGTGCAGGACCTTCCTCTTCCTGTAGAGGGCCTCCTTCCCTTCCTCCTTCCCTCGGCAGCGCTTCGTACAGTAGGTGAGATCAGGTTAAAGACTGATAACAGACTCTGTATGCAAACGGCATCAACTGAATGTACCCAGAAGCACTTTCGGCCTTTATGTGCGACTATATTTACAACATAGAAAGGCATGCTGCTGTGATGTTGAAGGATATTGTCCCAGCAGGGCTTGGCAGAGCTCACTGGTGGACATGAAGACCAGATACGTCAACAGGAAGTCGTCCAGAAGCATTTCTGAAAGACAAACGCGCAGTAAAACATAATGAACCACCACATCCAAATAGATTAATGATGTTCCCATCATCAGCAGATATTAGCGCACGGCATGCAAAGACAATTAATCAGACATGCAACTGATCTACATTTCCCTCTCCTGGAAGGCATGTTTAATGAGAACTTTAATGAGATTCATGAACGTGGGGCTAATTAGTGGTGTTTGATAAGGCAAGCGTCACTATTACTAGTGCTCATAGTTTGGGTTAGTGATTTGAACAAACCCATGATGCTGAGTACTGAACTTTACAGTTTCTTGTTGAGGAAATGTTTTCGCCTGGTGGATGATAAAATGGGCATTTGAAGGATCTGAACTTTTGACAATGGCTGAAATCATCTGCTCAGTCTACTAAGGACTACAAAAATGAGCTCCTAAATGTCATTATTAAAAATATTTTAAAGGGGACCTATAATGTCCCTTTTCAGAAGATGTTGTAATATGAGTCTCTGGTGTCCCCTGAATGTGTCTGTGAAGGTTCAGCTCAAAATACCCCACAGATCATTTATTATAGCTTGTCAAATTTGCCCCTATTTGGGTGTGAGCAAAAATATGCAGTTTTTGTGTGTGTCCCTTTAAATGCAAATGAGCTGCTGCTCCCGGCCCCCTTTCCAGAAGAGGGCGGAGCTTTAACAGCTCACGCTTCGGTCACTCAACAACAACAAAGCTGGAGAATCTCACGCAGCCAAAATGAGGATTGTCAGTAACGGTGTTCAGACTTACATTGTTCAAACCGGAGTCGACACTGATGGAGAGACTCAGGAAGAAGTTACAACTTTTAGAATGAAACTGGACGTTTCTGAATGGTTAGTGGATAAATTTATGGAGTTGATTCAACTCATCCACTAGCATGTGCCGTCATGTTAATCTTTTGTGCAAATCCAGTTTTGAATTGACACTCGTTTGTGAAGCAGTCCGCCATAAAAATCAAAGCATGTCAACAACACTCTACTACAACAACTCTTCCTCTTCTCTAAAGCAGCTCAACATGGCCTCACCGCCTTTGTTGCATGTTCTCAGGGGCGGGGTTTATGTAAATTTTAGGGTTAATGAAGTCACCATCCCGGGAAGAATCCCTACCAGCCGTTTGTTGTAGTCCTTAAAAAGCGATTTCTGTAAAAGAAAATATCTCCCTTTGCATTGAACTTTGAGCGTCGTAACTTTGCAGATGTTGTTTATGCTCAAACAGCAACATTACACACTAAATTAAATGTTAAAAAAAAATGTGAGTAAATATTTAATGTGAGTAAAATTTTACTGGCAGTCATAAATGGAAACTATTTTAAAATATTCAAACCACTAAGACTTTCTGCACTGTTTTCCTCTCTACCCACAAACCCCTTCTTCATCTCTCTTCATCCTTTCTGTTTGTCTTCTCTGCGTCTGCTGATAAATATTCATTTCCATTTTTATCATCGACTGCCTGTGCTAACAGAACGCCGGCCCACAATCCAGTGCTCCATTTTCACCTACTGCTGAGAGACAGAATCAAATAAGAGTCAGAAGAAGCAGGAGGGATGAAAGCGTCTCTCAGACGAATGTGTGAATTACACAGTGACTTTCAGAGAGGTCACAGTGAAAAAAAAAGAAATTCTTGATAACTTTGTCTAACTCAACTCAAATTGTCTTCTGACGCTTCTAGCACAGTTAGCCAACGGCGTTCTATCTTGAATACATTTTTATACTAAAAACTAATGTATTTGTCATATGTAAATCTAGTGAAAAGTGACAGTATTTAGATGATGTGTGATGATCCTAACAGAAAATGTTTTTATTCGTGGATTAAGAATATGTGAATACAAAAATATAAACAAAATATATATTTTTTATAAATATTGTGTAAAACACTGGTAGACATTTTACTAACAGTATTTTTTAAAAATTTAAAAAAAAAAATATTAAAATAATATATAAATACTTTTTTATAAATACTTCTTTATTTTAAATAAAAAAGAGAATAAATTCAACCCACTTGGCAAAGAAAATGAACAAAAAGTTAAAAATGTTCAAAATATTATACAAAATATAAAAATATACATATATTAAATTTTTTTTAAAGTAAATACAGTGTAGAAAGTTTATTGACAGTCCAAAAATAAAATATAGTATATTATGATATTACATAAATATAAAATATGTTTAATAATATTTTTAAATATTATATAAATATAAAAATATAAATATAAAATATTTTTTATTTGTTTTAGTAAATACTGTGTAAAACACTGGCAGAAAGTTTACTAACAGCTCAAAAAAATTATTAAAATAAAATTATTAAAATATTACATAAATATAAATAACTTTTTTATAATAACTTTTTTATTTTTAGTAAATATTGTGTAAAATACTGATAGAGACGCAAATAAATTCAACCCACTTGGAAAAGAAAATGAACAAAAAGTTAAAAATGTAAAAATATTATACAAAATACAAAAATACATATATATATATATATATATATATATATATATATATATATATATATATATATATATATATATATATATATATATATATATATTTATTATTATTATTATTTTTTTTAAATATTGTGAGTAAATATTGTGTAAAACACTGGTAGAAATGTTACTGACAGTCCAAAATAAAAATATATATTACAATATTGCACAAATATAACAATATAAATAACAAAAACTTTTTTTAAAATTTTGAGTAAATATTAAATAACAAATTAAATAACATTTTTAGAGTAAATAAATTTAACCCACATCCCCAAAAAAAACTACTGTTTTGAAAAATAGTATATAAATTAAAAAAAATAAATATAAATTTTTATTTTTAATTTTGAGTAAATATTGTGTAAAACACTGGTAGAAATTCTACTTACAGTCCTAAATAATTATTTTATTTTTACCATTAAAATATTACATAAATATAAAATATAAATAACTACTAATTTTGGGAAAATGTTGTGTAAAATACTGAAAAAAAAAACATTGTTTGGCTTTTTTAATCAAAATTTTACTGAAACAATTAAAAATGCATTTCATATAGATGATTAGTTCTGTATATATAGCTATTTTTAATACCTCAAAGTTTTGTTTTTACTTTTTTGGAGATGGTTCAATGTTTAATTATTGCAGTCAGACTGACTCATCACATGCTCTTATTGAAATATATCAAATATGAGTTTGCAACACCCATGAAAGCTAAAGCAACTCGATGTAAGCCCCATGTATAGTCCTAATGATTCAATTCACACCTCTTTCTTCTAAAAATACTACTGATGCCTTTGCTTCTCTGAACTGCCAGGTTTCCCGCCGGGAAAGCAATACCATGAGACCGCGTTGCACAATTTCTCATGAAATCTCTGAACAATTATCACTGAACACTGATGCAGGTCTGAACACAAACTCTGACTCACAGCGCTGCGCTCCAGCTGGAGTTATTCTTCTCTATAATACACCGCTTGACATTTTACACCGCTTACGGCGGAGCACGGCAACATTTGAAAACAATAGTCAGTCTAATATCAGTATCTGAAGGCGACCGGGCGACTATGGGAGTGTCTAAATACATATGTCTGCATTGATTTGGGAGGAAGTAGTGAGACTGTTGGCATTTAACAAAAGGTAAAAAAGCCTTTCTCTCTTCTTACGTGTGAGGCATATTTTAATGCTAAACACAGCTGCCAACACACCGGTAATTACCCAGGATACACTGCACTGTGAGGCTAATTTATCGCCTATGGGTGTGTTATACATCACACAAGGGTCATTGAATTACACTCACACACACATATATTAAATATACACATGCACAAACATGCATACACACAGAAAAACTCATTATCTAGCTTCTTTTCTCTGTTTCTGCCTGTTTCCTTCCTCATCATCCCACAGCATCCTTCTACTTATTTGATGTCTTTAATTAAATACAAACACTAAAAACTCTCAGTGAAGATGTTTAAACTTCTTTCCTATAAAAAGAGGTTATATATATCACTCCAGACGTCTCAGAGAAGGATTTTTCCAGTCGAACACTAGACTCTAGAGTCTGTGAATTTGCATTAAGGTCATAAATGACCTCATTTGACCTTCAGAAACACACACACACACACACACACGCTATCAGCCCTCCGCCTGCAACTCATGAATAATTGTGCTTTTGCAAGAATAAAAAGAGTAACTGTAACCAAAACTCAACGCAAATCAATCGGTTTTGCATGCAGAACTTCAAAAACATCCTCAGAAACTTGGCTTCAAATGCAGCGGTGTAACTTCACAGAGCAAAGACACCCGGAGGCACAAACTCGACACAACAGAAAGCAAAAGAAAACCCTGTCGGCATTAAGACACAAAGCATTCCAGAAACATTCATGGATAGAGTCGTTCTGACATGCCACATTGTGAAATAACTGGAAGCTGGAATGCTTTATGAGGGTAAATCCGACCAGTGACCAGAAAGTTCACGTCTAATGATCTGAGTATTATTTCTTACTTGTGCTGCTACTGTATTCAACATTGAACCAAATGTTATTTAGCCAACTAGTTTAGGTTGGTAAGAGAACGCCATAATTATACCACAGTGAGTATTGCGATAGATATTTATTCATGTAGATTTAGATCACAGCCGTGCTGATATACAGCCATATCGTACGGCTACTCGTGTGATATTGCGTTTATACAACAGTTTGACGGCACGAGTGTGTAAATAATTAAGAATAACAACGGAGTGTCTTTAAAAACCCTCTTTTGTGAGGAACTACTTCCTTCCGCCAAGGATTCAAATCTCAAGTTGACAGTTTAACAGTTGAGCCTAAGCCTCCGTTACTAATTCTAAAACGTCACTTTACAACTAGTAAAGTAGTCGCTTCACTGAAACTCACTGTAATATGTAGAATATTATGAGAGAGAGAGAAATCACCTGAGCGAGTGTATTACCGTCATCTAGCTGATATTCTTCAGATCAATCTTATATTCATAATCACAAAATCAGTTTGATTGTCCGCTGAGGAAAGCAATATCTTTTAGCATTTAAGACATTCCCATGACTGCGCTAGTCAATGCATTTGTGTCTCATAAATGTTGTTTAAAGTACAAACAACATCCTTGTTTCCTTGTTTCAGTCCATTTCAATATAAAAGTCTTTGTGACTGACTGACTCACTCATAAAGACAGTCTTTGCCGCCATCTCATGGTGTATTAATGTAACTTTCACTGAAGTCGAAATCACTAACAGACTCTTTCTCAATACCAAAATACGACATGTTATTTATATAAAATATTATTTATTGAACAATAATATTTAAATTAACAGCAATAGCCCTTATAACAGTATAAGAAGTAAAATAGGAAATAAACACAAGCAAACAGTTCAGTCGAACGTACAAAAGCAGCGCTCTAGTTAGTACAGGATTTAATTTCAATGTAAATATAAAGTTATGAAACTTTATATAGCCCTTAAGCCAAATCTATTAGCTCTGGAACAAGTAATATATTAATAAGACTGCCTGTTTGATACACCCAAAACGAATTATACCTCATGTTTAAACACTGTCTACATAAGAGCCAGCGGCAAATTCCCGAAGGACTGGCCGAGACGAAGCTGTTCTCTGTGGGTACATGAGCACTGAACGGTCGCTGACGGCCTGGAGCTCACATGTCCAAAAGCGTCTACACAAATTTTCAAATAGGCACTATGTTTACATATAAATCACATATCTGAGGTCTAAATAACTATATTCTCACCTAAAAAACTATAAAAATATGGTGGGTTTGCTCGTCGGCCATGACACTCGCTGTGAGAATGCTGACAGCAGAGTGATTATATTAATCGATAGGCCGGTCATATTATATTGAATAAATATTATATATATATAGGTTATTTCGTACACAAATGCAATTCGGAAATGCATCCAATGATGTGTTTCGAGTTACTCACCCGCCTCTTTGCCCTCCGTCGCCCCCTGGTGCTCGTCCAGACGCAGGTCACTCAGCAGGTGCTCCAGGATCTTGTGGGGTGTCCCGGACACAACGACGTACCTATCGGACAGAGCAGAAGAGGAAGAGTCGCATGGGTACTCTTCGTCAGAGGAGGAACATGTAGAACAAGAGCCGCTCCACCGCTGTCTGTTTACAATATAATAATCATCCTCATCTTCATCATCATCGTCATCAATGAAACGAAAATGAGGAATATTAAATGTGGGAATTTCATCTTCATCCTCCAGACTGTTGTTGTATTCCCAATCTTCATCATCATCATCCTCTTCTGCTTGCACCAGAGTGACGGGTTTGAGTCTTGCCGTCCATTCCAACAGGGACATGTGTGCTGAGTCATGCCCAACGGAGGTGTCCGTTTCTGGGCAGCAGGGAGGATCGACTCCCCCGTGTGCTGCTGGACAAACTTGCAAAAACCTGCAAACAATTTCTGTGCAGCAAAAACACCATAAAAACACTCGCAGTCTAAAGCAGACAAGTGTGTTTACATGCACTCGCAAGTTTCAGGCTGTCAAAAGGCTGCGGTCCCTCCTCAAGCCCTGCTGACAGCGTAATGAGGAAGCAAACATCATGAATGTAATAGGAAGAGAGAGAAAGACACTGATTGGAGGATGAAAAGTGCTTAAAGATATGTAAACAAAAGGGGAGGGGATGATAAAGGGGCGTGGCCTCACCTCTTATCACCATCATCGTCTTTGACTCCGGCCGTTTGCGGAGATGCAGGATCTGACGGGACTCGCTGGAGAACCAGCACGTCCTGACCCCTCTCCTTCAGACAGACGCGCACAACACTTTCCCCCTGCGCCTGAGAGACCAACACAGAACACAGTCACTTACACATTCAAAAGACACAATTACACATCAAAACACAATGATTATCTTACTTAAACAGACATTAAAGGAATAGTTCACTCACATATGTTCACTCTGTTATCATTAAGACTGACTATGTGAACTGAATCATTTGACTCAGAAGAATGAATCATTTATGAATCATTCATTACTACCGCTATCATGAACATGCCAAGAAAAACTAGGGCGAATATCAAGATCTTAAAATTAGACCTGTTTGGCCTAAACTTACATTTTTATAAATCACTTTTAAAATTTACATTTTTAACTTCAAAAGACTTGGAAAATAGCACACAAGTCACGTGAACTACGTTTAATGTTGTTTTTAAGATACTTTCTTGTCATTTCTGGACATTGGCAGCAAATTATGTTGAAAAGAGCAGTTGAGATATTCTTCATACATTCTCATTTCATGTTTCATAAAAGAAAGAAAGTTAAACAGGTTTGGAATGGCATTAAGATGATTAGTATTGAACTTTTTCTCTATTTTTGTATTCTTCATGTCAATACTAACATTCATATCTTTGCATGTGGTAACAAAAATATAGCAAAATAGCAAAATGATTCAGTCTCAAACTACTCAAACTGTAAAAACTATTCAGAAACACAGGGTGTGATCAACACCAATCAGGTTTGCAAATATATCACAGCGTGTATTTCTGTCATCAAATCTGACAAGTTTCTGCTTGCATTTTTGTCACACTCAAACTCTCTCTCTCTCCGTTCCAATTAAACAACACGTCATCAGGGAGAAATGAGAGTCATTACAGTCACATTCATACAGCAGAATCACAAAAATGGGAAGTATTTGCTAGTATTTGAAATGCATACTGTAAATAATGTAAAAATAGTGTTTGTGTGCCACTTGGAAAAACCCCAAAATCAAACACAGAAAAGCTTCATCAATACAGCCTGTTTCTGTTTTAGTCAATCCTAAATAACAGTAATTTGAAATCAATTCTTGCTAAATGATCTATGAATTTACAAATGAATCAAACTGGTAACTCAATCAGTGTTCGCTGGTGCTCTAAATAACATTTCAGTGACACATCTGACGTGTGTGCGTGTGTGTGTGTGTGTGTGTGTGCTGCGGCGCACTTTTAGACATGTCTGGACAGCAGAGTTTCAGAAAGATGAAAGGCAGGAAAAGGATTAAGAATATCTGAAATGTCTCACATAAACACACACACCAGCCACACAGGTGTGAATCCTAATACACACATTCAGATGCGCAGTGGTTTGTGTCTGAAATCCGACTCTTATTAGTCTTGTGGCCTGCAGGTGTAAATACTTTAAATACTATATACTAAATACTATAAAAAGACATTTTGAATAATCACAATAATTTTGCTTTAAAATCAAGCAATGAATATCTGACTCATCAGTGCACATTATGCAAAAAGTAAAACACAGAAAAAAATGATATTTAATTATTTTCATTTATATACACCAATATACCCACAACAATATTTCCCTACATACACTATTGTTCAAAAGTATTGGATCGGTATGATTTTTTTTTTTTTTTCAGTCTTTTTTGTTCACCAAGGCTGCATTTATTTGATCAAAAATAGCAAAAATTGTGAAATATTATTACAATTTAACATAGCAGTTTTCTATGTGAATATATAGTAAAATGTAATTTATTCCTGTGATCAAAGCTGAATTTTCAGCATCATTACTCCAGTCTTCAGTGTCACATGATCCTTCAGAAATCATTCTAATATGCTGATTTGATGCTCAAGAAACATTTCTTATTATTATCAATAATGAAAACAGTTGTGCTGCTTCATATTTCTGTGGAAACCCTGAAATAGAAAGTTCAAAAGAACAGCATTTATTTTAAATAGAAATCTTTTGTAACATTATAAATGTCTTTACTGTCACTTTTGATCAATGTAATGCATCCTTGCTGAATGTATAAATGTATTAAGTTCTTTCTAAAAAAACATTCTGACCCCAAACTTTAAAAAGGTAGTGATATTTTTATTTACTTTGTTACTTTGCAGTAATTTCAGTTCAAATACACAAAAATCAATATTGATTCAATTTTTAGCTATACACATGTTTTTGTGTCAATAAATCAAAATAACTGCAGGTAAATTTAGATATGACATCAGTCCAGGTGTCTTTAAATCTGGTATCATCAGTATGAACATCTGCTGTTTGAGTCAGCATTAACACAGGGCTTTTATCAAACAGATGTGTACAAGTGTGTGAGCCAAGTGTGTGTCCTCTAAAATGACTCATTCACTAACTGGGCACCTTTACAGGTGAGTGAGAACATAAGCTCCGCCCATGCGTGTGCGTCTGTCTGTCTGGGAGCGGGTGGGCGGAGTCAGAAAGGTGATGACATGCTCTAATGCAGGACTTTAATGTAGGTCATCTGAGCAAACTGCCTGCAGTCACACCTGCAAGTGTGTGTGAACAAAGTTTAAAGTCCCCCTGTGGTGAAAATCAAGTTTTTAATGTTGTTTATATGTCTATGTGGTGTTTTTAATATGCTTTAAGACAAACCATGTTCAAATTCATAAGTCAACACCATTGCTGAGTATTTTCTGTTTAAAACTGCAGTGATCTAAAGACAGTTTCAAAAACGCTGTTTGAAATCGCTGGTGTTTGTGACATCACAAACTACCTTGTAACCAATCACGTCAAGGTGTGGGCGGGCTTTAGCATATCATTAACTGACCGTGCAAGGGAGTCTCAAGAGAAGACAGGTTATCCCGGTATATTTTTCTGTTGATATGAAAAATCGTGTAGATTTAGCAATATGGCGGGTGTATGATGTATATTACGATGTTATGATAAACTATATGCCTTTCTCCACTGACGTTCTGAGTTGTTCAGAACGTTTGTAAGGATACTGATTGTTAGAAGGCAGCTGTCTGACTCTGAGATGGTGAACAGGAACATGGTTTGTGTAACATTAGCAACACATTAGCTGATTGATAAGGTAATTAACCAAATGCTAATCATATTAATTACCGCTATGTGTCCAACGTTGTAAAAAGTGATACCATTGTGCAGCGTTTACCTCAGTAAAGTTGACCGAGTGGATCTCTGAGCTGGCGTGAGTGGAGGCGGGGCTAATTAGCATATTCGTAGATTCGCGATTACTAAATGAGGCAAGGGTGTAGAGTTACATTCAAGCTATTTTAAGGCATTAAGATATTTTTTCCACAGGAAAAAAACTTTAAATATGTCATTTTGGTGATCAAAGATGAGTTTTAAGGGATACAATGATTGACTACAGGGGGACTTTAACACAGTTTTGAAAGAAATGAGAATATGTGATGTTGAATGTAAACTAAACACTATTAGCTTTTTCAAAAAAAGAACAAGTCTTTGAAATATTTCCCAACCCAACTTCCTTTCTTCAACGTCAACAAGAAAAAGAATGTGAACGGGTCAAAATCCATTGAAATGTAAGAAATATCTGTGCTCAGACACACACTGACCCCTGTACAAAACAACAGTATAATGCTATTGACGTAACCGTCCTCGACTCTGTTGAAGCTGCCCACAGGCATCAAAACCCTGGACAAAATGTTCTGGAACAAGTTCACTGAAATATACAATATCCATTAGCAATTCAAACTCAGACACAACGCTTCCATCCCTGAATGACCTTCAGTCGAGAGTACGCTGCCTGTCTCGGGCCTCAGAGACTGTGAGTGATGATTGGTCATTTTACCCGCTCTCCCGTAGAGTGAAGGATGCTGGGCCACCGCGGGAGTCGCCTGTCAATCACCAGACCGCCGGGAAGGGAAACAGATGGATTATCTGCGCTCAGACAGACAGACGGACACGTGAGGTCCAAAACATGACCTCTGACCTCTTAATGACGGTCGGTTTTTTCGCTGTTACTTAACCGGAATTGGCATTCCAAAAGAAACTTCTGAACATTCCAAAAATACTCTCCAGTCTGACCACAAATTATTCAATCCGGAACAAACATGGAATGTTTCCCAAACCTTCCCTAAACACTCCAAAACAAGCGCGGATATCAGATCGAGTCTGCGCTGCTTATGCCTGCAAATGTGTTTATAAAAAGCAACGCTAATAAGATTTTCCTGCAGTTACATAATTCCACGGAAAAACACCTACATTAACAAACACAAGGCCAGATGCTGCTGGGAAAAATGTTAGCGATGCAAACGATAACAAATAGTTTATCTGCGGTGGCCGTATTCCTCTCGAGCCCTTCCAAAATCAACCCGCGCCTCTCTGGGGAGTTAATGCACTAAAGAACAAGAACTGATGTACTTATGCAAGAACACAGTGAACACACATTTAAATGTCAGTTATGCACACAGATTTTGGCCATAAAAGCCTGTCTTCTCATGAAAAATGTATTTTTTTATAATCAACTGGCAGTGAGAGCGTTACGTAACAGAAGAATGAAAGAGGAGAATGTGCATTATGAACGTTTGAATGAGTTTTCACAGGATCTACAGGCACAAACTAATAAAATAATAAATAAAAAATTGGGTCAGAAGATGCAACAGGAATATATTTATATATATTTATACTCTATAAAAATGCTGCATTAAAAACAACCCAAGTTGGTTTGAAAATGGACTAACCCAGCAATTTGGTTGTTTTAACCCAGATATGCTTTCCTGTAGCTCAGTGGTTAGAGCATGGCACTAGCAATGCCAAGGTCGTGGGTTCGATCCCAGGGATTGCATGTACTCAGATACAAATGTATAGTATAATGCAATGTAAGTCGCTTTGGATAAAAGCGTCTGCCAAATGCATAAATGTAAATGATATTGGGTTGTTTTATCCCAGTGATCTGGTTGTTTTAACCCAGCGATTGGGTTGTTTTAACCCAGAGATTTGGTTGTTTTAACCTACGACTGGGTTGTTTTGATCCCGCGATTGGGTTGTTTTAACCCAGCGATTGGTTTGTTTTAACCCAGCGATTGGTTTAACCCAGCGGTTGGGTTGTTTTAACCCAGATATTGGGTTGTTTTAACCCAGCGATTGGGTTGTTTTAACCCACGACTGGGTTGTTTTAACCCAGCAGTTGGTTTTTTTTAAAACAGCGAATGGATTGTTTTAAACCAGCGGTTGGGTTGTTTTAAACCAGCGATTGGGTTGTTTTAACCCACGACTGGGTTGTTTTAACCCAGCAGTTGGTTTTTTTTAAAACAGCGAATGGATTGTTTTAAACCAGCGGTTGGGTTGTTTTAAACCAGCGATTGGGTTGTTTTAACCCAGACATTGGGTTGTTTTAACCTAGCGGTTGGGTTGTTTTAACCCAGCGATTGAGTTGTTTTAACCCAGATATTGGTTGTTTTAACCCAGCGGTTGGGTTGTTTTAACCCAGCGGTTGGGTTGTTTTAACCCAAATATTGGGTTGTTTTATCCCAGCGATTTGGTTGTTTTAACCCACGACTGGGTTGTTTTAACCCAGAGATCTGGTTGTTTTAACCCACGACTGAGTTGTTTTAACCCAGAGATTTGGTTGTTTTAACCTACGACTGGGTTGTTTTAATCCCGCGATTGGGTTGTTTTAATCCCGCGATTGGGTTGTTTTAACCCAGCGATTGGTTTAACCCAGCGGTTGGGTTGTTTTAACCCAGCGATTGGGTTGTTTTAACCCACGACTGGGTTGTTTTAACCCAGCAGTTGGGTTGTTTTAAAACAGCGAATGGATTGTTTTAATCCAGCGGTTGGGTTGTTTTAACCCAGACATTGGGTTGTTTTAACCCAGCCATTGAGTTGTTTTAACCCAGATATTGGTTGTTTTAACCCAGCGGTTGGGTTGTTTTAACCCAGCGATTGGGTTGTTTTAACCCAGCGGTTGGGTTGTTTTAACCCAGATGTTGGGTTGTTTTAACCCAGTGGTTGGGTTGTTTTAACCCAGTGGTTAGGTTGTTTTAACCCAGAAATTGGGTTGTTTTAACCCAGCGATTCGGTTGTTTTAACCCAGCGGTTGGGTTGTTTTAACCCAGACATTGTTTTTTTAACCCTGCGATTGGGTTGTTTTAACCCAGCGGTTGGGTTGTTTTTATTTAACTATTGTATAAAAATGAATTAACACAGAATGATGAGACTGACCAATCAGAATGAAGTATTTCAGATATAATGAGGGTTCAGTGCTCACCCAGAACTGTCAGCTAAACCAAATTATATCATAACCACATCAGATTACAGCAGCCCTTCCCATCCTCCAGTTCCTGTTGGAAAACCCCATTCCTCATTCTCCAGGATATTACAGCATTACCTGATCCAAGCCTCCATCTGCTTTCTTGTTTGTCTATCAGCATATTAGAATGATTTCTGAAGGATCATGTGACACTGAAGACTGGAGTAATGATGCTGAAAATTCAGCTTTGATCACAGGAATAAATTACGTTTTACTATATATTCAAATAGAAAATGGCTATTTTAAATCACAATATTTCACATTATTACTGTATTTTTGATCAAATAAATGTAGCCTTGGTGAGCAGAAGAGGTTTTTTCAAAAACATTAAAAATCTTCCCTACATCTCAAAAAACTTTTTTAAATGCTTAAATTCTTAATATTATTTAATGCTTCATGTGTATAATTTATTTTTTTCGTCACGCGTGAGCTGATGAGGGAGGACACGAGCAGCTGCGTTAAACTAATGACAGTGATCAAGCAGAGGTGTGTGTTTAAGCAGCGTCTCCACCTGTCCTGCGGGTCAGGGGTTGACGTTCGTTCTCACACTGGGTGGAGCACCAGTCCAGAGACCTCGCTGACGTAAAGCACTCCAGAGAAAGGACAGGAAAGGCGAGAGGAAGCACTCTGTGTTCCTTTCCTGTGTTTCTGCACAGAGAGTGTGTGATAGTGTGTGTTGCTTCGTTTCCTTAATTATGCCAAAAAGTTGCACAGAAAACTCCCATATTCCTGTAAAAACGAAAGAACACGATCTTTTCTCTAAACAATGCAACATGACCAAAACACCCCAGACACACACAAACTCCAGTCGCAGCACAGACTTTGGTCTCTGTATGGGATCTGGGAAAGGAAATCCTATTATATAACTCTGGAAATGATTTGATTACAAGAGCTGCATAAAGATCTTTTTAGGAAAATGATGTATGAACGAATGTGTAATCCAGCCATCCTGTGTGTCTCCAGACATCACCCTGGCTTATGTAAGGCCTCTCTGGAGTCAGTGATAAAAGCACACCATCATGAACAGGGAAAAGAAACAATGCAACACTTCTGTCCAACCTAAACATGAGCTGGATTATGTCAATACACTTTTTGGCATTTTTGCTGCCGACAATATGTGTAATGGAAGACTAGGAGTGCCACTTAAATATAAAATGAAGGAATCAATAATTCAAAATGCTTTTTCTTTTATATATATATATATATATATATATATATAATTTATTAATTAAAAATTATTTTTTTATTTTTATTTTATATATAAATATGTGTGTGTGTATCAATAGTTATTTTTTAAATCAAAATTAATTTTAGATTTTTTTGTAATGTCTATTTCACGCTTTTCTCATTTAACACAATAATGACTTTATATATATATATATATATATATATATACTTTATACTTTATTAATATATATATTTTTTAAAGTCACTATTGTGTTAAATGAGAAAAGCATGAAATTTATGCATTTGGCAGAAACATTTTTACATTTATGCATTTGGCAGACGCTTTTATCCAAAGCGACTTACATTGCATTACATTGCATTGCATTATACTATACATTTGTATCTGAGTATGTGCAATCCCTGGGATCGAACCCACGACCTTGGCATTGCTAGTGCCATGCTCTAACCACTGAGCTACAGGAAAGCATGAAATAGATAATATAATACATAGTAAATTTGTTAATTCAAAATTAAATTTCAATTTTTATTTAATATATATATATATATATACATATGTGTGTGTGTGTCAATAGTTATTTTATTAAATCAAAAGTAATTTTAAATGTGTGTATATATATATATGTATATATATCTAATATAATTTATATATATAGCCTAAATGAATTTATGTGTAATAAATTCTATGTTGAATCAAATAAAATATTTCTTTCTAAAGCTATTTTTTGTAATGTCTATTTCATGCTTTTTCTCATTTAACACAATAATGACTTATATATATATATATATATATTAAGTCATTATGACAATAAGTCATTATTGTGTTAAATGAGAAAAGCATGAAATAGACATAATATATATATATATTTTTTTGTATAAAGTGAAATAAAGATAAAATGAAACTAAGAACATAAAATATAAAAAACTTAAACTTAAAAAAAGATAAAATTTTCAGATCAAGTTCCAGATATACTAAAATTACTAAAACTAAAATAAAAATACATTAAAGCTAAATACAAATATTAAAGAAAACAAAAAATTATAAAACTTACAAAAATACATAAAATTACTAAAACTTAAATTAAAATGGAAACTGAAAATATAAATATAAAAGCTAATTCAAAATATTATTAATTGATACTATAATAGTATATAAATAATACTAAAATAACAGTAATTAAAATACTGCATTTAAAATAACTGATCAATTTATTATGTATTGTTACATTGTATGCTACTTGATTTATTCATTCAACTGGCGCCTATAGTCCTACATAGTGTAACCATGGCAACCGTACAACACTGTGGAAGAACGGCTCAATGACAGGAAGTGAGATCGGCCACACCTTCAGCAGTGTGATTTATGACCGCTAGTGACACCAGAGCACCAGTCCTGAACGGCTCAGATGTCCCACACTGGATCAAACAGAGCACTAATTAACATGTGCTGGTGTGGCCTAGTGGTTAAAGACCTGAAGGGTTTTAGGTTTAAACCCTGCAGGGGTTCATCCATCAACAACACCTCATGCCAATGAAGAAAACGCTTTTAAATACAACTTCTGGTCTGTACTTTCAACACGAAATGACATTTACAATTCATTTTATTTCCTTAATATGATGCATTTCTAAGAAAAAAAGAAAAGAAAATGAGAAAAAAGGGGCGGGACTTGATTTCATCCATCAGGAGTTGAATGAATCGTGAAAAGTGGGCGTTTACCCAAGGATTTAGTCAGAAATACTTTCGAGATCTGCAGCCAGTTGCAACAAAACCCCTCAAGTTAATAATTTGTCATTTATAATCATAATGTTATGTTTTTAAATAGTTGCATATAAAAATAAAGGCTTTTCTTAGCTCAAGGAGTTTCTTGCAACCATGCCTTGAGCTTAAACTCCCATTACAGACAGACAAATCAAAGCCGTATCTTTTGGTAATCTAAAAGATGAATGCTCAACCCTGATGCATATGTAAAAACAGCAGAAAATGAGCTGCAAACGGTGCCGAAGTGCCCTGAGGGGTAATTCACACAGAAGTGAGCACAGTTTATGAGAGGCATTAGTCATGAGAAATGTTTAATCACTTCAGAGGGAAACGAGGTCTCTCTCGACTCCCCAAACGCTCTGAGAGAGAGAGAGATCACAAACTCCATCCTCACAGACAAGTCCAGCCACGCCGATGCCATGACTGAGCTTCACGTTACGCTGTGATTAACTGAAGACTCTCAGACATGTAAAATACTCACATGAAGAGTCAACAACCATCTCACACTCTACACACTCTAAAATACAGCTTCTTCAAGGACTGATCACTGTTTGGGTTCTTGAGGTGCTATACTGCTGATTGGAGATATAAAAAGTTTTGCTTTTGGCTGTTTTCAAAAGTTCTTTGAGAATAATAATCACTTTGACTAATATTTTTTAACTAGTACCACTGTATGTTCACAGATACTGACTTAAGTTGTGAGTTAACAGTTAGTTAAAAGAAATTAAAAAGAAAAAGAAATAATTATTGCAAATATTTATTTCAGCAAAATAAATTTGCATGAATACAATGGTGTAAATAATAATAATAATAATAATAAAACTATACCATATTATTATTATTATTTACACCATTGTTTTCATGCAAATTTATTTTGCATTATTATTATTAAATATATTGCATTTTTTTATTTTGAAATATAAATTTGCATGAATACGATGGTGTAAATAATAATAACTGTACCATATTCATATTATTGTTATTATTATTATTGCAAATATATTTCAATTATTTATTTTTAATGAATACAGTGGTGTAAATAATAATAAAAATAATAATAATAATATAACTACCATATTATTATTGTTATTATTGCAAATATATTGCACTTATTTATTTTTCATTAATACAATAGTGTAAATAATAAAAATTATTATTATTAATAATAATAATAAATATTCCATATTATTATTTTTGCAAATAAATAAATTTGTATGAATACAATGGTGTAAATAATAATAATAATAATAATATAACTGTATTATAATAATATAATTGTACATATTATTATTATTATTATATTGCAATTATTTTATTTTGCAATAAAAATGCATGAATACACTAGTGTACATACTAATAATAATAATAATAATAGCAATAATAATAATAATAATAAAATTACCTTATTATTATTGTTATTATTATTTCAAATATTTATTTTGCAAAACATTTGCATGAATACAATGGTGTAAATAATAATAATAATAATAATATAACTGTACCAAATTATTATTATTATTATTGCAAATATATTGCAATTATTTATTTTTACAAAAATAAATGTAATATTATATATTGATATGATAGTCTACTTATTATTGAGTTAGTGCCAAAATCCTAAAAAAAAATAAAAATGATCAGAGACTTAAATGTGAAAATTATCAGTCAATCTATATTTTTAGGTAACATAAAATTATTCTTCTGTGACATCAGCTTATAAAACCTTGTTTGGCTCTTGATTTTCAAGAGTGTATTACCCATGAGCATTAGAAAATGGGACTCTAAAAGAACTTTAAAAACACTTCAAGTTGATATGGTGAGTTTACACACCTGACCTGCTGTTACTATGCCAACAGACGCAGGTAAGAGCGAGCGCTGTCCTACCTGTGCGGAGCGGTCCGGGAGCCGGTAGTTCTGGTTCTGAAGGAAGCGATACCCGTCCTTGGCCAGCCGCTGGACCACATCCAACCGCGAGAAGTCATCTGGAGCTCGGAGAGCGCAGACTCCCGCCTGCTGGAGAGCCGGAGGCAGAGAAAACAGATACTTTAATCCACAACCCCAAGACATCACGCACAGTAGCCACACTTCCAGTTAAAGTCCAGACACGTGGGTTTAATGACGGCGGGAATTACTGTGTGTGAACCATAGGAGCAGAAGAAGTGCAGTGATCCATCCTCTCCTTCATTCTGACTGTGGGACTAAACATCTGAGTGAGTTTCCTCTGTAAGAAACTCTAAACGCATGTGAGAGTGTGTTTGAAAGAGAGAGAGGGGCGTGTCTGAGTGGCTCCGCCCATAAAGAGGCGGGGAAAGAGGAATGAAGGCATCTACACCTTAAAGAGAGACACTTTGAGTGATGTGGTACATTGTATTTAAATTCATTTCCACTAGGTTTGAATTGACATCATTCAAAAGTTTAATACACAGAAAAAGTTTGTTTGTCATGGCATAGTCCATTTCACTTGGAAATACGTCACAACACTGAAGTAAAGTGGTTTGCAAACCTCCGGTTCACTGGGACTTTAAACAAACAAACAAACAAAAAAATGTTTTATGCTAGCTTCATGCATTCGTTTTTTTATCAACACTTGAAATTGGGTAAACACATTTTAGTCAAAGACTATGTCCGGATCAGATTCAGAAAGAAGATCAAAACATAGATGGAGTAGATTGAGTCCATCAACACCCCCAAAGCTTCACACTCATTAACTCTTCATGGGTTCAGCATTTAATTTGGTAACGTTTGGCAGTTTTGATTTATATGCTGTTTAATGTTTGATGATTGTGTTATTTTACATGTGCATAATCAATGCATCTATCGCTTGTTTCTGCTGCTTCTTTGCCTGTGTTTAAATCCGGAGATTCTGTACTATTTCAGAAGATGCATAATAGCGCCCCCTACCATATAACAGTAACAACACGGATTGCCGGAGATTTCCATCAAAGGCAGGGAAGCATTATGTCATAAATTAATTAATATTCCATCAATGGCGGGGAAAGAGTTAATCAGAAATGTTGCCTTGGCAACTAACTGAAATATTAGTAACATTCCATTAGTTAATGTTAGTTAATGCATTAAAGGTGCAGTATGTAAATTTTAGGATGATCTATTGACAGAAATGCAATATAATAAACATAACTGTTTTCAGTGGTGTATAAAGACCTTACATAATGAACCGTTATGTTTTTATTAACTTAGAATCAGCTATTTCTATCTACATACACTGCGGGTCCCCTTACATGTTAAGTCGCCATTTTGCGCCGGCATGTTTCTACAGCAGCCCTAAATGGACAAACTGCTCTACGGAGCGCGTTTGCTTGACTGGCTACTCTCTGCTGTCTCAGATGACGACATCTTTGTCCTGTATTGGCCACCGTAGCTTCACTATATTGTAATTCGCAACCTCACTGCTAGATGCCGCTAAAATTTACACACTGCACCTTTAACTAACATTAAATGAACAATACATTTATTACAGTATTTATTAATCTTTATTAAACTACAACTGTTCATTGTTAGTTCATGTTAGCTCAGGTCCGTTAAATAATATGAACGGATTCATCTTTGATTTTAATAATGTATTAGTAAGTGCTAAAATTAAGATGATTAAATGCTTTATAAGTATTTTTCATTGTTAGTTCATGTTAACTAATATCATTAACCAATGTTAACGAATTGAATCTTATTGTAAAGTGCTACCAAATAATTTCAAGTTGAAGTACTAAAATTCTAAAAACTATACTGAAATAAAAATAAATTAAAATAGAAATATTTTTTTTTAAAAAACTATTAAAAGTGACAAAAGCACAACATTGCTAAAATTTAAAATAATATATATATATATATAATTTAAAAATGAATATATACTATAATAGTCTTAAAGGGTTAGTTCACACAAAAATGAAAATTCTGTCATTTATTACTCACCTTCATGTCGTTCTACACCTGTAAGACCTTCGTTCATCTTCAGAACACAAATGAAGATATTGATGAAATCTGAGACAAGTTTGCGTCGTGATGCTCTCGTGAATGTGCTTTGGAGATTAAAATTATGCAAACAAAGCACTTGTGTCGCTTCATAAAACTAAGGTTAAACCACTGGAGTACTTTAAAGATGTCTTTACTACCTTTCTGGTGCTTTAAAGTGTCAGTTGCGTAGGCTGTCAATGGAGGAACAGAAATAACTCAGATTTCATTTGTGTTCTGAAGATGAACAAAAGTCGTATGGGTTTGGAACGACATTAGGGTGAGTAATTAACAGAATTTCATCTTTGGCTGAACTAACCCTTTAAAAAATAACACTACCACTAACTAGTGAAAGCAGATGTACTAAGAATGAACAATGGTCTTTTTAAAACTCTAATCCTAAAGCACACATCTGCACTATCACAAGCAGATAAAGGCTTCGCTGGCACACGAGGACAGAAGCACATTAGCACTGAATAGCGAGCGAGGGTCAGTTATCACGAGAGCCCGGCTGCCCACTGTGTTTATTTACACAGCGCTGTGTTTGGATTGGCTGAAACGACGGCGTGTTTCCTCTGAGGTAAACCACCGTCCCACAATACCCCTGACACACAAAACCATCCCAGACCGCCACGGGTAGGACGAAAGCAAAACAGACACACACCACTGTAAAAACATTGAGAAAAACTGCCATTCAGAACAACAGAGACGGAAAAAACGCAAACTGGTGCGCTCGTCCTCATGAATATGTCATGATAAACTCTGTGCTTCTTTAGCCCAGTTACAACGAGGTAATAGTGAAGCTGAAATATTCATTCACAAAGATCACATGACCAAACACACACTGCATCATACCACACAGTAATTAAGGAGAACCGCTACTTCAGAGAGGAAGTTTAAGATCTAACCGAAGATAATTTGTTGTGTTAGCTAAAGGAAATCATCACTATTAGTGCTCACACTTGAAATAAACCCAAAGCCTGAAGCCTAAAATACTATTTAGTGCACTATTGTTGTGTTACTGAAGACAACTTTGATTTGCATTTGCATTTGATTTGAAGTTTTCTGACTCAAATTTTTCCTTCACTTTTCTGTGAAAATGAAAATTCAAGAGTACATCTTGAATGAATTGCAGTACTGGATAAACGTGAAAAATTATGCATTTAAAAGCATTAAATTAATCAAAAAATATAATTAAACTATTTAATCTAATTATAATTGTTTTGTATACTAATATTGTAAAAAAATAACTGATAAATAAACTGTAAAAATTAATACAGCAGTATAATAGCTACAACATTCATCTATGTTTCTGTTGCATTTAAACCTAAAATAATTATATATATATATATAATTATTATTATTATTTTAATAATAATAGTCACTAACCCTTTAAGACTATTATAGTATATATTCATTTTTAAATTATATTTTATTTTTGTTTTTTAGTTTTTTCATTTTATTTTAATAACATTATAGGATATTAATGTTATTGTTATTTTATTTTAGAATATTATTATAGAAAAAAATATATATATATATTTTTCTATAATAATATTCTAAAATAAAATAAAATAACATTAATATTCTTGCATAAACTGTAAAAATTAATGCAACAGTAGAAAATGAAAACTGGAACACCCTGCAATATTGCATGAAAATAAAATTGACTTATTAAAAAAATATATATCTTTTTTTTAAAATAATATATATAAAATGATAATATCATTTAATGCATGATTTTCTAAAAATAATTAATTGAATTCATTATTGATTATTTATTTAAATAATAAAGAACCCTGTAAAGAACTAATAGAACATGAAAACATGTATTTATTAAAAAAAAATAAAATTATGAATTCATTAAAAAATTATATTTAAACTAAGTGTTATATAATTATAACAATAATATATGTGTGTAAACTGTAAAGAAGGAATACAACAACACAATAGCCACAACATTCATCTCATGCTATAAGAAACCGCATGAATGGCATTATAATACTTTAGCTTGTATCGTCCTGTAAGACTTACTGAAGGTGTCAGGAAAACCAAGTAGACTCGCATGGCAAAGCGTGACTCATATTGTCTTCAGCAAATGTAAAAACTGAGTTTGAATCTATAGAGCTGATGACAGACGATACTAAAGACAGCAGTCAGGGAGATGAGGAAGATAAAGAGAGCTGTTATTACCTTGACTGTAATTATGGGCTAATGAGCGTCCAAGCTCTGGGTTGATGGTAACCACAGAGGAGAACTAATCAGATCTTACTGCTTCACTAAACACACACACACACACACACACACAAATGCAGTGCTTCCCTGAGAACTTCATTAGGTTGATATGGTGATGCAAACCGACTACAACACTCTCAACAAACGAACTTCCTTTCGGACAACAACACACATCAGACGTTACACAAGACCATTAGTGTGTTATTCTGAGTCTGCATTACCACTGAGATCAGACCGATGAATCATTCAGATCTAGAGTAAGAGGTTTCCTACGTTTGAAGATGCCGAGGGGCCTCGACTACCACTTCCTGTTGCCCACTCCCTGTCTTATACACACTCACACATGCTTTATGAAAAAAACATGACTATGCATGTAATCTCATGTCGCTTCAAACATGGCAGCAAACATCTAAACGAGCAAATAACCTTATGAAAACCAAGAGCACAAACGATTAAGACGCTCTCGCTGTCCCTGAACCAACAAACCGTCAATCTGTGACCGTTTGAATCTCATTTCATAGGTTATTTTTGGGTATATACAACTGGTCAGTTTGGAATAATTAAGATTTTTTAATGTTTTTAAAAGAAGTCTCTTCTGCTGCATTTATGTTGCTAGCACGTTTTAGCACATTCCTAGCATGAATTAGCATGTTGCTAGCATGATTTAGCATGCTACTAGCATGTTTTAACATATATTGCTAGCACAAATTAACATGTTGCTAACATGATTTAACATACTGCTAGCATATTTTAACAAATTCCTAGCATGAACTAGCATGTTGCTAACATGATTTAGCATGGTAAAATATTTTAACATGTAACTAGCATTAATTAACATGCTGCTAACATGTTGTAGCACATTCCTAACATTAATTAGCGTGTTGCTAACGTGATTGAGCATGCTGCTTACATGTTTTAACACATTTCTAGCATTAATTAGCATGTTATTAACATGATTTAACATGCTGATAGCAAGTTTTTGTCATGGTACGTGGCTAATAACTAAGACCACGATGAAGGAGATTCTCAAAATAGTCCTTTATTGAAGATTCCACTAAGGAAACACACAGGAGATCACTTAAAGGAACATAATAGCATACTTGAACACTGACGAGACAGGGCAATGAACTGAACAAAACAGGGAGTACTTATACTAGGACTAAACAAGGGAACTAACGAGTTTATTAACAAGGGCCAGGTGAATGAGATGAAACAGAGACACATGGGAAAAATGGGTCAACTGAGGATGAGCAAACAGAAGGTAAACACAATGAAAACAAAGACAAAACAGTACAAAACCCTGACAGTTTTAACATTCCTGACGTGAATTAGCATGTTGTTAGCATGAATTAACATGCTGCTAGCATTTTTTGCTAACATGATTTAACATGCTGCTAACATATTTTAACATGTTGTTAGCATGAATAAGCATGTTGTTAGCATGTTTTAACACATTGCTAATATGAATTAGAATGTTGCTAGCATGTTTTAACACATTCCTAGCATGAATTAGCATGTTGCTAACATTTGTTAGCATGATTTCGCATTTTGCTAGCATGTTTTAGCACATTGCTAGCGTGAACGAAATTTAGATTTTGCAGTCTAATAGTTTTGTAATTTTCCTACACAGGTGTAACAGTTTCATGTAATAAATAATACAATAAATTAAACTCAAATCGATATTTAATGTCCCTTTAATTATTTGGCATATCTACTTTACATCAGGGTTTATTTTGGGACAATGCCTGTATGACTGTGCACTATCCATTATGTACATTGTATTGAGAAAATGTATTACGTTATTAACGTCACTGTCCATTTATCTGCCTGTTACTTTTTATTTATGACTTCTGGCATGCTGTATCATGTATGTTGGTAATGCCTGTTGCATTATGTATGTTAGCATGTTAAACTGAAGCATGCTGAATAAATAGCAACCAAACAAACTAATGTAATTCATCAGCTTCATTCACCTTGCTTTTGTCTTCAGTGGGTTTTGGGGCTTCTTGTGGAGAACTGTCTGATGTCTCCGAGCTTTCGTCTTCTGACACTAGAATAAGAGCAGTACAAATACACAGACAGTTAACAGTGAAGACACAAATACATTTGCAACGCACTGACCATCTGATCAATTATGCAAATCTAGCTGTAAAATCTTATATTGTTAGCATGAATTAGCATGATTTGGCACGCTGCTAGCATATTTTTAACAACATGATAATTAATGTTACAAATGTGTTAAAACATGCTAGCAGCATGCTAGCATGTTTTAACATATTTCTAGCATCATCATGTTGCTAACATGATTTAGCCTGCTGCTAGCATACTTTACCATGTTGCTAACATGAATTAGCATGTTTCTAGCATTATTTAGCATGCTGCTAGCATGAATTAACATGTTTCTAGCATTCTGCTAGCATGTTTTAACACATTTCTAACATTAATTAACATGTTGCTAGCATGATTTAGCATTCTGCTATCATATTTTAACATGTTGCTAGCATGATTTAGAATGCTGCTAGCATACTTTAACATGTTGTTAACATGAATTAACATGTTTCTAACATTATTTAGCATGCTGCTAGCATGTTTTAACACATTTCTAGCATGAATTAGCATTTTGTTAACACGATTTAGCATGCTGCTAGCCTACTTTAACATGTTTCTAGCAAGAATTAACATGTTTCTAGCATTATTTAACATGCTGCTAGCATGTTTTTACACATTTCTAACATGAATTAGCATGTTGCTAACTTGATTAGCATGCTGCTAGCATACTTTAACATGTTGCTAGCATGAATTAACATGTTTCTAGCATTATTTAGTATGCTGCTAGCATGTTTTTACACATTTCTAACATGAATTAGCATGTTGCTAACACGATTAGCATGCTGCTAGCATACTTTAACATGTTGCTAGCATGAATTAACATGTTTCTAGCATTATTTAGCATGCTGCTAGCATGTTTTTACACATTTCTAACATGAATTAACATATTGGTAACACGATTAATGTGCTGCTAGCATACTTTAACATGTTTCTAACAAGAATTAACATGTTTCTAGCATTATTTAACATGCTGCTAGCATGTTTTTACACATTTCTAACATGAATTAGCATGTTGCTAACTTGATTAGCATGCTGCTAGCATACTTTAACATGTTGCTAGCATGAAATAACATGTTTCTAACATTATTTAGCATGCTGCTAGCATGTTTTTACACATTTCTATGATGAATTAGCATGTTGCTGACACGATTAGCATGCTGCTAGCATACTTTAACATGTTGCTAGCATGAATTAACATGTTTCTAGCATTATTTAGCATGCTGCTAGCATGTTTTAACACATTTCTAGCATGAATTAGCATGGTTATAGCACGATTTAGCATTATGCTAGCATGTTTTAACACATTTCTAGCATGAATTAGCATGGTTATAGCATGATTTAGCATTCTGTTAAAAATATCATGAATAATTCTAAATTTTCATTGATCTTTTGAAATAAAGCAGTTGTTGTACCACAAAACACACAGAACTGAAGTTTTAGAACTGTAAAAAATACTATTTACTGAAAATAACTACAAAAACAGCTTGTTTTAAAAGTGACAAACACCTGAATAAACATGAACATCACTTTTACACACCAACAATGACTTTTTGATGTTTAGCAGCGAGTGTTACTGAAGCACAGATCATCAGAAACTATATGGACAGACAGCAAATGCTATACGTGAACAATCATTTCATATGCTAACACGTTAGCCAATCATAATACAGGATGATTTTTAAAGTACAGCAAGAAAAAAACAGGCAGTTTAATTGTAAAGATCAGAGAGATGGTCATTAAAAACTATGCGTGCAAAAAAACTTGACAAAGTGGACAAAAACAGTAAGATATGATCCCTATGAATATAAAAGCAACTTACTTGATTTCTTGGCTTTTCTTGCGAGAGCAGCAGCAAGTTCGTTCTGCACCTGTAGTAAAAACACATCTTTTTTTAATGTAATCCAGTTAAACCACAAGAGTACAGCGTCTTTACTTTATTCTACATGCAAATGAGCTCATCTTCACCCGCACCCAAAACAGAATGCAGACAATCTGCCTGTATGAAGATCTCTAGAGCACATCCACGGCTGTTAAAAATACAAAAGCACAGGGAGAAGAGCTGGGAATTCACTCCAGAATCCCAAAGCAGACCGGCTCAGACAGCAGGGACTCATGGGATACCAGAGGACAGCTGTGTAGATTTGCCTCTGTTTTGAGATTAATTCAACATTTAGAGTAAAGAGGGAATTACCTCTATGTTTTGTGTTACCTTTAACTTATCTTTAATTCACACCATCTACAGGCAGGTTTTTTGTGTTTAATATCTAAGTTGATATAAAATATGTTGATGATGTTTGTATCGGCATAGCTGCTTTAAAAGTTTTTATCCAGATTTTTCATCAGAAATCAATATAGCTTATTAAAGGTGAAAATTTGTGTTCATTTGCAATGTATTGTTGGAAATGTGTTATGATGTTTATGGTTACCAGTGTATTTAATTTACTGACGAACAAAATAATTGAAAACATATTTGCGTTTTATAATTGTACATTTTCAAATTATTATGAATTAAAAATAGGGACAGATATTATGTGCAAACTGGATCAAACACTTTCGCACACATTAATGCAAAAGAAATGCAAATGCACATAAATGCAAACACTAATGCAAAAGAAACCAAAACTAATATATATATATATATATATATATATTACAGAAAAATAAAAATAAAATTTATATAAATAAAAATAAATAATAACTAGACATGAAGAAATATTTGTAAAAAAAAATCTATAAATAAAATTAAATATATATTTTTTACTTAAAATATGTATTAAAATATTTCTTCATAACTAACTAGAAAAATAAACAAAATATAAAAACTATATATATATATATACATATATAGTTTTTCACATTTTATCTTTATTTTTCTAGTTATGTTCAGCTAGTTATGAAGACATATTTTAATATATATATATATATATATATATATATATTACATGTTTTAAGTAAAACAATATATTTATTTTATTTATAAAAAAATAAAAATATTTTTGTTAAAAAAAATTAAATGTAAAAATTATGTAAAGTACTGTAATTAATTACTTTTAGGAATTTTTACATTTTAATAACTATTTTTCTAGTTATGTTCAGCTAGTTATGAAGAATTTATATATATATATATATATATATATATAAAATGAATATATATATTACATTTTTTACATCTTACTATATTTATTTTTACAGATTTTTCTTTGTTAAAAAAATTACAACTTAAGATTTAGTTAAATTTCATGACTTTTCCAAAATTCTGAGATTGTGATTTCCATGTTTCCCGGTAGATCTGAATGATGTAAAAAGTCAATGTTGCCCAACAGCGATGGCGGCCCGTGGCGGGACTATGCAGGTGTTTGTTGGAGAGCGAGCGGTTAGTTAAATGGATGGTTTCTCTGTCCGCTGGTGTCAGACGAGTGTCCGTGTGATGGATGAGATTCTTTCAGGCTGGAGTGGATATTTACACACACCAGGGGACTGAAGACATGGAGTCAGGGATCTGGCGCATGGGTCAGCAAACACACGCACACTTACTGTAGACGTGAGTCTCTCCAGAGCCTTCATCTGGAGTATCTCACTGCAGATATCGCGCTTTCTGTCAGGGTCTTCCTCGGGTCTGCAAAAGAACACACACACTTGATAAAACACCTCTGAAGTGACAATGCACGACTGTCTCATGTGAGCCGACCTCTACGACAGTGATGTTCTGTAAGACAAGATAGCAGATGTCATGTTCAAAATAGGCCCTGTCCCAAATGGTGCACTTGATGTGTGTCCCAGGTTTCAGAAGTGCCCTCGATGCACAACTGTGGCAAGTAGCACTGATATTGATTCCTAATGACAGGCTAAGTGGCGTTCTCTCAACAAATTGTGGACTTGGAGAAAGACGTCAAGGGCTTAATGCACGATTTAGGACACAAATAGTGTACTACACTGAAAAAACAATTGGTGTAGAAACAATTTTTACTCAGAAATTGCTAGTAAATATCACAATTAATTACACTACAGCAAGTAATACATTAAAATAATCATGAAAATTTAAAGTAGAAAGACTGAAATAGTATTTTCTTGTAAAACATACTTTTGTTTAAAGTGTATCTACAGTATGAATAGTGTACTGTATACTACTGTGCAATATAAACAAGCTTTCCATGATGAAAATTATATACTGAATGTAAACTCAAGAGTGCATCCCGTAATTATGTCAGAAATAAAAACACCAATTTCGCGTTTTAATGCACTTTTGTGTAAAAACGCCTACATATTTGGCAATCTGATCATATAATAAATCAGGAAACAGTCTTTTTTTTTTTTAATGGTTGATTTTGCTTTACTTGCCACTCTGGAAATGGAAGGTCAAGTCAATAGCAATGCATTGTGGGATGCAGTAACTCATGCAGTGTGCTCTGGTGCACTTTTTGGCAAATGCTATAGTGTATGTCTATGAATTTCCATGCCAACAGAAAATGCACATACTGTGCACAGTTTACATATTGCATACTGAAAAAAATAGTATGCCAGTTATGGTCGTATGCCATTCCAACACACTCACACACAGCTATACAATCTCAAGCCCTCTCTTCTCTCTACTGCCTCCTGCTGGTGGTGCACTGCATTACAAATGACGCTCCAAAACACATATGAAGCTCAAACTGTGCTAATGGCATGTGGTATATTAAGTTTAAATGCATATAAGGTCTGTTTGACAAAATTTAGGCAAAAATAAGCCATTTTTAGGATCAAATCCCCGCACCACACATTTCAAGGGTTCTTGAGTTACTATATTATTCTTTAGTAATTAAAGAAAAGTTCTTGATTTTTCATTATATGTTCTGCAGATCATTGTTTTGATTTTCCTAAAGAACTAGAAAATAAAAACGTTCTGGTAAAACCTGATTTTAAGGTGACATAGTTACACGTTGCTACATGTACTTAATATAGTAATAACAGTAAATTATGCATAATTACAAGTAACTAACCCTCAATGAAAAAATGATTTTTGCTGCCTGTTCAAATTGCTTTGAAATGGAGCATTTGCCTAGGCTGTGAACTAATACAGCTAATTTCATTACTGCTTTGTTGAAGGAGCATTTAAAGGGGACCTATAATGTGTAAAGTTAATTAGTATTACTAATGTAACCTTAAAATAAAGTGTAACCAAAGTTCTTTGTCCATCTTAAAAATAAAAATATTTTTGCCTGCATAGGTCTCCTGAGTTACTATATGGTTCTTTAATAATTAAAGAAAATTAATTATTGATTTTTCATTATAGGTTCTTCAGATCATTGTTTGAGGTTCTTTAAAGCACCTAAACATTTTACAAAATGTGTGTGTTTTTTGTGCGCTTTTAAAAGCCTTTATTTTTCACTAAATTGTGTTTATGCAACCATACGGTTCATTAGGGATTTAAAAAGTTATCTTATTATTTTTAGAGCAGATGTGCATGTATAAACCACAACATGAGCAGAATTGCTATAATCTGGGACAAAGCAGTTGTGGAGCGGAAACCTCCAGCACATCCCTCCATATCACAGCTATAACTGGGCCAGTGAGTTTGAGAAGTGGGCCAAAGTTTCCCTCCTTCTCCTCCACTGTCAGTCCATTCATCACACGACTAACGCTCTTTCATCACACGATACATCTCTCCTCCTCGTCTGTCTCTACTTCACGAGAAACGATGGGTGAAGTGATTCGTAATGGCGGCAACTTCTAAATGAGTCAGGCACGAGAGTGCAATTCACACACACATATGCATGCAAACACAGTCACACTCAAATGCACACAGGCAGGCAAATGTAGACACAAACACATACTGTACGCAAATGCACGCTCATTCAGCCCACAGAACCATTACTAGTTTCACCAGAGCTGAAGATAAAATTCAAATAACATGCAAATGAGCCGTGCAGCACGAGGTGTGTGTGTGTGTGTGTGTAGGTGGCTGAAAGCGTGGCAGTATCTAAACAATCTTGGCTAAAAGCTGTCCTTCCTGTAGCTCCAGGGGTTTTTGATTCTGCTGAAGAGACAGTCACGACCAGCACAACACAAATCAACAGAAACAACAATCACATCCGCACAAAACCACACAAAAACTACAGCGGAAACAAAGGTCAAATTTGACCATCTTTTTTGCATGTTGCATCTGAAATAATAAAAGTCGCATGTGCCAAAATACACTACAGTGTCAATAGTGTTTATTAACTGAATTGTTTCGACAGAATTATTCCTCCCATAACTAGGCCTAACCAGTCTAGTCAGCTGGTAAATACTGTAGCTACACTATAAAAAAAATGATTTTTCAAAGTTGTAAATAAACATAATTGGAGCAAGTTTTAAGAAAATACCATTTCAGTCTTTCCACTTCAACATTTCACGTTAATTCAAAGTGTTATTTTCAGTTTCTTTGTAATTAATTGTGAAATTTAATAGCAATTTCTGAATGAAAATTGTTTCTACACCCATTTTTTTTCAGTGCACACCACTACACAACCATTCAGAAGTTTTTTTCTTTAATTTTGACAATATTTAACACCAAATGTGGCCTTTATTGTCAATCTGATTCTTAGCATATGCTTGCCAAGTTTGCATCTTAAGCGATCGCATCTTAATTCATCAGTCCAGGGGTGTCAAACATACAGCCCGCGGGACGAATATGGCCCATGACGATGTCCAATCTGGCCCGGGGGATGATTTGAACAATAATAGAAAATAGGCTATAAATCGGAATGTTTTAAGCTTTATTTTGGCCAATCTCTATACCATACTTGCACACAAACTACTTTGCAATCATTTCCCAAAATGTCATCTGTGTGGGAATATTACGATAACGATTACGAAGTCTCTAAACAGGATATTAACACAGGCCAGACGGTAAAAAATGGACGCAAAGAGGAGAACACATACACGCCGGCAGAGTAAAAACTGTACCAGGCACAGAAAGCTCACTGTTCACAAAATATAGGAAGAAAAATATAAATATTGAAATGGGGGTATGGGGTTAATATGAATGTATCTATGAAGGGAACTGTGTACAGAATAGTTTCGATGGCATTTTCTTGTCCTTTTACCCTCTGTATAAAGTAGTGTGTTTATTAGCGCAGCGCTGATTTGTATCAAAGACTATAGAATAACACAAGACGCATCACTCGAATTATTATGAATGGGAGAAAGTGCAACGGGCAATATGGCGGAATAAGTCCCGCCTTCTAAATAAGAGCCAATCGCCGATTGGTAAAGTCATCGCATCACTGCAGCGGCCATTAGAAGCTCCGGTTCCTATAGAAACAGTCAGACGCGCGCCTCCGAAATGAGACACAAGAGACGCATTTAGGACCGCGCATGCGCATTAGCTTGATCCAGCCTGAAAAATACAGTTTTTTGTCATGATTCGAGCATTTGGAAACAAAATTTATGAGACAGTTTTCAGATTGTCAGATTTCATTGGTGATTTCAAATATGAAATTTAATCCAAAGCTTGGCAAACAGCTTTGGAGAATTTGATGTTTCCCCATTCAAAGAGATAGGAGCTGTACTTGCATACTCAAGCAGCATTTCAAAGATGGCCGCCGAGTGAAATGACTTGTCTTAAAGGGACTTTGTTTGTATACAGCGGTAAACAAGGAAATGCTATATTGCTGCCGTTCCATAAGCGCCCCCTACAGTCAGAGAGTGTAATTGCATTTTCATTCAGTCCGTCTGCTGTTTTTTAGTGCAGGCGTGTCTTACTTATAGCATAATTATAGCATTATTTCACAAAACAAAAGTCAGAGCATTCTGTTTTTGCGTTAAACCTTGAAATCTAATGTAAAATAAAAAATAACTCAAGCTACATGTGTGTAGCAACTTTGTTTGCATCATGATTAAAATGCATTGGTTGCCTCTAATTTCAAATGGCTACAGATATTTTTTGTTTAAGGCCAGTTTGTCTCTTATAGAGCAAATAAACAACAAATAAATTTGCTTTAACAAAGAAAAAAATGGGCAACCGGTATCGGAATCGGCCAATTTGCTTGTAAAAACTGGAATCAGCCATGAAAAATCATAATAACAAACAGTGTGTTTTTATTGTTTTCTTGTGGATTAATTTGTAGTTTGTATGGTTAATATTAATGTAGGCTAAATTTCAGTGCAAAGGGTAATTTGGCCCACAAATGGTTAGATTAACCTTAAGTGAGTTTGACACCCCTGCATTAGATCGATCCAAATCGATAACTTGAGTCTTTTTTGATGATTCATTAAAACAATGCTCATTCATTGACGAATCGAACTGCATGTCTGTTTGTTTTTTTGCGTGCAGCCAGCGACAGCGCAATAAAAAGACGTGTTGTCTATTCATTTTTTTTGTATTATTCTGCAGTATCCAGAATTTAATCTCATCACATTCGGTTCAGACTGCTCAGTCAGAACTCGAGTAAACTAGAATTTCTCTTGCCGTGAGGCTGTAGATTCAGAAACGGCGCAGGGTATTACAGTGCGGTAATATCAGCAAACTTGCATGAGTTTTTCATTTGATCTCATTTGGTTGGCTTGTGCGTGAGGATCTCATTTCTGGTTTAATACACTCTCGGCTGCATGTGGCGTGATGAGAAACGCAGAGGCAAAGAGATTCAGGCTGATTGGGGTCGAAGCGCGGCTCTGTGAAGCCGAACGGGATCGAACAGCCCGGCGTCTGATGTCACCGAGGCCAAGCTGTGTCACTTCCAATTCTGTCAGGGAGGAACAAAAATGCTGCCGTGGACACGGGACGCCATCCCATGTTCACCTTCCTGAAAATGACATCAGCTGTCTGTTCAAATTTAATCTTGCAGTTCACATCTCTCTGCGATATCAAGCTCGCCCTTCACTGCTAACAAAACAGCCTGGCTGAATCAAATCTCACCGCAGACACACTTGAAGCAATGAAAGTATTATAGGACAGACACGTTCTCAATCCTATCATCTTTAGCAAAGACATGTTTAAGTCAATCAAACGCTTTAATCTACACGTAGCTTAGTTCAATCGAATTGAGGTTGACTCAGTGACCCAAAAAATGCGGCGGGTCTGTTCTGATCGGGTCGTGGACAACAGGGAAAAACAATGTTGAATGTAAGCTTATCTTCTTTTAAAAAGAGCCATATCTTTTGTGTTTGATGTCAAAAGCCTCAAGTCCTGAAGCTAAACTGGGATTTTGGAGGTGGGGAACAGTTACCATCCACTTATAGCTCTTAAAATAATTACCTACTCTTTTGTGAATAGTACTATACAGAAATACAATACCATTCAAAGGTTTGGGGTCGGTAAAAGTTTTATTTAAAGAAGTCTCTTATGCCCACCAAGGCTGCATTTGAAAAATACAGGGATAGTTCACCCAAAAATGTCGCTTTTTACTCACCCTCATGTCGTTTCAAACCCGTAAGATTTCCGTTCATCTTCAAAACACAAATGAAGACCTTTTTGATGAAATCTGAGAGATTTCTTTCCCTCCATAGACAGCCTACGCCTCACATTTGAGCTTCCACAAGAACCAATGAGGTTCATTCTTGTGTTACGCCTCACATTTGAGCTTCCACAAGAACCAATGAGGTTCATTCTCGTGTTACGCGGCACGTTTGAGCTTCCGCAAGAACCACTGAGGTTTGTTCTCGCGCGTCAAGCAGGTTCGGTTCTGTTTATGTTCTCTGATCAATGTTTATATGTGAATAAAAGCCTAAATTCAGTCTGTTCATCATATAAAGCAATCAAGTCTCTTCAGAGACTCTCAATTCATATGGATTTGTTTTCCGATCTCTTTATGAACTTTTTGAAGTGTCAAAGTGTCTCTCAGATTTCATCAAAAGATCTTAATTTGTGGTCCGAAGATAAACGAAAGTCTTACGGGTTTAGAATGACAGAATTTTCATTTTTGGGTGAACTATCCCTTTAAGAAATATTACTCCAGTCTTCAGTGTCACATGATCCTTCAGAAATCATTCTAATATGCCGATTTGCTGCTCAAGAAACATTTCTGATTATTATCAATGTTGAAAACAGTAGTGCTGCTTCATATTTTTGTGGAAACCCTGATACATTTTTTTCAGGATTCTTTGAATAGAAAGTTCAAAAGAACAGCATTTATTTGAAACATAAACCTTTTGTAACATTATAAATGTCTTTACTGTCACTTTTGATCAATTTGATGCATCATTGCTAAATACGAGTATATAAAAATACAAAAAAATAAATAAAATGCTTTAAAAATATTAAGCAACAACTGTTTTCAACAGTGATAATAATAAAGTTTTCTAAAAAATCTTACTGACCCAACACTTTTGAACAGTAGTGTCTAACTTTAACGAAATCAAATAAATAACATGATTAGCAAAGATGATGCCTCTGTACAAGAAAGAGATACACATCTAAAGCTCATATACCTGAGCCTATATACACACACACACACACACAAAACAAATACACACTCATTATATTTCCTGCTTCCCGAGGAGAATTTGTGGTTAAACAGGATTAACAGGGAAAAACCAAATCAAAAGGTCAAGAGAACAATCGTTTTCCTGCTGTATCCAAATCAAACAGACAGACATGTGAAGGACAATCATGGAGACTAGTGCACTGCACAGTATATTCTGCATACTGCATACTATTTCTTTAAATAATCTCAAACTGTGATACGATATTTCACTTTATATATATTAGTGTGTTCTAGCTGAATACTGCACATTCTGCCAAATTTAGTGGGTTATCCTGGATTTCTGTGCATATAGAAAGTTTACATACTGCACACATTATACAGTGCATATGGCAAAATTAACATGAGTAGCATTCTGTACATATTAACTGAATGAGCACATTAACCAAGACAGAGTTAGCATGCATGTTGTTTGTACTTACGGGCTGACGACCCTGAACTGGACGTAGGGCACGAGCTGCAGCAGAAGACGGACACCGTTCTGCCATTCCTCCTCGTTGCGAAATTCACAGCCCTGAGCGTCACACTCCTCAAACGAGAACTGATAGTACGTGTTTGAGTCTTCAAAGACCAGCCGCTGGTCCACTGAAGGGAAGACAGAGACACGGTACACATACACTGTAAACAATGACTTCTGAAATTGTAAATAGAACTATTATTGGAGTATAAAATACTATTTCAGTCTTACTTTCCTTGTGTTACTTGCCATTTTTTGTAATTAATTGTTAAATTTCTGTGAAAATTAAAAGCGAAAATTGTTTCTACACCAATTTTTTCAGCGTATGATGTGATGTGTGTGTGGTTGATATAGAGCTGTTCATGGTCCTAGAGAATTACAATTTTCCCAGTGGAATTTCTGAAATGGTTCCCTAAAAACCCATTATAAATTCCAGTGGGAACCCATGGCGAATTAGCCTTCTGGGTTGGCCTATAAATTTACATCATGACTGAACAGCTCAATTTTATATCAAAGTTGATTCTTCACACTTTACAGTATTAGGGATACAGTAGTTATATTGCACTGGATTCCATGCATATATTAAATTCTATACATTCTTAGAAATGGGGTTCTTTAAATGCATTGTTTCAAATGATTAATTTAAATGTAAGTGCATTAAAATTATTAAATATTAAAGAGACATAATATAAAGTGGGACCAAATAAATGAATTAAAATGCACAACAGAAAATATAAAAATAAATTCTAATTCAAAATATTATCAAAACCTATAACACTGGTGTGTGTTACCTGAGTGCAGTATTCCCAGCTCCAGAAGCACCTGCCAGACACGAGACGCCATTAACCGGCACTGAACCGACACACACTGTTCCAGGAGCCACTGGACCAGCTCCACTCCAACATAACTCCTCCTGTACGGACACACGCGTTACATACATTCGGTAGTGACCAAATTAATACTTTAATTCAGCAGTGACACATTTAATTGATCTAAAGTGACATTTATAATGTTCTAATAGATTCTATTTCAAATATATGCTGTTCTTTTGAACTTTCTGTTCATCCACAAAAGAAAGTTTCCACAAAAATATGAAGCAGCACAACTGTTTTCAACATTTAAAATAATCAGAAATGTTTCTTGAGCAGCAGATCATCATATTAGAATGACTTCTGAAGGATCATGTGACACTGAAGACTGGAGTAATGAATAAAGGTCTTATCTGGCGAAACGATTGGTTATTTAAAAAAAAAAAAAAACATAAAAATGTATATACTTTTTAACCACAAATGCTCGTCTTGCACTGCTCTGCGATGCACCACGCATGACATAATCACGTTGGAAAGGTCACGGTGACGTAGGCGGAGGTACCGCAGTGATCTTTCCAACATGATTACGTAATGCGTGGCACATCGCAGAGCAGTGCAAGACGAGCATTTGTGGTTAAAAAGTATATAATTTTTATTTTTTTTAGAAAATGATTGATTGTTTCTCTAGATAAGACCCTTATTCCTCGTCTGGGATCATGTAGAGCTCTTTGAAGCTGCACTGAAACTGACATTTGGACCTTCAACCCGTTGAACCCCACTGAAGTTTACTATATGGAGAAAAATCCTGGAATGTTTTCCTCAAAAACACTAGTTTCCTTTCAACTGAAGAAAGAAAGACAAAAACATCTTGGATGACATGGTAAATTATCATGAAATTTGAATCCTGGAGTGAACTAATCCTTTAAAATTAACATACAAGAGTGTTTGCATCCCATTTTACAGAATTTTCAAATAAAAGGCAGGAATTGATTGGATCATGAAAGGCAGTCACTATATGAGAAGTGGATGAAGGGGGTTAAAAATAAAAAGATGAAAATGCAAAACACATTTTTAGATTTCATGTTGACTTCAATTAAAATCACTGTAACTCTCATTGCTTTAATATGATATGCTGTGTAACATTCTCACACTGTCACTGATTTGCATTTTCAAGTCAAGCTCATTTCCATTATCTTCATCTAGTTCTCACTGCATTCTTTAAAAGCATGTCACACATTCACACTCCACCTTCTGACAGGACGTTTTTATCCAATCAGAGTGAAGTTTGGACAGCAGCCATCTGTCAGAGCGATAATCGACAGCTGATGATTCAGCCGAACCGTCTACACACACACTATGACCCTCAAACACTCTTTTACTCTCTTTTACATTGATCCTGCGTTTGATGAACAGGATTGTAACTTCACACAAGTTAAATCACACAACCACAGTAGAAGATGTCTGACAAAAATCACTATCAATTCAACTGGGACAGCATGACGCAACGCCAAAGTCATGGATTCAATTCCCACTACTGTTCAAAAGTTTAGGATTGTTTTATATTTTTTTAAGAAGTCTCTTCTGCTCAACAAGACAGCATGTATTTGATCAAAAATACAGTAAAACAGTGAAATGTTATTACAAATTAAAATAACTGTTTTCTATTTGAATATATATTAATTTGTAATTTATTCCTGTGATCAAAGCTGAATTTTCAGTATCATTACTCCAGTCTTCAGTGTCACATGATCCTTCAGAAATCATTCTAATATGATGATTTGCTGCTCAAGAAACATTTCTGATTATTATCAACAGTTGTGCAGCTTCATATTTTAGTGGAAACCCTTTTTTATTAAAAATAACATCATTTATTTCAAACAGAAATCTTTTTTTACATTATAAATGTCTTTATTTTCACTTTTGATCAATTTAATGTGTCACTGCTGAATACAATTTCTGGAACAGTAGTGTGTATACTGATAATCTTGAATAAAACTTTGAATAAAGTGGCCACAAAATGCATAAATATAAAGCTGTCACCTGATGATCCGAGCAAGATGGATCTTGTCTTTTGCTGGATATGGTCCATGAGACAGAAACGCATTTCTCAGTGCTCGTCCAGCGCAGGGAAAACTCTGGGAACACGTCTGTCACACAGAGACATTTCAGATTATAATTAAGAGTTGATGCAGTGTAACATAAATATCATAAATATAATGACATCCAAAAGTAATATAATCTCTTTATAATATCTCAGCTGTTTCTCCTAGACAGCAATTAAACAGGCTTTTGCTCAAGTCTCCTGCTTTTTCAGATGTTTCTACATTCTCACAAATGATCTAAGCTGCAACCCACAATAATTTTATAGCTGTATACCATAACAATTGACTCTTTTGTGTCTGTTTTTATGTGCTACGAAATTCAATGAGGAAAGGTGCTTAAATCAATCATAATTGCCTGTGAAAGAGCAATAATTGAGCAATATGTTTGTCCTGTGGGATGTTTTTATTAATGTTAATGTGTTGTGTTATATAAACGTGTACATTTTGGTGAAGAGTACGTAGATTAAACATAAATGTGCACATAAAGATAATGTGCATAACAGAAATCACAGTCAAAGGTCTTTGTGAGGAAAACAGCTCAATAAACATATCAGTAACATCTAAATTGACTAGTTATATTCAAGTCACAAATATTATTTAACATCACTGAATCAACCTAAATACATTCATTTATAGGAACAAAATACATTTTTATGGGTTAAATCAGGCTCTTTAAGTTAACAATAGCAGGTTGCCGCTTTTAACAGTGATACAATAATGTAATGAAAATGTAAAATTGGTTATGCTTAAGGTGAAGGGATAGAAACTAGATCAGTATAAAAGCAATTGAAATCAGCTGTAAAGTCATGATTGAAAAACAAACTGTGTGTATGTGTGTGTTTAGCTTGATTATTAAAAATACAGAAGTAGAATATACAGTGCAAGACAACCTCAGCCACATTTGACCTACATCTATACAGTGACATCACCTGCTGTGTGTATGTGTGTGAATTTCTGCTGACAACCGCAGTTTGCATATCTATTCACGGATATCATAACGCTTCCCCCTAAACCTCTCGTTCCATCTGTCTTGCTCTCGACTCACTTTAATCAATACAACACTGGCCTCTCTGATCCACTCAGAAGCACCTTCAGCATTATTGATCACATTTAATACGACTGTCAGAATCCATAGCGACACCTTCGGCACACAGATGCCCTGTATGAGGTCAGAGGTCACGACCCCTGGCCGTGACATTTCATCCACAGAGCAACTGACACCAAAACACTCACTGCTTTGAGCTACAATGAAGATTCTAAATTCTAATTGGATGAAAAAAAAAAACATTTAGATTATCAGTATAAATAAATATAGCTATTTATTGAACAATTCTTTAACTTTATTTAAATAATAAGGCTGTGCTTTATGTTAATTTTACTAAAGTATCTAAATTATAGAGACCTGGCTTTGGAATTTGCTTAAGTATACCCACTATTGAGGTAAAATATCTGTGAAACCAGGTGGGATAAAGCAACAAACTCTCATTATTATCTCATTATTTGTCCTAATGCTTGAAATAATTAATTTGTTTGAGTAGGGTAAACTTAAAATAAATAAATTAGTTCAGTTAAATTAACTTTTATGAGTATTTAGAACTTTCATTTTTCTTTTGAGTTCACAAAACTGACACATTTTAAGTAATCTGAATTGTTTCACTATTTTGAGTTTTATGAACTTATTTCTTTTAATTTACACAAACTTAAATTTAACTGAAACTGGACTGGGATTTCTATTTCCCAGCATGCTTTGCCATGACACTCGAATAGGGGAAGTAAATGCTAAAAATAAGTGTTATATAATGTTTTGTGTGTGTGTGTGTTTGTGTAAGATTAATATCAAGTGGGAGATTTTTTGTAGTGTTTAATATTTTGCTATGTTAATTTTGCTATGTTACCATCATGGTGACAAGTGGAGCATGAGCTTGGTTTGAGAACAGTACAGATATGTTAAATGATATATTATATTGCTGTACTCATTTAACAATTACTATGCTATGCTAATGCTATCAAAACATTGTAGCTGCGTCCGAAATCGTGTACTGAGTAGGTACTAAATTTGAATTGAAATTTACTTCATGACTGTTGAAAAAGTACGTTCCATATAGTACGAATGTGTGTAGAATGAATGAAATCTGGACGTACTACATCCGCCATGTTGTTACTGTCACATGACCTACCAGCGTCAGTTACGTCCCTTCAACTCCATTCACAAATCCTCTCCCGCGGCCTCATGGGTAAAGTGTCCATCGTATGTGCACTTCAGGTACTTTTCGCCTGCTGTTTTTCGAATACTATGAATTCAGACATACTACACTGTTCGCAAACTGTTATTCGCGTAGAGAAATATTCGATTTTGGACACAGTGCATGTTACCAGTTAGCAAGTTAGCATTTCCTGAATTAGCTAGTTAAAGCTAGCCAAGTTTACATTACTAAAAGTATTTAAGTTGAGTTTACATGATATTTTAAGTTAAATGTATGAATTAGCTTACTCAAATATAATGTATGAGCCAGTTCTGCTTACTTAAACTTTGAATTTCTTAACTGATTACCTCAAATTTCTTTAGTTTTGCCAACTTATTCGGGTTTACAGTGCAACACAACTAGAATATTGGCTAGTCGCCTGATGTCATACAAGACAGCCCCGCCCACAGTGGAATCTCATTGGTCAAAACTCTACATTAAACATCAAAAGTTCTGAGTGTATTTTTGTTTTCAGATTTAACTGTGGCTGGTTATATCACAGGGTAATGCTCATTCTCTCGTGGCTTACAGACCTTCTGTAGCCCGTCCCTTTTCAGCGCTGTGCTTGTTGTGTTCTGTCTTCCGGTTTGTGTTTCCACTGCATGAAGGTAAGATCTTACGGATTTATGAATGAATCGCTCATTTCTGACATTTGTTATGACATCTGCTTCAAACAAACAATGCTCATGATAACTTTCATTAACTCTACAATAAGTAAACCGGTTAATTACTTCTCAACAGTGATGCCATAGAAATATACGGAAGTTCAAACACAAAATTCTAAAGATGGCTGCGCGCTTGTTTTTCTGGTGAATAAGGTCTATTGCTTTAATAAATTATGGGGTCACTGAAAGAATAGAACAGATAAAGATCATAATCTCTACTCAGTGATAATCATCTATATTCATAACCTTTTCATTGTTATGTGACGATCTATAAAGCAGAAGAGCCTTCTGGGGTTCGTGGCATTGTCTGGTTCATGTGTTTGATCCCGTATCTGATGTATGTTCTTTCACACACACGCCCCATCAGCGCTGCACACGGGCGATTAGACGCCAGCTCGAGCATTTAGCAGAGCTCAAACACGGATTAAAAAAGCTTCAGAGATACTAATGAGACGAGAAGGATCACATGAGAAGATCCACAGATTAACATCACAGAACTCACACCTCCAACATCATGTGTGTGAGAGAGAGACGTGAAATAAATTGAAGCTATATACAAAAAAACTAGCAAAATGGCAAAAGCAAAATAAAAGTACTATAATAGTATATAAAATATTTGAGTTCATATCAAGATCCCTGACTTCAGTCTGACAAAATTTAAGCAAAAGTCTCCTTTTGCATTCTATTTAATCTCATTGCTGTCTTAGGAGAAACATTTTTCTTTCATATGGGATATGCTTCAATAATATTCAGGGTGGACCCTGTAAAACTGTACCAGCTCCTCACCTGTCAGCTTTAGGTTGCGGTTTCTTACCTTGGGTTTGGGTGTGACGCCGGTGCTGGGTCCCGGGATGGTGTCAGGTGACTGCTACACAATCAGAAAGAGAGAAACAAGAAGTCTCAATTCAAAAACAAATAGGTTAAACTCAACACAACCACACATGAACATTATGAACCTTTCGCCACACGTTCACAACCTTCAAACACAGCTGAAATGTTCTGAATCTCCTGCAGATGCTCTTTCAAACATCAGGGCATCATGCGCTGACGTGACCTTCACATGAAAAGCGCTGCAGATAGAGTCACAGAGATGCGATTTTACAAGCTAATCACATCTCAAAAGTGACATTCTGCCCTGTTTTTGGGTGTCATGATGTGCCTTTGATGTTGTGTCATACAACTTGATGTATCTTTCTTCATGTTTGGTTTTGACACTGCACAATGATACATCATGCAAATTGTGTGGTAACCTTTGGCTGTGCATTGAAAGGTGAATGGGGTCAAACTTTTGGGTATTTTGATATATATTATGGTACTAAATGATTTCCTCATGCATATACCATCGTGTTTACTCCATGGTACTTGAAAGAATACTGCAATACTATATTTCATATGCAAAAAAACATGCTATTGCCATAATTGACATCCAAAAAACATGGTAACGTGTTCCTAAACCATTTTTGTTAATTGAAATAAAATAAAATAAATTAAAAAAAAACAAAAATAAAATAAAATAAAAATATTAGATAAAAAACTTCAAAATTAGAAATGTTCCCTTGGCAACTAACTTAAATAAAATTATAAATAATTTATAAATAGATTATAAATAAAAAAGATTATAAATTAGTTATAAATAATACAAATTAAAAAAATAAAAATAAATATTAAAAATAATAAAAAAATAAAAATAAAAATTTGAAATTAAAATATAAAATTAAAGCTAATTCAAAATATTAATAGTGCTGTCAAATTGCTTAATCGCGAATAATTGCACTAACATAAAAGTTTGTAAATATGTGTGTGTATATATATATATATATGCACACACACACACACACACATATATACATATATATATATATATATATATATATATATATATATATATATAATACTAAAATAACACTGACCCAGGGTAATTGCACGGTACTTTTTTGTTTGTGGATGCTTAACTTCACAGCTAAGAAAACTTTGCAGGCACAGTGTATGACATGAGGGAGTTAATGACATTTCACTTCTACTTAATAATGCTCTCTCAGCATGACATAAGTTTATATTAAAGCTGTGCAGTCATGTGATCATGTCAGCATGGAGCGGGCTTCAGTAAAGTGACGCTCTGTTAGAAAGAAGGCTTGTTAGGTTTTATTTGAACAAACTCTCTGTGTCGGGCCTTCATTTCGAGAGATCCTTAAAAATGAGGAAGAGTCGGATCAGTGGACAGAGCTGGAACAAAGACTTTGATCCTCATTATAACGATCAGAACTTTGATCAGAATGAGTTTTATCTGTCTGGAGTGGCCCACATTCGTTCTTCTGTGTGTCTTATTCTTTTACAAGCCAATCTTTTATCTTGTGCCTCCATTGTCTTATTATACAAGAGCATAACAGAATACATAAAGATAATTCTGATTGCATAGTCATTATTCTCTTCTACATGTGTGTGCATTCTTATTTAAGTTAACTGTATGTAGTCACATTCATATTATTGTCACTCAATTATCAGTGTCACTCAAGTCTGCACTGTTTGCTGATTGGTTCAATTTAGATTTGTTGACCAATAAAGCAAAACTTTAAAGGGGTGGTTGATTATGATTTCACTTTTTAACTTTAGTTAGTGTGTAATGTTGCTGTTTGAGCATAAACAACATCTGCAAAGTTGTGACACTCAAAGTTCAATGCAAAGGGAGATATTTTCTTTTAGAGAAATCACTTTTTAAGGACTACAACAAATGGCTGGTAGGGACTACAACGAGATTCTTCCCGGGTTAATGACATCTCTAACCCTAAAATTTACATAAACCCCGCCCCCGAGAACACACAACACAGGGGGTGAGGCCATGTTGAGCTGCTTTAGAGAAGAGGAAGAGTTGTTGTAGTAGAGTGTTGTTGCTTCACAAACGAGTGTCAATTCAAAACTGGATTTGCACAAAAGATTAACATGACAGCACATGCTAGTCGATGAGTTGAATCAACTCCACATCAACTACATAAATTTATCCACTAACCATTCAGAAACGTCCAGTTTCATTCTAAAAGTTGTAACTTCTTCCTGAGTCTCTCCATCAGTGTCGACTCCGGTTTGAACAATGTAAGTCTGAACACCGTTACTGACAATCCTCATTTTGGCTGCGTGAGATTCTCCAGTTTTGTTGTTGTTGAGCAACAGAAGCGTGAGCTGTTAAAGCTCCGCCCTCTTCTGGAAAGGGGGCCGGGAGCAGCAGCTTATTTACATTTAAAGGCACACACACAAAAACAGTGTTTTTGCTCACACCCAAATAGGGGCAAATTTGAAAAATTTCCAAAAAAACGTTATGCTTGTGGTTCCGGGTGTTCCAGGTGGTTGCTAAGGCATTGCTAGGTGGCTGCTAATGCATTGCTAGAGTGTTCTAAGTGGTTGCTAAGCCATTATAGGTGGTTGTTAAGTTGGTTTATGTGAATGTAAACAATTGCTAGGAGGCTGCCAGGGCATATCCAGAGTATTCTAGGTGCTAGGTGTTGCTAACATTTTCTAGGTGTTAGCTTGGATGTTGCTAGGTGGTTGCTATGGCATTGCTATGTGGTTGCTAAGACGTTGCTGGAGTATTCTAGATGGTTGTTAGGCCATTGTAGGTGATTGCTAAGGTGTTCTATGTGATTGCTATGGAATTGCTAAGTGGTTGCTTGGGCATTTCTAGAGTGTTCCAGGTAGTTACTGGGCCATTGCTAGGATGTTGCTAAGGTGCACTTGGTGATTGTTATGTGGTTGCTAGGGTGTTTTGGGTGGTTGCTAGGTGGTTGCTTACTGGTCCAAATTAAATCAGCCCAATACCAAGTTTATCTAGGTATGCCTTGTGTCTAGAACTACACGAAAATGGAGAAAAATGTAATATGCAAAAAGCATGTTGGATAATGTGTTAGCAATATGAGAAACTTAAGATTAATGTGTCAAACTGATTTAGATCTATCAATAAAAAATTAAAGCCATAAAATAAGGACACATCGAATATGAGTCTCCTGAGTAAAGAAATCTTAAAAAGCATTAAAATGCACTAAAATCATACAGCAATGCAACTCTGAAGGTAAGCGTATCACAATAAATAAGTGTGCAATATTTTAAAAAAATGATGGTTTTACAATCCATCAGTCAGAAGTCACAAATCTAAGTGCTTGGTAAAGTAACAAGAACCTCTCCTCAAAAAAGCAAGAGATTTGAGGAATCATTCAAACACTGCAGGACGATGCACACGATTCACTTCAATACTCAGTGTTAGAGGTTTGTTCAACCACAAATTAATCTTTCCAAACAGGTTTCGCAAACACTCAAACCAGACCGATCAGAACAGGTAGATACAAAATACAACCAACATTACCATTCTACTATCATGTTTAACATCAAAGAACTGTGAAAAATAGAAATAGATTCATCTGTTCAGTCAGCTGAATATTGTTTGAAACTCCAGAGAATGCCTGTGATGATGGTATCGGCCGTGACGCGAGCTGACCTGCAGGTGTCCACAGACAGACTGCTATCAGCAAGCGCTTGTCTCTCTGCAGACGGGTCTCTCCAGGGGCCGTGCGTACGCTTGTTGGCTTTGTTTTGACTGGGCTCTGAAGACGGCGTGTGTATCAGATTTACTGTATTGATTTGCTGTGGGCTGCTGTTGGAGATCTGGGAGCTGAACTCTGTTTGGGTCGGATAGGAAATGGAGCAGACAGGCCACGGAGATAAGCAAAAGCATGAGGTGGAAAAGGTTTTTTAGATAAAAAAAGGGACCGAAAAAATACATTCTTGTCCTTCACGTATACCTAAAATCTTTCGATAAAATCACCTTTCTCATCATTTGTGGCTCATAAATCACAAAATGATCCCATCTTCTCAATGTCATTTAAACAAACCCTTATCCTTAAGTATTAATCTTTTGTGCATAACTCGTCCCACACCATTTGTGCTCCAGACATGAATGATTTTTCAAAAATGTGGAGAGGTGTGCTGTTAATCACCTTGCAATGACCTACCCAGAAAAACACATAGCAACACCCAAGTAACCACTTGGAACACCCAGACCACCCTAGCAACCACTTAGAACACCCCAGCAACCACTTAGAACAACCAGACCACCTTAACAACCACCCAGAACACCCAAGCAACCAATTAGAACACAAACACCAAAGCAGCCACCCAGATCATCACAGCAACCAATTAGAACACCCAGACCACCCCAGCAACCAATTAGAATACATAGAAAAACCCAGCAACCAATTAGAACATGAACACCCCAGTAATAAATTAGAACACCCAGACCACCCTAGCAATCACCCAGAACATCCCAGCAAACAATTAGAACACAAACACCCTAGCAACCACCCAGGACACTCCGGCAACCAACTAGAACACATAGAATACCCTAGCAACCAATTAGAACATGAACAACCCAACAACCAATTAGAACACCTAGAACACCCCAGCAACCAATTAGAACACATAGAACACCCTAGCAACCAATTAGAACGTGAACACCCCACCAACCACCCAGGACGCCCCAGCAACCACTTAGAACACCAAGACCACCCCAGCAACCAATTAGAACACAAACACCCCAGCAACCACCCAGGACACCCCAGCAACCAATTAGAACACAAACACCCCAGCAACCACCCAGGACACCCCAGTAACCAATTAGAACACCCAGACCGCCCCAGCAACCAATTTGAACACAAACACCTCAGCAAACACCCAGGACACCCTAGCAACCAATTAGAACACCCAGGACACCCCAGCAACCACTTAGAACACCAAGACCACCCCAGCAACCAATTAGAACACAAACACCCCAGCAACCACCCAGGACACCCCAGCAACCAATTAGAAAACAAACACCCCAGCAACCACCCAAGACATCCCAGCAACCAATAAGAACACATAGAACACCCTAGCAACCAATTAGAACACATAGAACACCCTAGCAACCAATTAGAACATGATCACCCCAGCAACCACCCAGACCACCCCAGCAACCAATTAGAACACATAGAACACCCTAGCAACCAATTAAAAAACAAACACCCTAGCAACCACCCAGGACACCCTAGCATCCACTTAGAACACCTACAATACCCTAGCAACCCCAAGGACACCCTAGCAACCACCCAGAACACCTTAGCAACCACCTAGGACACCCTAGCAACCACCCTGGACATCCATGCATAGAAAACTACTGTCCTTGACTGAGCACTGTGCTGCTCTTTACTGAATTAACTATATTTTTTTAAAAATATTTTTTATTCCGTATTCTTGAAAAGATTTTTGTGCATTTTTCTTTCTCTTTATCCTGTCAACGTAAATCACTTTGAATTACCACTGTGTATGAAATTTGCTATACAATAAACTTGCCTTGCCAGAATACACCCCCTCCAAAAAACTCATGCAACCACCTAGCAACACCCTAGCAACCACCCAGAACACCCCAGCAACAAGCTAAGAACCTAGTAATTTCCCAGAAAACTCACAAAAAAAACTGAGAAACTCCCTAGTAATCCTCTAGAACCCCTAGCAACACCCTGACAACCACTCATAGCATGCTAGGATCATGGTGATGAATTATGCAAACACTTCAATTTTACATTTCCTGAAGAAAATGTGCACAGTTTAGTTCTGCATCGCACAAACACTTTTATTCACCCGCACTGAGAAGCAACATTCTAGAGAAAGAGAAATGAGGGAGAGGATTTACAAATGGATGAAGGAGAGGGGCTGAAGAGGAAGACAGAGGAGAAATGGTATACAGATAAAGAGAGGGAAAGAGAACAGATGGGAAACAAAACAGGAAAGGATGCATAGAAAGCATCCTGATTCACTAGTGCACACTGATCCAGAGTGCAGTGAGTCTGTGTGTCATTATGTGTCAGAAATGGATTACTCTCAGATTAGAGCGTGCTCACACACAAACACACACACACACACACCTCTCTTGCATGGCTTGCAGATAAATCTGTCGCTCTGGATGAGTGCACTGCAAGATGGAGACATCAAACAAGCCTTGTCTTTCTCGTTAAGATTTCATTGCATCCAGAGGCGCTCACACACACATCCACTTAGCAGCATGAGGACTATGTCATTAAGTGCAGCATTTCCATCAGAGAATTGTGGAGAATTCCACATGAGATGTCACATCAGATATTACCATGGCCGCTTCTGAAACGCCCTGTTGAAGGCAGAGACGAGCGTCTGTCACCCCATCTGAGAATAATCCAGCACATAAACCCGATTGCTCAATAGTAGCTCTTTCATAGCCTGCAAGACTTCTCAGTTAGGAAACAATCCTGTCTTAGATGTTTTTTCCAAAGACATGAGATCACAGTTGACGTACTGTAAAAGTATATTGATGATGATATTAAAGATAAAAATGAATAAAATTAGTTTGATCTTGGAAGAATTTGATTGGAAGTGTTCATATTGAGATTTTTTGATTGCAGACACTAGACAAGACATCTGAGAAGCTCTTCGTTTAATGTTATCACTGTCTTGGAGATATTACTGACATCTAACGTGATTTTTCTTTCATATAATTTGTCCTGAACTAAGAGGTTCTCTTTGAGCTCACAGCTAGAGAGCACCTGACATTCATTGTAAAAAAAAATATTTTTGGAGATTATTGGAGTACGTTTTACAAGAAAATACTATTTTAATCTTTTCACTTCAAAATTTCAAATTTATTTCAATGTAAAAAACAGTTTGTGTACTCTTAAAAAAGTTCTTCAGTGACTCTTTGTAGGAACTGTTCAAACCCTGTTCAAATCTAGAACCAAAAACGTTTTCTTATAGCATCATAAGAAAAAAATAGTCATATAAAGTATGAAACACTGTAAAAAATGTTTTGTTTTTCCACTTCAGAATTAAAATTTCCTGATAATTTACTCACCCCATGTCATCCAAGATGTTTATGTGTTTCTTCAGTCGAAAAGAAATGAAGGTTTTTGAGGAAAACATTCCAGGATTTTTCTATATAGTGGACTTCACTGGGGTTCAACGGGTTGAAGGTTCAAATGTCAGTTTCAGTGCTGCTTCAAAGAGCTCTACATGATCCCAGATGAGGAATAAGGGTCTTATCTAGAGAAAAGATCGGCCATTTTCTTAAAAAAAAAAAAATTATATATTTTTAACCACAATCATGTTGGAAAGGTCACGCGTGGCGTAGATGAAAGAAAAACTCCATCTCATTTTCTCCTCCAACTTCAAAATCATCCAACATTGTTGTTTTACCTTTTTTTTTTTGTAAAGGCCGTTTGTTTTTGCACGTTCGCTTTGTAGACACTGGATCGGTACTTCCACCTACGTCATGGTTGACCTTTCCAACGTGATTACGTAATGCATGGAGCATCGCAGAACAGTGCAAGACAAGCATTTGTGGTCATTTTTAGAAATTGACCGATCGTTTCTCTAGATAAGACCCTTATTTCTTGTCTGGGATCATGTAGAGCCCTTTGAAGCTGCACTGAAACTATAATTTGGACCTTCAACCCGTTGGTCCCCGTTGAAGTCCACAATATGGAGAAAAATCCTGGAATGTTTTCCTCAAAAACCTTTCAATCCTTTTCAACTGAAGAAAGACATAAATTATCAGGAAATTTGAATTCTGAAGAACTAATCCTTTAATATGATTTTTCAAAGTAAATAAAATTAAGATTATTGGGAGTATGTTTCACAAGATAATACTCTTCATGCGCACGATTTACTATTTCGTTCCCTCGATTTATAAATCATGCACATTAATAAATCGAGGGAACGAAACAGTAAATCGTGCACACGTTTTAGTAAATCGAGGGAACGAATTAATAAATCGTGCGCACGATTTAGCCTACTATTTTTTTTCTGCCTGTCATGTCCAGGGCTCTGTATAAAACTAACTTTTTGCCACACCTGCAAATGGCCGGTGACTTTTTTTTACCAGCCATGAAATAAATATTAATCCTTATTAAAATTGCAAAAGTTATTCAGTCAAGAGCAATGAGTGATTGTTCTTACAAACGTTACAAACACAGACAGCAGCAGGTATATTAGGCCGCTGTCACTTTAAGAGGTAATGCATGGATCACGTTATATATGTTTTCTTTTACGTTTTCTTAAACGTTCATTTAAGACATAACTGACTATGTTTACAAGGATAATTTCCAATACAGGCATTTTGACATAATTTTGTTTGAATATGTCTGTTCAAGCGCAAGAAGACGTGAAAGAGAGCCCAATTCAGTATTCGCACACAGTGCTCGAGTAACAAATTGAGTTCCTTTTCGCATCTTCTTGAGCTTGAATATTTAAATGGCAAGGCTTAAACTGATGCAGCTGTGCCCCGTCAACTGTCCCGAGCGTCGTTCACATTCATGTTCTCACAATTTTGCATCTTTAGAATTCATGAAAATGTTACCGGCCAACTGGTGATTGGCACCGTTTCATATACTCACCAACAACGATTTTTACTCACATTTGGTGCTTGGCGAGTGTTAATTTTAGGCCCTGTTCACTTATATTGCCAAAAAAATTCATTAAACATACTTAGAGTTATGCTGTCAAAATGTGGTATTTTAAGTAATGTTACATTATGATACCTCCATTGCTTTATTAATGACCAAATTAGGGTTTACAGTGCATATCATAACAGAAACCTCAACCAAAAAGGTTGGTTTTGCCATTATTGGGACTCTAAAAGGTTTTCCTCTAGCATCAGCTGTTAAAGCCTTCAAAAAAGCTTTATTTTTTGCTCATTGTTCTACATGTATTTTATAAACTGACGCTCCAGTAGCTGCTGTCAGTGCAGCACACAACGAAACAAATGTCACGAGTGTAATATTTGTTTCTCATTTAGTGCTAATGAGGCTTTCATTTTTTAATTCTCTAATCACCCCGGGGCGCATGACTTGAGTCAAATGAGCCCGAACCAAACATTCTGTTCGGAGGCGTAAGAACCCTCACAGTAAAACACATCAGAGACAAAGAGATGAAACCCTGAAGAACCAAGTGATGTGTATGTTGACATTAAACAACAACAGAAGTTATTGAATATAATTCAAAAGTTACATTTCTGAAATGTTAGTTACAAAGCCTTCATTGATCACTGTGGATTTTCCTCTTATCCTCACAATTAATCAAGCCTTATACAAATGAGAGATATTCACCCACACACACACAAACCAGCTACACAATTCCTGTCTTCAACCCTCTGAAGCGCTGAATAGCCCCTCTGTCATGCCAGGAGTGTATAAACAGAATATATATCAGCTCTTTCCTTACAGTCCACAAAAACCTCCTGTGATGGTACTATGGTATCTGGTTCCTAATGATCACTGTACTTGAATACCATATGTTTACATGGTCACTCTTAAAAAATAAAGGTTCTAATTAGAATCATAGACACTTGCAGTGTGATGTCATAATAGAACCTTTGTAAATTGAGAATTTTTAAAAAAAACAACAACCTTTAAAAATACCACACCATGCAATATTCCGACAATACTGCATATTTTATTACAACCACAAAAACAATATTCATACAACAAATAGCCTATCAGCAATTTCCCTACAGTTCACTCTTACAAGACACAGCATGGTATTTACATGGTACACAAATGTACATTGCAGTGTCCAAATACCACAGTCATACCACAGCATCATGTCCAAAAAAAATTCATACTTTTTTGTAAACACCCTCATTGACATATCATGCAACCTTTAAAAGAAGCATTTACTATGGTAACTAGTTTCTACCTGTTATTGTCACCACAGTAAAACTGTGTTAAATTGGTCGCCACCAATGTAAAAAGAAATTAAACAAAAATGACATATCCCATATTAATTTATCATTATACAGCAGTAACAAAACTGATGTGTTTGGCTGAAACTATGGTTACCATGGTAACTTGTATAAGGGTGCAATATTGCAAAGAATATCAAATTTAGCAAATACGAACCGCAGAACATTTTCCTTTTTCATGTTACGAAGTTACAGCCGGTGTGTGTTTGTGTACCTGTGTGTGTGTATGTGGATCTCTGTTGCCTTAGATACCACGACTAGAAAAAAAAATTACAGCCTCTCCTTCATAATCAATGACATTTGTATTAAGGCATTAAAGCATTGACAAGACGCATCAATCACATTTTCTCATAACGCCAGGATGTTCATGCATTTTATAATATCATTGATGGTGGATATGGGTGGTGTATTGATGATGAAACCCATCCTTCATCGTGCATTTGTAACTCACGCTTTTTTTGCGCAGGTTCAGTCCGTGTTTTAATAATCCGGGCAGATCTCTGATCTTCTGCTTGATCTGGACCTGATCCCTGGCGGTTCTGTTCCATCTCCAGCTCGACAGGAGTCCGTCCTCCGCGGTACAGGGGATGCTGTCGGATTCCTCCATCATCATCCTCCACCTGCTCTTCACGCACACGGACACCGGAGCGACATTCCGCCGCCGCTCGATGGATCTCCAGCCGCCGCAATGAGCCGCTCAACCGAGAGAGGAGACGAGACCTGCCGTACACTGCTGCTCCACCCAGCTATCACACTCACACACACGCTCACACACACACACACACACACATACACACACACGCTCACATACAAATACATTCACAACTCACATCGCTGTCCAAATAGGACATTCAATAGCCTACACTTCTGCATTAATATGAAACATGCACCTAAAAGGAAAACTTGGAATAAAATGCATTATATTTAATTCACGTAAGAATCATGTAGGAACATGCCTAAAGGGAGGTTGTAGCTAACTTCTGAGGATAATCCCTTCCGAAGTTAAAACCCGTTTACCTTACTAAATGAGACATGATGAGACATGTGACATACTGAGAATTTAGTGCCAATTTTCAAATCGACATTAAACTATACTTTTCCAAACTGCTCTGTCTGTGGTCTTTTATCATTCTGTCTGGAAATACCAAAATCAAGCCTTTAAGACAGAGATTGGCAATGTGTGGCGTTCCTCATTACCAGTTGTCAGGAATTATACTTTTTAAATGGCAATTTTATGCATCATTTTAACGGATAATTAAAGGGTTAGTTCACCCAAAAAATAAATTTCTGTCATTAATTACTCACCCTCATGTTGTTCCACACCCGTAAGACCTTCGTTCATCTTCAGAACACAAATTAAGATATTTTTGATGAAATCCAATAGCTGTCTGACTCCTTAATAGACAGCCATTTAACAACCACTTTCAAGGTCCAGAAAGGTACTAAAGACATTGTTAAAACAGTCGACATGACTGCAGTGGTTCACCCTTAAATGTTATGAAGCGACGAGAATACTTTTTGTGCGCAAAAACAAAACAAAAATAACGAATTTATTCAACAATATCTTCTCTTCTGTGTCACTCTGCAATGTTGTTTACGTCCAGCGCTTCCAGGTCTACGTCAGAACGGCGGCTCATTATTGGCCGGCTTCTATGTCAGCATCACACGTATGCGTCGTGCTGCTCACGTGATAAGCTTCAGCCAATACTGAGCCGGCGTTCAGACCTACCAGCCTGCACCATCTAGAGTAAATGTGCATGAAGGCATGTGAGTCTCTCTTATAAATATTGATAATATAAATATTGTAAATAAGAACCATCATTGCCTTTAATGTATATTTGAGAAATACGGGACTTGCTATTCATACACAATTGAGCAATGAAGACATGCTGCTGCCGTACAAAATAGCGTAGATGAATTAACCGTAGCAGATCTATACAGGTGGAGCTGGGGAAGATGGAGGGTTTCTGAAAGCATGCTGCAAACTACTACAGCAAATTCTGATTAAGTATTTGAAGGTTGAGCACACAAGCTCATTGGCTACTGATACAACAGGAACCAAGCTGTGCTCTATAGAGAATGATGTGATTGCAAGCAGATTGATCTAGATCAGATCTAGAGTTTCATGACTGAACCTTGTATATATCCTATATGGTCATAAATTGGGCCATTAGCTGATGGGAGATAAAAGATTTTTTAATAAATTAATGAGATTATTTTGCAAATCTCAACATTTTCCACATCATAATTTCATTCATGATACCTTACTTTTAGATTATCAAAAGCTGTATAATACCTGTACATATACCTTAACATTTAAAAAGTAATTGGCATGTCAGGGAGTTTGTCCTGACCACCTTAGCAAATCATCAGACCAATCAAACCATTTGAGTCATGTCGATTACTGTTTAAATACAGTAGTTTGCAGCGATTGGACATTCGAATCTTAAAGACCTATGACAACTCAGCCTTACATGACATCACTTATGAGATGCATTATTTTCATGTAACGCTAATTATAAATAATGCAGATGGATAATATTAAAAAGTTATTTAGTAATGAAAAATAAAAAAAAATATTTATCCATTAAACTTTTTTCCAACTGAAAAGGGAGGTTTTGTCCAATTTAACTTTGAGGGACAATTTTGTCAAATATAAATACCCACATCTGAATGTGTATCCATGGTGTTTACTTGAGTAAAAGATAAATGGGCCAAATACTGCCTTCATGAAAACCTAAAAAAACTAAAGATAAATCTGCACTAAAAGATAGCACATGTACGGAAACATCTGTCACATCTTTCATTCGGATCTGGAACTTAAGCACTAAAAATCCATTGATCAGTGTGTTGTTGTAGTTAATATTATTTTGTGCTGCAATTTTCTGATTTGGTGGCCTCAAATAACCCCCTTTTATATAATTCTTACCCTGTGTTTTAAGAGACACAGTCAAGCCAAAAACGATTTTTCCCAGCTGGTCTAGATCAATGAGACTCTCTCACATTTAACCTCTTACAGACTGGCCCACAGTAAATATCAGACTTCCTCTACACACACACGTTAACAATCACAGAGAATTTTATTGCATTTGTATCATCTCTGATCTTTAGATTTGAGTTATAATTGCAGGGTTAACTATTCAATTAAATGTGTTAACATTAACAATACAGATTTTAGCAGAGCTTGTAAGTATTATTTTGTATGGCTAGTTGTTTTGTGTTTCTTTAATGTGTAACAAACTGAAATCCAGTTAAATCTTCTAAATGATCAGTGGGTCAGTTTTATATTAACTCTGCACCAAAATGAATGTATTAGTCCACATTCAAAAGGACACAGATCCGTCCTTAGCATCTAAGGACGCAGTCTTTCTATCACCCACATGTCTGAATAAATGAATCAGTGTGAAATCAATATCAATGTTCAGCAGTTCACATCAATAAAACTGATTTGATTTTTTAGGTCTGTGCTGTTTCTTGGGACGGTACATTACGGTGTGTTAAAGTATTGATCAGGTTGTTTGTCTTTTATGACTGGTGTTCATAGTCCCTGATTCTGTACAAAACACATAGCATTTCTCCTGCATTCTGTAATGGAGTTATTGCTATAGTATGATAGATTTTGTTTTGTCAGTTACAAATATTTATTTCTATGTTGAGGCATTTTATTTCTGTTGAGGTCAGATCAGAAGTAGGTCTTTGATTTTACACAGGTTGTTTGGGTGCTTTGGGATGTATTTGATGATGGACGCCTGAGGTTGTTATCCATTAACACCCACTGCCAGCATGACACAGCCTGGCAGGCATCCCAGCTGCTCACAAATGCATGATGGGCCAGAAACAGTGCCACCCCCTTCAGCCAGATCAAATCTTCAGGACGCTTTAAGAATAAGCAAACCTTTCACAATCCACAAGCGCGACTTTGGAAAAAAGATGTTGCCTAATCTAAGAGGAGGCTCAGCAGCCTGTTTCTCACTGTCGACTGTATGAAGTTGTTAAAAGCAAATGGTCGTGCTCGGCAAACCAGTATCTCCACATCTTGCATGAAAGAATAGCTGATGATCTGTCAAAATGAAAGATCACCTCTATAAGGCTGAATAGAGCATATGCCTGGAGGACACGTGTGTGTGTGTGTCCCAGTGGAGTTCATTGGGGGGGGGGGTGATGTGTGTGTTGTGGGTGTGTCTCTCTGTGCTCTAATTTCAGGTGAAACACAGAGGTGTTAGATGACAAGAAATCCACATGGGAAGCTGGGCAGCACATTCAAAGCAGGTGTTCAGTCTTGAAGATCTGCAGAGAGAGACAGCGATTAAGTATCAGATGACATGGATGTAAAACAAAGGGATATAAAAAAATATATACAGGTGCTGGTCATATAATTAGAATATCATCAAAAAGTTGATTTATTTCACTAATTCCATTCAAAAAGTGAAACTTGTATATTATATTCATTCATTACACACAGACTGATATATTTCAAATGTTTATTTCTTTTAATTTTGATGATTATAACTGACAACTAAGGAAAATCCCAAATTCAGTATCTCAGAAAATTAGAATATTGTGAAAGGTTCAATATTGAAGACACCTGGTGCCACACTCTAATCAGCTAATTAACTCAAAACACCTGCAAAGGCCTTTAAATGGTCTCTCAGTCTAGTTCTGTAGGCTACACAATCATGGGGAAGACTGCTGACTTGTGGGGGAGATTCACAAAGAGTGGACTGCAGCTGGAGTCAGTGCTTCAAGAACCACTACGCACAGACGTATGCAAGACATGGGTTTCAGCTGTCGCATTCCTTGTGTCAAGCCACTCTTGAACAACAGACAGCGTCAGAAGCGTCTCGCCTGGGCTAAAGACAAAAAGGACTGGACTGCTGCTGAGTGGTCCAAAGTTATGTTCTCTGATGAAAGTAAATTTTGCATTTCCTTTGGAAATCAGGGTCCCAGAGTCTGGAGGAAGAGAGGAGAGGCACACAATCCACGTTGCTTGAGGTCCAGTGTAAAGTTTCCACAGTCAGTGATGGTTTGGGGTGCCATGTCATCTGCTGGTGTTGGTCCACTGTGTTTTCTGAGGTCCAAGGTCAATGCAGCCGTATACTAGGAAGTTTTAGAGCACTTCATGCTTCCTGCTGCTGACCAACTTTATGGAGATGCAGATTTCATTTTCCAACAGGACTTGGCACCTGCACACAGTGCAGTCCTGGTTTAAGGACCATGGTATCCCTGTTCTTAATTGGCCAGCAAACTCGCCTGACCTTAACCCCATAGAAAATCTATGGGGTATTGTGAAGAGGAAGATGCAATATGCCAGACCCAACAATGCAGAAGAGCTGAAGGCCACTATCAGAGCAACCTGGGCTCTTATAACACCTGAGCAGTGCCACAGACTGATCGACTCCATGCCACGCCGCATTGCTGCAGTAATTCAGGCAAAAGGAGCCCCAACTAAGTATTGAGTGCTGTACATGCTCATACTTTTCATGTTCATACTTTTCAGTTGGCCAAGATTTCTAAAAATCCTTTCTTTGTATTGGTCTTAAGTAATATTATAATTTTCTGAGATACTGAATTTGGGATTTTCCTTAGTTGTCAGTTATAATCATCAAAATTAAATGAAATAAACATCTGAAATATATCAGTCTGTGTGTAATGAATGAATATAATATACAAGTTTCACTTTTTGAATGGAATTAGTGAAATAAATCAACTTTTTGATGATATTCTAATTATATGACCAGCACCTGTATATACTGTATATACAGGATTCCACTGAAAATTCTATGAGAATTTGGAACATAAAGGATGACAGGGTGAAATAAAAGTTCTTTAAGAATCAAAAAAAGGAATTCTGGAAAAATCTGGAAAAAAATTGTTACCATTGGGATAAATGGAGATGCTCTGGATGCTGAATTTGATCTTCAGCTTTGATCTCCAGTCAAAAAGCCTCATCAAAAGTGTTTGACAATCCACCGCAAACTCGCAATCAGATCTGACCAGGATTATTATAGTTAACTTAAACTAAAACCATAAAAAAAACAAAAAACAAAAACATTTTTGTTACTTTAAGTAAAATAAACTTTAACAGAAATGAAGCTCTAGCGCAAGTTCTGCCGGGAAGACTCCAATGTTACGTCACCTATTAGTTCAGATCTAACCAATCATTATCTAACACTTGGAGTATAAAAGATCGGTACTTACACATGTCTGCGTTCGCAGATGCTGACGCCAACCTTCACCTCCATCCTCCCCACCACCACCAGGATGGTCCCTGTCCATACTTCCGGGGGGTCGGCTACACCCCTGCCTTCAGCTTCAGGCAGGAAACGCAAAGTCCGCAACCCTCAGGATGTGAGCTACGGACGGGGCCTACGCCAAAGAACCTTATATCTTGTTATATTTTGCTTGCTGATTGGTAATAAATATCATTGTTTCATTATCTTGCCTCCCGAGTCTTTCTGGTAGAAATAGTAATAGTTAATAAAAAATAAAAAAAATAAAATTATTTTATTTCAGCTTGTTGCCAAGGAATCATATCTCATTTTATTAAGTACAACTAAATGTACCAAAAATAGTTCAAACTAAACCTGAAATAAAAATTTATTTATAAAACTAGACATTAAAAAACATAAACTAATTAAAAACATGACAAAATTACTAAAACTTTGAGTGAAATTAAAATGAAAAAAAAGGAAAATATAAAAAATAGAAACTAATTAAAAACTATTAAAGGGGTCCTTAATTATGATTTCACTTTTTTAACTTTAGTTAGTGTGTGATTTTGAGCATAAACAACATCTGCAAAGTTACGACGCTCGAAGTTCAATGCAAAGGGAGATATTTTCTTTTACAGAAATCACTTTTTAAGGACTACATTGAGCTTCTTCCCAGGTTAGTGACATCACAAACCCTAAAATTTACATAAACCCCGCCTCAGAGAACACACAACAAAGGTTTGAACAATGTAAGGCTGAACACCGTTACTGACAATCCTCATTTTGGCTGCGTGAGATTCTCCAGCTTTGTTGTTGTTGAGCAACCGAAGCGCGAGCTGTTAAAGCTCCGCCCTCTTCAGGAAAGGGGGCCGGGAGCTGCAGCTCATTTGCATTTAAAGGGACTTACACAAAAACGGCTTGTTTTTGCTCACACCCGATTTTGACAAGCTATAGCTAGGGTATTTTGAGCGGAAACTTCAGACCCATTCTGGGGACACCAGAGAGTTATAGTACATCTTCTGAAAAGGGACATTTTAGGTCCCATTTAATAAAAATTTTCAGTGACACTAATATAACACTGGATCTGACTGGTCTGAAACTCATTATTTGTGACCTAAAGGATCTTAATGGGAACAAAAGTGATATTATTATTATATAATTTTATTACAAAATGTTTATACTTTTTTTTATAAATATTATATTAAAATATAATTTATTATATTTTTTATGAAAACATTTTAGAATATTTTTCATACAATATATCTTATTATAGAATAATTTTAGAGGATTCTTATTTGATTCCGTTAGGACTTCTTGGGAAACAATCATTTTTGCAAATCTGTTTGGTGCTGTTTGTGGTACACAAATTACACACTTCACTTTTTGATGGCATGTGCGCATCTAATCATGAACGTATTTGTTAACAAAGTCAATGTCCCTCATGGGAGATGTATCTGCATGTTTTTCTGAGTCTGTTGTAATGTTCTGCTGCATTCAGACACAGAGTCTATTCTTAGAAAGGCTTATGATGATTAAAAATACTCTGTGCATATTCTGTGTAATCCCTCCATTATAGTATTTACACACAGAGTCATTTACTCTTCAGCACTGATATCATGTGATCTAATGACACAAGCTCAGTGCTCTTTAAAGTGTGATGGCCGCAGGCCCTGAGGCAGGTCCATTTAATACCACGCTGTTACACTGTATGTGTTCAGAGTCCTGATAGAAGGAGACCACTGCGATCTGCACTGTAAAACATCATCATAAATTACAGTAAATGGAAAAATGCTGAAGTAAAACCCATGAATTGATTAACTGTACATTACCTTACCATATGGGAAGATGACAAATGGACCTGAAAAAGAAACTTTGGGTTAAAATTTATATATTTGAAAAGGAAACATATATATTTTAATGTCTAGAATATATTTTGAAAATAGTTTGTCTTTGCCCATGATATTCCAGATACTTTTAAATTTGATTTTAACATTAACACAGTAAAACCATGTAATATTGTGAAATATTATTACCATTTAAAAGAACTGTTTTCTATGTGATGTAATTGTAAATAAATGTAATTTATTCCTGTGATAAAAACTGAATTTTCAGCTTCATTACTCCAGCAGGATCACGTGACACTGAAGACTGAAGTAATGATGCTGAAAATTCAGCTTTGATCACAGGAATAAATTACATTTTAACATATATTCACATAGAAAACAGTTCTTTTAAATGGTAATAATATTTCACAATATTACTGTTTTTACTGTATTTTTGATTAAATAAGGTGAGCAGAAGAGACTTCTCTCAAAAACTTAAAAAACCTATATATATACAGTATATACACACACGCACTGTGTATATAGGTTATGTTAGTACAAACTATTTCATGGATGATACAGTTAAGTAAGATGTAGTTCTGATCATGTATATCTAGTTTATATGTCACAATATTTCATACAAAACTCTGAATATCTTTCAGTGATTTGATGTCACTAACCTTGCAAACTTTGGCAAATCCATGAACGATATCTTTGAAAGATTTTCTTCGGCAAACACGTTTTTTTCCAGACAGACCCTGTGGGCCTTCACTCTTGAAATAAAGTCAGCCAATCACTTTAAAGCTTACTAGATTGAGAAAGTGCTCTAGTTTCATATGAAACATGCATCAGACAGTCGGAGAATGGACTGCGGGAGGCCCGTCTGATGCTGAGACTAGTGTGTGTCCACAGAGGAGCATCTGTGTGTGAAAGTAAGACTGAGAATAAGAGAGTGAAGAAAGTCTTTCATCTTAAACCTTCTCCTCTCCAGTTACTGCTCGCACACACAGACAGAGATCTTCAAACACACCCTTGATTAAATATTGAAGAATGCCCATGGCTCTCTGACAGAACACAACCTCCAGAACTTCCAAAAAAGAGAGGAGATGTGCTGGTACCAACCCACAGAAAATGTTCCAGGTCAGCATCCTTGCCGACAACCAGACGGATTTTGCTTAGAGCTGATTTTATAAGTAATTAATGGTTGATGTTAGGACTATGATTGACAAGAATATTGTTCAAGGGCCAACAAAAGATAATATCCTGGTCAGGTTTTAAATTTTAAAGTTATAGTAAGTGTCATTATGTTGTCAGCTGAACTGGACATTACTGTTAAGAAAAGTTTTACTGCCATCTAGTGGTTGCTTTAGAGAACTTTTGCTTATTCGGTCACAGAAGGTAAAATGTCCTGTTAAACAAACAAACAAACAAACAAACAAACATCAAAAAACAATCCATTTGGCATATAATCTAAAATGGCATACAAAACTGCACAAAAAATTTCTGTAAGTATATGCCATAATTTACATTATAAGCTATATAATGTTGTTGTCACAGAAAGAAAGAAAGAAAGAAAAAGAAAGAAATGGGTTATTGTGGTAAATTTAATTTGAAAGTCAATTACTCGGCAGCCAAACCAGATATGTTTTTCAGGGAGGGAGATTTCCACCGAATTTTCTGTGTTGCAGATCTGAAGGGAAGCCATCAAAACAAGAGAAAATCTCCCCAATCTTGACCTAAAGATTTGGCAAAAATTTGGAAAAATGGGTATTTTCCCAACGCTTTCCCTCACGTTTAGTGTTCTGGCTCGACGAGGACGGCGAGTGAATATCGAGCCCAAAACATCTTTTCGCGCCCAAAATTAGTCATCTTAAAGAAGTTTTACACTTTTTAGATTTACAAGTTTTCTGTGACATGACAATATGTAATAAAGTGATAATAACAATAGCCTACTTAAGTTTTATCGATGTACCTGTCAAATACTGATCCCAAAGGCAAGCGCTCTAACGGTTGATCTGCTGTTGCTATGGTTACGGTTATGGTTTTGGATCTATTGCGCGAGTACTCGACCTATGAAAACGCGCGTTCTTTTTTTTGTCATACTTTTACATGCTGTTTTAAATGTTTGATGAAACGTTCCTTATGTAAGATGTAAAAATAAACTTTTTAACACATTTATGTAGGCCTACATTTTTGCTGTTATACACTGCTGGTATGCCAATTCTAAAGTGTGGGTTCCCTTAGGAGTTTCTAATGGGTTTTGTAAGTGTGAGTAAAAAAAGTCTGTTTACAAGACTTTCACAATTTGTTCTACAACAACAAACTATATCAAACCTCAGATATGAATTTTGAAGTCACGTTTTGCTAAAAACTTGGCTAGAAGCACTACAGATGTCCGATTCTTCAAGCATGTAATCTCTCTTTCTAGCTGATGTAGTCCTCATTAAGCAACGTTTCCTTCCTACCCTGCTGTATTGATAACAGACAGATGTAAAATGCAGCATGCATCTTCATTTAATGCATCAGCTGCATATGAGAGAGAGTGACAGTGAGTTTTTGCTGTGGCAGTAAATGGAGAATATACTTAGCTCAGCAAAACTTAGAAATTGTAGCTTGACCTTTGAACTGTTTCTACATAGCAACTGAAAAGATCGTAGGCTCTTTGGCATGACAGTTTCTGTAACTTGTCATGGATGCATTGCTACTTGATGAAGCTGGTATTTACTCAAGCCAGAAAATCTTAAGTTGCTCAGTTTAAAAGCCCTCATATAAAGCGTAATTGGTGGTCTATTTTGGAGTATTGGGGTCTGATTCACTTCCTTCAGTGCTATTTGTGGTGGTTACACTCTTGCCTCAAGTGCTTTAGATGTAGTCAGTGATCATCAGTGAATGGCAGTAATAAAAACCCAGAGTTTCAGAAACCAAAAAGAAAAAAAAAACACCCACACAATCACACCTTAGATGCTGAATTTCCTTGGAAAAAAGGTCTTAGCATAAATGTGAAAATATCTCTAGTGCACATCTATAGTTTCACAAGTAGGCTTTTTCTGTGAAAACCCTTTTGTTTGAGCTCACAACATACGCCAACTCTTAAAAGAGCAAAGAATGTCTCAGATTTTGAGTAAAACAACCTAAATAAGTAGGTTGTTTTACTCAATTTATAACTTCTAAATCATCCAGACCACATCAGATAACTGCTCTTTTAGCTTAACCACCAGGACCAACTTGGTCAACCAGCACCACCAATTTGGTTTTGTTAGTGAAATGCACCAAACTGGCACCAATGAGATGCGAAAATTATGCTGCACTAAGCTATTATTTTTAACAGGATTAGGGGAAAAAATGAGTAAGAGCAAAACCTCCATATCTGAAGATCGGTTTCAGTGATTATATAAACTAAATTAATATTCAGATCCCGTGCTCGATTAATTGTGTGTGTGTGTGTCAGGAGAAAGAATTCTGATACACTGATAGTAATTCTCAGAAAAGAAACACTTTAACTTTTCATCCGTTAATGACACAGACATTCGTGGAATCAATGCAAAGACCCGTGTTATCTCATCAGAATCACTGATCACACCTCAACAACAACAACAAAAATGTGGTTTCCGCTGTAGGACGCTTTTACTACAGGGGTAATGTTAGAAATGAACCATAAAATGACAGAAGAAACGTTCACTGCATGATGGTACAAAACTCTACATTTCTCGTCTATTACCACCCACTGATACTTGTAACAGAATTGGTGGTAACTTTCATTTACAGTAATATGCATGCTATACTTGAAAAAGTTGCAAAGTGCATGAAATAGTTATCAAGTTGCAGATACACGTGCAAGGAATATTTCCTGAGAGACAAGTAAATAAATAAATACAGTATATACATCAATGTAATTGTTAACTATTAGATCATTTTCAATAACTGAAATAAAACAAATAAAATAAATATTAAAGGGGAAAAAATTAAATGAAAATGAGAAATGTTGCCTTGGCAAGTAACTGAAATAAAATGAAGTAGGCTACTAAAATAAATTAAATACAATACTAAAATTGAAATAAAAAATAAAGCTATACAGAAATATTAAAATAAAAATGACAAAAGTACAAAAAAAAATTACTAAAACAAACTAAAATTAAAATGAAAACTGAAAAAAAAAATATCCCCAAAAATATTGGGAAACTATATATGTATATTAGACTAAGAGGCATAGTTTCAAGGTCAACAACCCATTTAAAATTCAAAAAAAAAAAAAAACCCAGAGACCCAGAAATAAGACTTTATTTAATAAAAGTAGGGCATATTTTTTTGTCCCCTCTTGCTGAAGCAAAACCAGGAAACTTCCACCATTGCTTAAAATAATATCGCACACACTCAGTCTTAACATCTCCTCATCTTCACACCATGACTATTTTCCCCTCCGGCTGAAGGGGAATCCTCTGTTTCACAAACCACTATCGACATGCATATTAACTGGAGGCCTGTGGTCTTCATGACTTGAGGCCCTAATCAAACTGACCACTTGTCACACAAAAGAATGTTACAGAATGAGATCACTGAAAGAAAGCAGAATTCAAAATGAAGAAGGAAAAGACAGACACACTCACTACGTTTACTTTCATTTCTTTTATTTGAAAAGCTCATGCATTTGTGATTACAATAAAAGAAACTACAAGAATCTGAAACTGTACATGCAGGAGTTTACATGATATAAATAATAATTCAATTCCCTTTTATATTCCCTATAATATATCATGCATACAGCTGCAACCTTAAAAAAATGGGTTTAGAAGCAAAAAAAAAAAAAAAAATGTGATGTGATTTGATGTGAAGCGATGTGTTTTTGTAAGAAAATCCATATTTAAAACTTTATAAAATAAAATAACTAGATCATATACACCTATGGCTTGAGGGTGAGTGAATCATGGGATAATTTTCATTTTTGGGTGAACTATCTCTTTAAAAGAACCATTTTTTTTTTTCTTAGTGTGAAGAACATTGTAATAATCTAAAGAAAATGTTTCCACTATAAAGAACCTTTTGTGCAATGAAAAGGTTTCATGGATGCAGTGGCGTAGCGTCTGGGCATGCAAGGTATGCACATGCACATGGGCCTGGGCGGACTGGGGGCCCGCTATTACGGGCTTAACCCCAAAGTATACTTCAGGCGTCTGCGCACCTTCCGCATCGCGAAATTTTCGTCATTAGGAGGGTTCGTGGACGTCCGCACTCCCTGTCCACGTGCAGCCCAATTTTTGTGATGGCACAGACAGTGTGTGTACTGTACAACAGCCCATGCAAGAGTGAATTGAGTGCTTGAAAACAAAAGTCCACTAGATTGTGCGCAGTGCACACGCCGAACACGTCTTTCTGCAGCCAAATACTTTCAAAGGCTCGCACACGCATCTGTGCGTGAGACAGAACCCGTCTACATGTTCAGAAAAATGAAGTATAATATAAATAATGTTGTCAATAACTTGCTGTAGCCTATCTATGTTAAATGTACTAAAAATCATTAAGAATCTTAATAAATGGACCATAAAATGGTCAATGCCATGTCTTAGTGATGATCTACTGTATTCGCTTTTCTGTCATTTTTAAAGTGGGTTTCTGAAACCTATGCATGCAGTAATGTAAGTAGTACAGAATTTTAAATGAGTCATATTGGTTTTCTGAAAAACGACTACTTCTGCACATTTTAAGATAGGCCTACTGCACAAGATATGAATAAATGTAACTCGTACTCGCTGGGGAGGATACTCTTTATTCAATGAAATAAAATGCACATAAAACGTGATGGAAAAATATTTAGAGAAGAAACTTAAAGTAAATTTATTAGGAATAAAACGTGCATCAGAAAGTCTGTGACAGAATAATTCATAACTGGAATAATCTTCAGACTCGCATCTGAAATGATGCTACGATCATTCTGAAATTTCAAAGCCAGAGGGGGGCCCGTAAAAACTTTTTTTGCATATGGGCCCGGGACTGACTTGCTATGCCACTGCATGGATGGATTGTTTCATATTTTGTTTTTATAGAATATCTTCCTTCATCGGAATGGTATGAAACTTGGTAAAGGTTTTGGCACTTGCTATGATTCAAAAAGGTTAAATAGTCACACTCGTGCTCCTCGCAGTTAAAAATGACCACATTGGAAACAAATGGAAAATGAATTTCATCTAGTGGAAACTTCTGGTATACTGCACCCAAACAAAATCTTAATGAAAGCTCATTTTTTGAGATATCAACTTCAAATATGGAACACAACTTGTTTAGATTTATGGCTTTGTTTTTCCTCACAGTTGTAGAGTAAAATGTGTTTTGGAAAATATACACCGATCAGGCATAACATCATGAGCACTGACAAGTGAAGTGAATAACACTGATTATCTCTTCATCACGGCATCTGTTAGTGGGTGGATATATTAGGCAGCAAGTGAACAAAATGGGCAAGCGTAAGGATTTGAGCGAGTTTGACAAGGGCCAAAATGTCATGGCTAGACAACTGGGTCAGAGCATCTCCAAAACTGCAGCTCTTGTGGGGTGTTCCCGGTCTGCAGTGGTCAGTATCTATCAAAAGTGCTCCAAGGAAGGAACAGTGGTGAACCGGTGAACCAAGGCTCATTGATGCACGTGGGGAGCGAAGGCTGGCCTGTGTGGTCTGATCCAACAGATGAGCTACTGTAGCTCAAACTGCTCAAGAAGTTAATGCTGGTTCTGATAGAAAGGTGTCAGAATACACAGTGCATCACAGTTTGTTGTGTATGGGGCTGCATAGCCGCAGACCAGTCAGGGTGCCCATGCTGACCCCTGTCCACCGCCGAAAGAGCCAACAGAGGGCACGTGAACATCAGAACTGGACCACGGAGCAATGGAAGAAGGTGGCCTGGTCTGAGGAATCACTTTTACATCATGTGGATGGCCGGGTGCGTCGCTTACCTGGGGAACACATGGCACCAGGACGCACTATGGTGTGTGATGCTTTGGGCAATGTTCTGCTGGAAAACCTTGGGTCCTGCCATCCATGTGGATGTTACTTTGACACGTACCACCTTCATAAGCATTGTTGCAGACCATGTACACCCTTTCATGGAAATGGTATTCCCTGATGGCTGTGGCCTCTTTCAGCAGGATAATGCTCCTGCCACAAAGCAAAAATGGTTCAGGAATGGTTTGAGGAGCACAAAAACGAGTTTGAGGTGTTGACTTGACCTCCAAAATCCCCAGATCTCAATCTGTGGGATGTGCTGAACAAACAAGTCCGATCCATGGAGGCTCCACCTCGCAACTTACAGGGGTCTAGAGAAGTCCATGCCTCGACTGGTCAGGGCTGTTTTGGCAGCAAAAGGGGGACCAACACAATTTTATGTATGTGGTCATAACATAATGCCTGATTGGTGTATTTTTCATATAAAAATTGAAAATTTTATTTTTGTGCATTTCTAATAATAATAAACGTAACATCTGGGTGAGCCTGGGTGTTGTACTGTTGACTGTCTTAAACTAACTTTGTGTTCTGCAAATCTGCAGTTTGAGAGAGATTTCAGAGAGACTGTGAATATGACGGCGTATGAAGGTGTCAGGATCAGCACGCCTCTCCTCAGACCTTCTGACGGCTGTCTGTCCAGAAACTTAGCACAGTAAGAACACTTATCATGGTTGGGATTTATAAGTGCAGTTCATTGTTAGTTCATGTTAACTAATGTAGTTAACTAATGTTAACTAATGAACCTTATTGTAAAGTATTACCGAATTTTAAAATAATTGAAATTGAAAATGGTATTTTTGTGCATTTTTCATAATAATAAATGTAAAATTTTATAACTTTGTCACAAGGTCTGTATCTCAAGATGTTTCAAGTCACAAATGCTTGATTCTTCATCCAAACTATACTGTTTGTCACTTTAGTTTCCCAAAGTTTTAAGAAAAGCCATTATATAGTTTATAAAGCATAATTTAATAATAGATAATATATTAAAGATTATGTTGTGGAAGATGGTTTATTTTTGTTGTAGACTATTTTATTTTTATACATCAGTGTCAATAAACAGGTTATCCACGGTGACAACATGCCCCACTGTCCAGGTCTCTGTAACCTATACAGAAATTCAGGGGAGAAAAAAATGAAATCAAAATAAATAAAATCACATTAAAAGTATCAAAACCTAAGGCTTGTTTCAATCATTTTAAAAGTCATAACTTGTGGAAACCTATGGGTTTATAGAGGGAAAAGTAAAAAGAAAAAAATATGGAAATCAGAATCGGGGCAATTTTTTCAAGGCGGGTTAAAAAAGTGGAAACTCCTGAAGCCTGTGTATAAAAACCACTTCAGAAATCTTGTTCAGAAGTCTCCCGAGTTTGCTTGAAGACATCACACAAACTTTCGCAATCACGATGCCGTCAGCTCTGAGTAAGTGGAGGCGTTAGACCGATCGGACATCCTCATGTGCAGACACATCTTCTCACTTTCTCTCTCTCACTTTTCTCTGCAGACAAAACGCTCTTCCTGTTTGCCACACTGGCAGTTTCCATCTGTCTCACGGACGCCGTGCCTGTGTACAGCAGTATGGGGGAGTTATCCGAAACATCTGGGTATGAAGTTCAAGATGTGGATGGGAAGAGTCCTTTGAACGACCGGCAGAAATGGCATCTGATGGCAAGAGATCTGCACAAGGATGTGAAGAATCTGCGTGATGAACAGGTGCTTTTAAATGCAGAATAAAACAAAGGTGCGTCATACTTCTGACTGTCTTAAACTAACTTTGTGTTCTTCCATCTGCAGTTTGAGAGAGATTTCAGAGAGACTGTGAATATGACGGCGTATGAAGGTGTCAGGATCAGCACGCCTCTCCTCAGACCTTCTGACGGCTGTCTGTCCAGAAACTTCAGCACAGTAAGAACACTTATCATGGTTGGGATTTATTTAGGGCTGATTCTTTAATTAGCGAAACTTTTCTGTCCCATAGCATGACTTTAAAATAATCATTTTAAAAATGTAGTTTCTAAAAGTTTAATTTGCCAGAATGTCTCTTCATAATGTCACTATATAATCCCAGTATTCCCATGCGTGATATTTATTTAGTTTTGATGCCCATTATAACTGTGGAAAATAGTTAAAATAAATGTGTTCAAACATTTGACTGGTACTTTACACTAACTTGAAGGCATTTGTAATGTTTTATTACAAAGAATCCATCATCGTTGCAATCAAGCCAAACATTTTATAGAACCGAGTTTTTCCCAAAACATTTGTTTGGCTAGAATGGGATTAAGTAGAATACATTTTTTCTAGAATACATATTTTCATGATTCGAGTAGCTTTATTAGACCATCATCTACAGAAGCAATCTACTTTGTTTTACTGTAAGTTAAACTCTTCAAATTGTACTAATAGCAAGTGCAAAGCTTATCTAACTTCCCCTACAAAAACTGAAAGTGTCATTACTGTTTAACACACATTTTATGTTTTGGCAAATCGGTAGCAGTGTGGTTTGCAGCGTGCTTTCAGAAACCCTTCATCTTCCCCAGCTCCACCTGTGTAGATCTGCAGGGGGGAATTCATCTACGCTATATTGTTCAGCAGCAGCATATCTTATCGGTGTTTGTATTGGCATTAGCAAGTCCTGTACTTGCTCAGCAGCTGCAGCATAGCAGATCAATTCTGCCAAGACCAAACATATCAGCATTGTCATATCCATTTCCATACCAAAACACTCCAAGAGTTGTCATGACAGAAATGTTTTCATTTGATTTTCTCAAATATTGGCCATAAATATACACAACTTAAGAATCTCCCCTCATGAATGTTTCAGGAAAGGTGTCTGGAGCGCATTTACAGTGTCCTGACGTGGTATAAAGAGAACTGGAACTACATCGAGAAGGAAAATCTGACCTCAACCCTGGTCAACGACATCAAACATGAGACCAAACGATTGCTGGAGGCCATTAACAGCCAGGTAAACACACCTGAACTCAACATGTCCGGTCATCGCATCCTAACCAAGAGGCTGATGTCAACATTTTAGATAGAAGTGATTTTTACACTTTTGAAATTAAATCAAAAAAGGTTTTAGAGCATAAACATTCAAAAAATTTGGTAACACTATACAATAAGCAAATTCATTACATTTTATTGTAAGTTCAACACTAATAGCTAACTTGTTTTGTAATCAAATCTAGAGATTATCTAACTTTCCCTCCAAAAACTGAAAAATGTCATTATTGTTCAACACACTCTCATGGCAATTCATAACTAGTTTACATTTTGGCAAATTGCTGGCAATTTGTATGAATTTGTGCAATATCATTTACGATCTGCTTAAGTCACACTAATTTTTTTTTTTTTTTCTAAGATTTTAGAGCATAAAGTTAATTTACTCTCAAAGATTACTAAAGTTGATAACATTTTCTAATGCAGTATGAACTAACTTAAAAGAGCAATTGTATTTTTATTAACATTAAAGATGAATAAATGCTCTGAAAATGCATTAATTATTTATTATAATTAATGTTAACAAATAAGTCATTACTTTAAGGTGTTACCAAATAATGAATGACACTTTTGCATGTTGAAGATCGAGGAAAATCAGTCAAAACTATCAATAATTGATGAATAAATAAACTGTGAAAGTCATGAAATGCAGATTATTGAGTGTCCTAGCCATGAAAATCCAGACTCAATTCATAAGGACCCAATAATCTCTGAAGACTAGTGATAAACCGGATCTAGTCGTACATTAGCAGTGTAAGTGGTGGCTTGACACATATTTAATGTTTATTTCTACCTCCAGCTCCAAGTGAGTGAAGGACAGATGGATCCGATCTCCACCAGTCCTCTGCCGGTCAAATCCGCATGGATGCACAAGACAACCGTACACTCGATCCTGTTCAACTTCACTAGCGTCATGATCGACACATGCAGAGCCGTCAATTACATGAGCAAGAGGAAGGGTGGACACTGGGGAAAAGACGTGAAGAGACCCAGCAACTGGCCCTCTAAGAAGAACTAATCAATGCTAATTTATTTGATTTATATATTTATTTATTGACCATCGCAGATATTTGAATCAGGGCATGATAATTTAATATTTATGAGTCTGTACTTTTAACTTATTGAATGTCTCATTTGTACAACAATATTTATAAATGTAATATTTATGTGTACTTTTATTCACTCCTGTACTACTTCTGTACTTTCATTTGTACAACACTGAAAATCTGTGCTGATAAATATTAAACATGTTTAGTTTATTAGAAACTGAACGTTGAGCACATCCTGAGATTGTTTACAATGATCTATTCAGATTAAAAAAAAAAACAAAGACAATTCAGTTACGTTGTGTGTGTTTCTCAAGACAATGTTTTAGAAAGAAGCAGCAAATGTCTTAAAAAAAAAAAAAAAAAAGGGTGGATGAGAGAGCAAAGTATTTACATCCCAGCATAACATTCAGATCCAAGCATTCAGTGTCCCAACATGAGTGGATGGACGATTACTCGCTGGTCTCGGAGTCTTCAGTGAGTTTGGATGTTCAGTGGGAGGATCTGAGTCGTCTGTAGGGGCCGTCAGGAGCGTCTTCATCCCCAAAGCAAACTGAAAGAAAAACATCATCAGCTCTCTGTGGTAAAACAATGTGAGCTTCACATGTTCAACTCACACAACTCACCTCAGGACCGTGGGCTCAGGCATCCCTGGATCGGCTCCACGTTTGAATCCTGGGAAATTAATAAATAAAAAATAAAAAAACTGTAAATATTCAGAAGCATGAACTAGTGGTAAACCAGGTTTTTTAGTGGTTGATGCTGATCTTTAAAAGAATACCATGGTACCTGTTCTAAGTCACATTTCACAAATAAATAAAAAACAAAATATAGGGATGCACCGATGTGATTTTTTGGGGCCGATACCGATTTTAACAAACAATTATTGGCCGATACTGATTTTTGTCACTTCCTCTCTTATATGAAATTTTGTCATCAAAATAGGTAGTATTTTGATCATGTTTTAAATAAGCAAAGTTCAAAAACAGCTGCATTAAAATATACTGGCAGGTTTATTACTGCATCATCAAATAATTTTTAATGAACATGGATTGGATCCATTTAACATTCAGCAGGCCTACATAAAGACAACAGAACAAAGATACATATGAAATAAACAGTGCTTTTTAGGTAGGTTTAATAGTTTTGAGGTAAAGAAATAAAGTAAACAAATGTAAAATAACACTGCATATTTTTCACTGTACAAATTATATACATATTAATTCTACTTTATTGTAACAGACTTTATTGTGATTAATCTTCTAATTTGTTTTTGTATACATTTTAATAAATATGTATGAGATCTCCTTTACTAAGGCGGGACTCTTATTTTGACGGGTTCTCGTCTACAGAGCTATAAGGGTAAAGGAGAGCACGCAGTTCTTCAGAGTTATTTTGCAGATTTAAAGTTTGTCAGTTTATTAAGCATCCCCCGAAAAGGTATAAGATCTGTATGTATTTATTTATTGTTAGTTGTAATAAGTGTTTTGAGTAATTCGCTGTATGTTGATGATAATGCAATGGAGAGAGAGAGAGTTTAATGCGCACTTCTTGTGCTCTGTAATGTTTAGCTTTTGTAGTGATTTTTTTTGGAGTGAAAACGGACGCAAATTAACTTAATAAAACATCAGTAAAGTTTTAGTCATCATTCGGATGGGGTCCGCTACACTTATGAAAGTTACAGAAGTTATTTAGTCAAGAATATTTAAGTTATTTGATTAGCATTAAAGCACAGACAGCAGCGCTAGGATTACACAACAGTCATTATAAAGCTCAGTGCCCTCACACAGTTAATTAATAAACCATCGGTTTGTTATATCTGCCTTTTTCCTCTTACAGCCGATATGCCGATGGTTGTAAATTGAGCAAAAATCGGCCGATAAATATCAGCGGGTGATACATCGGTGCATCCCTAAAAAATATATATATATGAAGTGCGTTTTATTGCTTTAATAATTTATATTCAAAAGTTTGGAGCCAGTAAGTTTTTTTTTTTTAAAGAGACCAATAGTCTTATTCAGCAATGACGCATTAAACTGACATTTATAATGAAAACACATTTATAATGATTCGAAAGATTACTATTTCTGTTCTTTTGAGGTTTTTCAAAGAATCCTGAAAAAAATGTATCAAGGTTTCCACAAAAATATGAAGCAGCACAACTGTTTTCAACATTGATTATAATAAATGTTTCTTGAGCAGCAGATCATCATATTAGAATGATTTCTGAAGGATCATGTGACACTGAAGACTGGAGCAATGATGCTGAAAATTCAGCTTTGATCACAGGAATAAATTACATTTTTCAGTATTTTCAAATAGAAAACTGCTATTTTAAATTGTAATAATATTTCACAATATTACTGTTTTTACTGTATTTTTCATGAAACAAAATGTAGCCTTGTTGAGCAGCAGACTTCTTTTAATGTAAAAATGTACATGTTCATATGTAAAATGTACATCAATAACGACAAATGAGACACAAAACAGCTGAAAATAAATCAACAATTATTTTACACAATATTTACTTAATTGAAAATGAAAAAAAAACAACAACATTATGACATTATAATGACATTATGCATTAGCAAGGTGTACGGTCAGTTGATTTTAAATTTGACACACTTGTTAATCAGGCATTAGGTGTGGCCAATATTGGCCGCTTGATCAGCATGACTAGCATGGACACTTCTGAGGGTGTATATGACAAAAATCAAATGACCGAATGTAGGCTGATGTACAGGACAATATTTGGCCATGTTTTTAAAGGATTACATTAGAGTTTGAAGATGACATGATGACTCTTGCAAGTCTGGATTCCTCTGTAAGTTCCTGAGAATTGAGAAGCTCAATTTGACTCGATTGGCATCATGAAACTGCCTCACATCCTTCGGAGATCCGGAGCGGACAAAGAAAAGTCCTGCATTGCAGCGCTCACACAGGAAGTGACTCCAGCGAAAAGGCACAGAAAGCTGCAATTCTTCCTGTTTTCATTCAATATTGGTCTGACTAGCACAACAATAGCATCATCCTTGCAAGATCTCTAAGAATTCAGACGTCAGAGCTGATTCATATCAATTTCACTTATTGTGCAACACGCTTCAAACAAGCAGCGTGGCAAAACAATGACAATACTTTTGCACAAACTCTTCACAACAGTCTTTTGTCTTTTATATGTTTTATTATTACGTGGTTCTGTCGGATAGGTGATTCTGATTGATCGATTGTGAGGTCTAATTAAAGAACCTTACAGCTGCACATAAAATACTGCAATCCACACAACATAATGGGAGACATATCAGAGTTCAAAAGAGGACAAATTGTCGGTGCGCGTCTCACTGGCTCATCTGTGACCAGGACAGCAAGTCTTTGAGGTGTATCGAGAGCTGTGGTATCCTGGGTAATGTCGGCATACCACCATCCAACAGGAGTGCCTGTGGACGCAAGAGGAAACTGTCTGAAAGTATGATGTCCAGGTACTAACCCGGCTTGTATCCAAAAACATAAACCCACAAATCACTGCAGAATTAAACACACACCTCAACCCTCCTGTTTCCACCAAACTGTTCATCAGGAGCTCCAGAGTTAATATACACGGTCTGCCTGCTATAGCCAAACCTTTGGTCACTCACGCCAATGTCAAATGTCGGTTTCAATGGTGCCAACTAGGGAAATTTTCCCAACGGGACAATCAGAGGTGTTTAAGTCAGTCAGAATCAGCTCAACAATGCTCAAAATGCTAGGTGGAAATTCCGGTATCGTCACGTATCCTTTTAACATTTCAGTACCGACTTGGTACAGAAAAACCGGTACTTTTGGCAACGCTAAACCTGAAGGTGGGGCCATGTGTCAGCATGATAATGCACCAAGTCCTGAAAAGAGAAGCCGAAGTGTCTCGATCGCCCCCAGGTGGCTGGATGCAGTATAGGTCATAAACCCCGCCCTCTCCGTGTAATCTAATGGGACGCGAGACAAACTAAATCAAATTACACAACAAATATTTTTTTCCAAAGATGATTTCTGTCATTTTAGGCAGTTTTTATCATGCTGATGTTAGTTCAAGTGTTCGTTCTTTAACCCTTTGAGCGGTACGGTCCCACACACACTACCAGTCAAAAGTTTGGAATCGGTAAGATTTTTTATGTTTTTAAAAGAAGTTTCGTCTGCTCACCAAGGCTGCATTTATTTAATTAAAAGTACAGCAAAAACAGTAATATTGTGAAATATTATTACAATTTAAAATAACTGTTTTCTGTTTGAATATATTTTATAAAGTAATTTATTCCTGTGATCAAAGCTGAATTTTCAGCATCATTACTCCAGTCTTCAGTGTCACATGATCCTTCAGAAATCATTCTAATATGATGATTTGCTGCTCAAGAAACATTTATGATTATTATCAATGTTGAAAACAGTTGTGTACTTTTTTTTTTTTTTTTTCAGGATTCTTTGATGAACAGAAAGAACAGCATTTATCTGAAATACAAAGCTTTTGTAACATTATACACTACTGTTCAAAAGTTTGGGGTCAGTAAGAATTTTTATTTTAATTTTTTTTAAAAAGAAATTAATACTTTTATTCAGCAAGGATGCATTAAATCGATCAAAAGTGACAGTAAAGACATTTATAATGTTACAAAAGATTATATTTCAAATAAATGCTGTTCTTTTGAACTTTCTATTCATCAAAGAATCCTGAAAAAAAAATGCTGTACACAAATATTTTGTACAATTGTACACAATAAATGTTTCATGAGCAGCAGATCATCATATTAGAATGATTTCTGAAGGATCATGTGACACTGAAGACTGGAGTAATGATGCTGAAAATTCAGCTTTGATCACAGAAATAAATTACTCTATAAAATATATTCAAACAGAAAACAGTTATTTTAAATTGTAATAATATTTCACAATATTACTGTTTTTACTGTATTTTTAATTAAATAAATGCAGCCTTGGTGAGCAGACGAAACTTCTTTTAAAAACATTAAAAATCTTACCGTGTCCAAACTTTTGACTGGAAGTGTGTGGGATTTTTATGGGATTTCGAACGTTCAGCGACGTCACATAACTGCCAGATTCAAACTGTGCTTTCGCGCTTTGGCTGCGAGATGGACGCGCTCAGCACTTGTCATATAACACAACAAAGGTTTCAGACATTTAAATACACATAAGCACCAGTAAAACAATACATTTAGAGTTTATAAAATACACACTGATGTCAGACATCAGTGGAAGCAGCAATAACAATCCATTCAAATATAATTTGCCGACATTTATTCATATCAGACACACATAATGGGCCTAAGTAACTATAAAGTTTTCTCTATTATTCTTCCAGTTCACCAACCACTTACTTGCATATTTCGGGAGAAACTGATGAATTCACATGCTGTAAATCCGACTGACAGGAGTCTGCGAACTGCGGGGCAAACTAAGAAGCGGCGCCCATCTCGCGTTATAGATCAAGATAAAGATCATTTATAAAGGTATTTAAATGACAAAACACACTCACTTACACATATTTGAGAATCAGAATATCGGATAGTTGATGACGGTAACCAAGTTTGTGAATATTTTAAATAAAAGTACCATGGAAACAATAGGGACAAACGTTCTAAAATAATGGTCGCCTTAAAAAAAACTCATTCAGGGGGGTCAGTTAGAATATTTTAAACTCGCGCTTGAAAGGCTTAAGTTTGGTTTTAGTCAGTTATTTGATGCTATAAAACGGACTGACAGCTTCTCTGAAGGGCTTTTCACACTGCGCTTAAACCTGGTTTATTCTCATTCTAAACACAGCTTTTAACCCTGGGTAAAGGAGCGTTTCACACTTGTAATTTAGATGCGGGGTTAGCACCGCTTTTGCTTTTAACTCCGCTTTGCGGTGCTAAACTTGTACAGTGTGAAACAATGCAGTTGTAGACGCCTAGCAACTGACAACCAATCATGTTCCTTATATTCACGCGCTTTGGGCAGTCACGGAAACACTACGCGATGTATGTACTGAAGGAGTTTTAACTTTAATTTCTACATTTCCAGAACTGTATATTTCAGACCAACATAATGAGTTGTTCTGCTTTATTAACCGATTCTGCGGGACCTTGATATCGCGTCTCGATTTGAGACTCAAGATGTCAGCGCCATATTGGCACAATGGCGGCTTCACTTACTAATAGCGGAAGAGAGTGAATGTGTGTCGTACATCTTTTTTTACAGTCTATCTAATGCACCAATACACAGCAAGACTGGTGACAGAGTGGTTTGATGAACATGAAAGTGAAGTTAAACATCTCCCATGGCCTGCACAGTCACCAGATCTGAATATTAATGAGCCACTTTGGGGTGTTTTGAAGGGGTGAATCAGAAAATGTTTTCCTCCACCAGCATCACATAGTGACCTGAAAACTGTTCTGGAAGACAAACGGTTCAAAATCCCTCTGACGTCCTCTAGAAATGCTAATGTTTAGACTCGTGAGGCTTTTCCCTGCGAGGCAGTTTAGCAGACACACAAAAGGCTACAACTTCCTTTTGCATCTCATTTGTCTCTAAATGTTTCCCTTCATGCCAAAAATACAGAGGCAGGCAAATTTCTGTGGAGCGTATGAATCAAGAGCAGAGTCCCTAAAGCCTCATAAACATTTCCTCATTTTACATTTAACAGTGATGACACTGCAGGACGAAGACGCCCACTGAACCCTGCTGTACAAACGCCTGAAGAACATTATCTGCTGAAGAACATTATCTGCAGCCATAATCATGATGGAGCATCACAGCGTGTCAATCATAACTGCAGGAAGTGATGCGTGTTCAGATGCTTAACGCATGAAAAAACTATATCAAATGAAGCAGTCACCCTGTATTACAAACAAACGCATCCCAGAAGCCCTTTATCCTGATGAACTGTCCTGCAGTGACTTCGGTCAGTGACGTGAAACCTTATTTAATGACCGACATTTCCAGTAACTAGAAGGATTAATATTTAAATATATGATACGATTTAATGATAACAAATTAGATGCACACAGAAGTGATGAATAAAAATGACACTTATCTAGAACACAAGTTGCCCAATGACAATACTACACAATATTACCTTATACTAAAAAAAAAAAAATCTGCAGAAAATGCTTATCTGCCAATGCTGATAATCTCAAAACCATCAAAATTTAAGCGATTAATTGGTTTCTCTGATATATCATTATCGCTAATGAGTAGGGATGCACCGATGTATTGGCCGCCGATATTTATCGGCCGATTTTTGCTTAATTTACAACCATCGGCATATGGGCTGTAGCAGGAAAAATGCTGATAGTTTATTAATTAACTGTGTGAAGGCACTGAGCTTTATAATGACTGTTGTGTAATCCTAGCGCTGCTGTCTGTGCTTTAATGTTAATCAAATAACAAAAGATCGCACACTATTCTCGACTAAATAACTTCTGTAACTTTCATAAGTGTAGCGGACCCCATCCGAATGATGACTAAAACTTTACTGATGTTTTATTAAGTTTATTTGCATCCGTTTTCACTCCAAAAAAAAAAAAATCACCACAAAAGCTAAACAATACAGAGCACAAGAAGTGCGCATTAAACTCTCTCTCCATTGCATTATCATCAACATACAGCGAATTACTCAAAACACTTATTACAACTAACAGTAAATAAATACATACAGATCTTATACCTTTTCGGGGGATGCTTAATAAACTGACAAACTTTAAATCTGCAAAATATCTCTGAAGAACTGCGTGTTCTCCATTACCCTTATAGCTCTGTAGACGAGAAAACCCGTCAAAATAAGAGTCCCGCCTTAGTAAAGGAGATCTCATACATATTTAAACTTACAAAAAATATTAAAATGTATACAAAAACAAATTAGAAGATTAATCACAATAAAGTCTGTTACAATAAAGAAGGATTAATATGTATTTAATTTATACAGTGAAGAATATGCAGTTATTTTACATTTGTTTACTTTATTTCTTTACCTCAAAACTATTAAACCTACCTAAAAAGCACTGTTTATTTCATATGTATCTGTTCTGTTGTCTTTATGTAGGCCTGCTGAATGTTAAATGGATCCAATCCATGTTCATTAAAAATTATTTGATGATGCAGTAATAAACCTGCTAGTATATTTTAATGCAGCTGTTTTTGAACTTTGCTTATTTAAAACATGATCAAAATACTACCTATTTTGATGACATATAAGAGAGGAAGTGACAAATATCAGTATCGGCCAATAATTGTTTGTTAAAATCGGTATCGGCCCCAAAAAATCATATCGGTGCATAAGCATTATATCAACATTACGCAATGTAAACCAATAAATAATTCCAGATATAAGGTGTGTTAAGTTTGCAAATCTGCAAATATTAATAATAATTGACAGGAGACTGTATCTCCTCTTAATTACAACTGATATCTGCAGACATGTAAACGTCAAAAGTGTCTCAAATGCTTTCAAACAGAAAAATAGCAAGGAAAAACAGACATTATATATCAGCCAAGCCAATTAACATTGGCTCGTAATTACACCCGATTGGCCAACAGAAGTGGTATTTTTCTTAATATGTAATCAACCTAAATTTACCATCAGCTTTATCAATGTAAAATGCTCATTGTCTGTTTACAAATGTTTCAATTTGCATAAATAATGTGAAAATAAGCATTTAATTTACCAACATTTAATTGTTCATTATACACACACACACACACATATATATATATATATATATATATATATATATTCATACATATAAGTGTACATATATCAGCCAATGTCCACCCTTTCTCTAGATATTAATATCAGCCAGGAAATTTTTTTTTTAAATTATCATACTGAAGAAATTGTTTTATATATTTGGTTTTCATTACTGAAAAATACACTATAACTAACACAATGAAGAAATCTTACAACTCACCACAAAGCTAGGGTTACGGTCTGGGCGTTGCTATGTGGTTGCTAAGTTGTACAGTAGTTTCTAGGGCGTTGCTAGGGTGTTGCGAGTGTTTATAGCATGTTGCTATGGCTTTTAGCAGACTGTGTTAGGGAGATCAGTGTTGTTTGCTTGCCCAAGTCACCGTCAAATCTTTAATCTGGTTTATAGATATGAAGCGGGTCCGTAATGTAAAGTCTAATCGCTTATAAAAGTATAACAATTAGACTGAAGCACCATTGCTCCAGTCTTCAGTGTCACGTGATCCTTCTGAAATCATTCTGATATGCTGCTCAAGAATGATTTCTGATTATTTTCAATGTTAAAACAGTTGTAGTGCTTAATATTTTTGTGCATATATTTATAAACTCATCATACGACTCATGATTCATAAACCCTTGATATAACGCATGTAAACACACAGGATTCACGCGCACATGCAGGTGAGTGTAGTTTACTGACCCAGATAAAGCACAGTGGGGATGAAACCCCAGCGGATGATGAACTGGCCGCACTGGAACACCTGCTGCAGCCGCTGCTTGCTCTCTTTGCTCAGTTTGGTCATGATTTCGATCAGATTTGATCAATTATCGTCTCTGGATCCGATGTGGAGCAGTGAAGGGCACGGAAGAGCGCAGGAACCACGTGTATGTCGTAAAGTGTGCGGCGGTGTTCCTGTGGTAACCTTTTTGCGACAGTTGCAAAATGGCGGCCTACTGACACCTAGCGGCCACACAAAGGACATCGAGACACCAGCAGGTGCAATTTAGAGATTTTATGTAATGTCTTCTGATTTATTAGTCATTTATTTATTGTAAAAATGCGTCATGAATGCTAAGTTTAATATTGTATGCAAATGTATGCATTTTGACACTTTAGTTGAGTACCTGATTGACAGATAAATAAAATAACAGAATCCCAATCAAACAGGTATATTTCATATTATCACTTCATATAATTCCATATTACACTATATAATTATATGACGTACATACAAGAGTTTAGGTTTAATTGACAGAATTTATATGAAAGCAATTTACTATGAATTCAGATTGTTTTGGCTCAATATTATGATGAATGACGAACATGTTTGAGAAAAAACACATAACTAAATAATAACTGCATTAAACAATAAAAACATGAACCTACCAATCCTACAAATATAAATGAATTATGCACACACCCCTCATTAACAAACAGACATTTAATTTTAATATAAAATAAATTCACAGATCACAATTGTTCAGTCATTTAATCTATATCAAACTATTCAGGTGGAATAAATCTATTTTAATTAAAAGTTGATTAGTAAAACATTTATAGAGAATTTTTCTTACTATATAAAAATCTCGAGGCATGCTGAAATAGAAATCTTTATTTTCAGAGACTGTAACCATGTTATTTTTTTGATGAAAGGCAAAAAAATGACTTTAGTACAATAATATTTACAGTTCACAACAAAATATTCACATTCTCAAAATAATCTGAATACAGACACAACCACTGTTACTGATGACCCACTTCAAATTAAAAGCACAAACCATTATGACCAGAAAAATGTCTTCAGAAAACATTTTCCAATGAGATGTCTTCCTAAAAAAAAAAAAAAAAAACAACAACAATAAAACCAGATAAATATTGATGCAAGTGATGCACCAATGGAAAAAAAATGCTATAATTAGTCCAAGAAAAAAAAAAAAAAATCATCACATTGATTTATCTTTAATTTTTATATGAAGAAATGATTTCTGGCTTATAATCACACTGTTTTCTGGGTCTCTGCATTGAAAGCATGACATCAGTGTGACACGAGCAGCTAATACCTGTTCCTCATCTGCCGTGTGTCACAGCATCTCTTATGGCCTTACGCATCCTCACATACAGCAACTCAAACAATAACCATATTGCTTTTCAAATACCGCATGAAAAACGCTGTAAACGAAGACGACTACTGTTTTGATTTGGTGTCTTAATTCCACCAGATTTTCCACTTGGGTTTTGTAACCAAGCATCCAAATTCCCATGGAAACAGTGTGAAATGATGGCTTCGCTTCAAGCCCAGTGCATGCTGGGATACAAAGAGGAGGGGAACCGCTGTGAACGCACACATAAAAATCACACAAATCTCAATACGGTTCAGTATGTGTGATCTTCTCTCAAACGCTCCCAAAACAGATACAGCATTAAAAAATACACAATACAGCTCATAAATCACGTGTAAACTTCATGGATCGACTTCAGGAACAAACTGGGAAAAAAGTTAAAGTTTTTTTTAAAAACACTTACTTCAAAAATACATGACTTTGGTAATTATACACAACTGTAGGGAAAAAAACAGACAGACTTCCTGTAAGGTGCAGTTTTGTGCCACAAGATGGCAGCAGCGCCACGTCTGTATGTGTTAGAGTCGCATTACTGTAGTCAAAAACCAAAGTTTAGGGTCACAGGTCAGAGGTCACGTGGATACTGATGGTGGGCGAGCGCTGCCGATGCTGGTGGGCAGGGCTTATGTGCTCCAAATACGCCACGCCCTCATCTTGCAGGCCACCTTCGGGAACGTGATTGGATGTGGGACTGGACGCGCGGCTGGACGGCTGGTTGCCGGTGGCGGCGGCGAACACGTTGCTGACCTGCTCGAAGGAGCGCGAGAAGACGGCGCTGGCGGTGCGCGACAGGCTGAGCGAGCCGCTCTTAGGCACTGATTGGCTGGCCGTCAGCGTCAGGCGTTTGAGTGACAGGAGCTCTAGGTTCTCGCTCATGGCGCGGACGGCCGCCTGCTTGCGCGTCAGCTGATCCATGCCCGTGGCCGCGTCCTTCTCTTTATCCTTGTCTTTCTCCTTGTCTTTGCTGGATCTTCCAGTCAGGCGACGCAAACCCTTTCCCGCCGGCTTCCCGGCGCTGTTGCTGATCACGATGGTCGGTGGGCTGCCCTGACCGCCGGACGCCTGCGTGCAAATGCCCTCGTCCACCTCCGCGATCTCCGTCAGCTCATCCGGGGAACCCAAATCCACTGCGTCTGTGGGCGGAAGAGACGAGAGCACAGATTTATCCCTCTGGAGAGCTGAGATTTAAAAAACACTTCCTAGAACTGTCCTGCATCATATTTGCTGAATTAATTCCAATTGTTTCTTACTCATTTTGGGGTGATGGCGGCAAAAATTGTGCTCTTTATCACAAAATATTATATGCATTTTGGAGCAATTTTGTTTTTGACAACCATTTGTAAGATGAAGAAGTCTTGTATTATCTCTTAATCACTAGAAAAATAATTCCTCTCTTCCTCTGAGTCAGGTACAACTAAAATTCTCAGCTGATTTTCACATATTTGACATTATTTTATGCATAATCCTGATTTTAATGTTAGAATTATGGCCAAACTTGACCCAGATGTTTTCTTGCTGCATCTGTGGGTGTTTTACTTCATCCAAACAGCAGCAGAAAATTACAGATTTTGTCAAAAAAAGTCTTATTTATGAAGTTATGTAAAGCCCTTGGATGAATATTTTTCCACTCTTTTGTAGATTGGAAGTTAATTGATACATTTTGAATACTAAAACAGAAACTTTTGACATTTGATTACTTGTTATTTAAACAAAGTTAAAGATGATATTATATATATATATATATATAATATATCATATTTATATATTATTTATATACAGTATAACAGGTAAATAAAGTATAAATCTCACAAAGAAATCTAGGTCACCCCAAAAACATTTTTAACAATTTTAATAGAATTAATAGTATTAATTTACTATTATTTTTTTATTATTAAAATTATTTAATTTATTTAATTTTTATTTTTGTGGTGAATTATTACATGGCTATTTCTTTGTGAGATTCAACCTAAAATAAAATAAAATAATAAAATAAAATAAAATAAAATAAAATAATAAAATAAAATAAAATAAAATAAAATAAAATAAAATAAAATAAAATAAAATAAAATAAAATAAAATAAAATAAAATAAAATAAAATAAAATAAAATAAAATAAAATAAAATAAAATAAAATAAAATAGGTTAAATCTCACAAAGAAATATCCATGTCATATTTCACCACAAAAATAAAAACAGAAAATGTATGAAATTTATAATTTGAAAATTAAGCCTGTTTTCTTCTGCTGCTTATGATTTTTTTTTTTTAATTCACAAAAGTTCATTTTCCCTTAAAATTCTAATTACTGTAATGCAGGGTTTCCTAAACTGGGGTTCATGAAAAAACTGCAAGGTTTTATGGGTTTAAGAAAAGCTACATTATAAAAATGTAAAAAAAAAAATCAATAAAATCAATATAAAACACTTAATAAAAAAAGATGAAATTTTATTTGTTAACCTGCATGTCATGTGACCATTAACCAACGTCAGAGACATGCAAATGTGTCGTTAAATTATTGAAATATCAACCTTTAATCTCAGAGGGACTTAATATTTTAGTAAAAATTTTAGGTCAAAGTGGTTCGGCTGACAAAACTTTGGGAATCCCTGCTATAATGAGAAAAAAAAAAATTCTTAATGTAAAAAAATGATGTAACTGTAATACAGTAATGAAAATAAATGGTTAAAATCAGTATAACAAATACTACTATTACGTATATGTACAATTCTAAGCAATCTAATAAGCATTAGATTTTTTTTCCCCACATTATAATAGAATTTAGGGGGAACTTTGCTTAATTATGTGTTTAATCAAGAGGGAAAAATGTTGAAATATGAGCCGCATAATTCTAGACCGTGTTTGTGAGATTCACCTAATAAACCAGATGAATTTTACAACGATTCAGGTTTTGAAAATCAAAATCTTTGTAATCATCACATTATATAGTTTCAGAAAATGCCTTTTTACCAATGCATCTCGTACAATATGGTTCAGAAATCACATTTAAGAGCATCAGCAGGATAGACAGATGAGAAAACACCACCAGACCTCAAACTGCACAAATATCCTTCTATAAGAGTGTTAAGAGAGTGTTTTAAGGGAAATAAAGGACTGCCTACAAGCAGGTGTTTCAGCAGAGGGAGCTGTTGGCAGGAGGGATGTTTTTAGGGAAAAGGAAGGAAGTGTCCGACATCACAAACAAGAAGCTCAAACTAGAAGAGAAAGAACAGTCTGAATGACGGGAAGTTCAGATGGAGTCTGACACAGAAGTTATGAAGTTTCTGCTGGGATGCACAATACATGGCAACCACATTGGTAATGGACAAAATTATTTGCTCTAATTTTCATGAAACATCCTCTCTGAAGGTTTGCTGATGGTTATATCAGACGCATCATTTCCTGTCAGTCTTGTCTTGTTTCTCAGGCATCTAAAGGGAGGTCGTTTCCCTTGGCAACCCAGTGGATAAGTGTCGGGACAAGAAGGTTTCGTGAATCTCTTTTCTGAAAGCAGCATCGTGAGACGGGATTTAAGCAGTGCAGGTCATTTCCATAATTGGTTAGCTGTGAGTTCAAGAGGTTTGATTGGATGGAAAACACTCAGGGGCGAAACGCAGAATGGAAAAAAACAGAAATATGGAACGAGTTGGCGAATGCGACAGAAATAGACGCAAGAGTGTGAAACAGAACATCAGAAAAATCAGGGTCATTCACAAAGTTAAGAGATGATTTCAGGAGTCTGTTAATAACAGATAGAGGAATATTCCAGATCAACGGAAGCTCGATCCACAACATTTGAGATATAATGTCAATCACCACAAACATTTTGATTCATCTTTAAGTAAAAAATAATTCAATAAATAATAATAATAATAATAATAATATATTTATACAATAGTTATAATAATTGTATCTAATTACAATATATAATTTATTATATAATAAATAAATAATAAATTAATAATAATAATAATAATAATAATAATAATATACTTATACAACAATAATAATAATAGTATCTAATTACAATATATAATTTATTATATAATAAATATTTATTTAAATAATAATAAATTAATAATAATATATTTAATTATAATAATTGTATCTAATTACAATTCAATATCTAATAAATAAATAATGAATATGTATTTAAATAAAAATAAATAATAATAATAATATATACTTATCTAATTACAATATATAATAAATAATAAATATTCATTTAAATAAACAATAAATTAATAATAATAATAATATATTTAATTATAATAATTGTATCTAATTATAATATATAATTCAATATATAATAAATAAATGATACATATTTATTTAAATAAATAATAAAATAAATAATATATACAACAATTATAATAATAATTGCATCCAATTACAATATAATTTAATATATAATAAATATTTAAATAAATAATAAAATAATAATAATATACTTATACAATAATTAAAATAATTGTATCTAATTACAACATAATTTGATATATTAAAAACAAAGAATAAATATTCATTTAAATAAATAATAAATTAATAATAATAATATATTTAATTATAATAATTGTATCTAATTACAATATATAATTCAATATGTAATAAATAATTAATGAATACGTATTTAAATAAAAAAATAAATAATATAATATACTTATCTTAATACAATATATAACTTAATATATAATAAATAAATAATAAATACTCATTTAAACAATAAATTAATAATAATAAATTTAATTATAATATTGTATCTAATTACAATAATTCAATATATAATAAATAAATATTAAATATTATTTAAATTTATTAATTAATAATGATAATATACTTTATAATAATTGTATTTAATTACAATATATAATTTAATATATAAATATGTAAAATTATAAATATGTTAAACTGTTTGAAAATATATATGCATGCACACAAACATGTAGATGCACATTATTAGAAGTTCATCCATCTAAACAAATAAATAATGAATTAATCTAATTCTTATCTATATATAGTAAATGATTTCTTGTGTTAATGGACATTGTGCCACTAATGCTGTGGATAAAGCTTTACCTTTGAACCAGACACATTCCTTCAGGAAAAGCCAAAGTTGCTCGTTGATACTCTTTAGGGTTTACATATCATAAATAATTAACACGCTTATCAAGACGCTCTGCCCCACACAAAGTACCTCTGGGCCCGAGGGGAGAGGGGAGGGGTGTGTGGGACGAGGGGGTGGGGTGGGGTTCTAGAACTGAACCCGCCCCGCGGAGGGCGTCCCGTCTTCTAGGTGCCTCCGCACGGACTTCTGCCTCCTGACCTCTTGACCTCTAGGGTCGACCCCCACCTCTGTGGCGCCCCCTAGCGCCTCCCCCTCCGTCCTGCTGCGAAGAGCCTCTCCGTTGGCCAGCCGTTCCCCGCTGACCCCCGTTACGCTAATCTCAGGGACGGGCCCCGTCGGGCAGGAGTCATGGGAGTCTACACTGTCCTCCTGAGACTCTGAGACACACACACAAACACATGGACACACACATGATGGGTGATGTGATGTGACAAATGGAAATCAAATCTGAAACATCTCAAGACAAACATTAACAGAATCAAAATTATAAGATAAAAATGGAAACGGATGACAATGACGTGAAAACGACTACTAAAATGTACTTCACATGTGATTCCATTTTGAATTATATTATTATAAAATATTTAATTATTTTAAAATAAAATGGAATTTAAGTTTTATAAAATTAAATATATAATAAATATAATAATAAAATAAAATTATAAATTAAAATAATTTAATTTATTTATAAAATAAAATTATTAAATTAGTTACAATAAAATAATATAACTAGTTATTATCATTAATTATTATATTAACATTATATTGTTACAAAAATTATGAAATTATTACAACAATAGAATTGAACTATTATATTAATTATAATATTTTATAATAACTAATATTATTAAATAATTATTTAATCACAATTATAATATTTTATTGAAAACTATTAAGTTTCATTAAATTATAACGTTAATAATAATAATAATAATATATTAAGTTATAAGCATAATAGTTATCATAACAATTTAACTATTATTAATATCATCAAATGTTTATTGTTTTATAAACATTATAATATATAGTTATTATAAAATATAATGAAAATATTGAAGAAAATATATAAAATATAATTATTATATATTCATCTTTTTAAATTGTAATATTTATTAATTAAAATTCACAGTTATTAAAATAAAATATATTATTATAAAAAAACTATTATTTTATACTAATTATAATACATAGTTATTGTGAATGTAAATCCAAATTAAAATCTGAGTTAAAAACAGACAAACTAATATCATAGTTTAAGAAATAATTAAGAAATAAGCCATATGATTTGAGGCACAAATGATTTACAACATTTGATGGGACGATTTAGACACCAAAAGTGTCAAATTTAGGGTTAGAGTTCAAATCACTAACCCAAGCACTAGAAATGATGACGCTTGCCTCGCAAACACTCCTAATGAATGCGTTTGGTGCTTAATTGTGGCTGATGAACAGAAAACCCTTCATTACTTCTGAAACGACTGAGCACTAATTAGTCAGATGGCGTCGTGTTCGGATGAGAGATCACCGTCACAGCGAACGGCTGGATGCACGTCAAAGTTGAAAAACTGTGCCAAATACCACATTATTACTATCATTAACCCACAGAAATGTGAGCAGGAATCCCGCTCTGTCCTGAGTCATCGAAACATCAGGATGTGGGAAAAACCGCCGGAGAGCTTTAATACTACGGCATCGAATCAGTCAGCTGTTTCAGGAAGTGTGAGTCACCATGGCAACCATCTGCGCCTCTGACCGAAGCGAACAAGCGAAGCCCCCCATCATCCACAGCTGTCGGTGGCTCACCGTGGCGTTTCCAGCGATGACCTCGGATAGACAGGCTGGTGACGGCGTTCCGGGAGATCCGAGGGGCCGTGGGCGTGATTTCCACCTGGATGGAGCGAGTTCCCTCTTTATTGGACTTCAGAGTAGCGCCGTGAAGAGACGATTTGATGGCGTTTCCCACCTGAGAAAGATCAAGCAAGACGAAGCTTTTTATATACAGCCATGCAGATACTTCTTCTGTGGTTTATATCCATCACACGGCCCAGCTGACAAATTAGGGCGTAAAAATGCACAGATGCAACTGACAATGACAATTCAATGCATTATTGTATATTCCATTAAAAAAATGAGACATTTTTTATCTAAAACAAAATGCGCTGAATGCATTTGACAACGAAAAATCAATGCATTGGGCATCACTGTATAATATATCATTCATTAAAAAAGTGTTAATTTCTTATAATATAAATATATAATTTTATATATTTAATATATATGATTCATATATAATATATTCATGTATAAATAAAAGTTGCAACGAATAAATGTATATGAATAAATGTATATAATATGAATATTACATATATATATAAAATATTGACAATTTTGCAACTTATGTAAATTGCAACTATAAATTGTTATAAATTATAAAATTACTTTTAATCAAATTTTAAAAAATTAAATATATAATTTAAAACATTTCTTTTAAATTAATTTGATTCATATATAATATATTCATGTATAAATAAAAGTTGCAATGAATTTATATGAATAAATTTATATGAATACATACAGTGTGTATATATATATATATATGTGTGTGTGTGTGTGTGTGTGTATATATATATATATATATATATATATATATATATATATATAAATAAATAAAATCTACTGACAATTTTGTAACTTATGTAAATTTCAACTATAAATTGTTATAAATCATAATAAAATTACTTTTAATCAAATTAAAAAAATATATAATTTTATAAAACATTTATTTTAAATTCATTGAATATGATTCATATATAAAAAATTCATGTATAAATAAAAGTTGCAACATTGTTATGAATCATATATAATAATATGAATGATTGATATGAATAAGAGTATATATTTATACTATATATATTTAATATACAATTTTGCAAGTGTTATGTAATTTGGAACTGTGTAAATTACTTTTTACTTTTAATAAAACTAATAAAATTATAAATATACCATTTTATTTAGAAAAATTATGATATTAAAATTAGTTTATTATACAGACAGCTGCAAATTATCCTTCCATTCCAATTTTACACATACATTATATAGATTATTTCATATATATTTCATTTCTTTTCAGTAAAGGCTCATTGTCAAATAAATCATTGTCAGAGTAAATATTTACTCCTCTCAACAGAACTAATTCCTCGTCTATAGCCTGTTTTTGCAGTGTTGTAAGCGGTTGTGTTTCTGTCACAATGCCACAGTTGGCCATTCTAACAGGATCAGTGAATGAATTTCAGAAATGTTGGTAATCTGCGGAGCTTTAGCTGGATTTCTGTAATCTTTGCTCAAGCGTGAGGGATCTAAAACCCACCAGCAGGGCCTCTGGGAAGAGCTCCAGCTGTGCTCGGTACAGCACATCATCCAGAGCCTTGGAGCCCAGGTCCACTTCACCGTTACACCTGCACAACAGACCGACACACGTTCAACGGATCGCTTGTAGAAACAACATATCTGTCAGTCTCTACTCACCCTCATTTTACTCCAAACCCATATGGTGTTATTTGTCATTGAAAAAAAAAGGAGAATTAATTATTTTTAATCAGCCAAATGGAAATGATTATTGGCAGATGTCGATCATCTCAAAATGGCTGAATAAAGGCCAAATACTGAAAAATATTCTATATTCTTATATGGAATATTTTTCCATACAAGGGTGGCCACATTTGTCAAGATCCTTATGTTTCAAATAAATAAAAAAATAAAAAAATCAAGGTATATAGTGTTGGAACAAAATGAATGAGTAGAAAAAATGTAAATATTACATTTCAAAAATATATATTTAATTAACTATTTCTAAATTTAGAAACTGATACAAAAGGGAACAACTTATTTTTAAATTAGCCAAATGGAAACAATAATTGGCAGATGCTGATAATCTCAAAATGGCTAAATACTGCTACAAAAAAAAAAAAATAAAATAAAATAAAATAAAATAAAATAAAAAATCAAGGTATAGGGTTGGAACAAAAGGATTGAGTAGAAAAAAATAATTAAAAACATTTTTTAAAAAATTATTAAATAACTATTTTAAATGTTGTAACTGATACAAAAGGGAACAACTTATTTTTAAGCCAAATGGAAATAATTGGCAGATGCTGATAATCTCAAAATGGCTAAATACTGCCACAAATCTAATTTTTGACACCTGATCATTCAAAAATATCCTTTTGTGTTCCACAAAAGAAGAAAAATAAAAAATAAAATAAAATATTTTATTTTATATTTTAATTATTTTATTTTAATTAATTATATTTTATTTTATTATAATTAAAATAAATAAAATAAAATATAAAAATAACAGGGGTGGAACAAAATGATTCAGTAAAAAAAAAAAAATTAATAAATTAAATAACTATTTCTATTTAATTCATCTATTCCTTAAGCAAACATTTAACAAACTTTGACCATGTTAAAGTGAAACTGAATCATGTTACAAGAGTATGAAACAAATGTGTGAATAATGATGATGTGGGGCGGGTGTGTCGAGTCTCGAGGCCACGCCCCATCAGACAAATGTGTGGATAATGGTGACATGGGCGTGGTCTGCTGAGACGTGAGGCCACGCCCTCATCAGTCACTTGCAGAAACATGTCTGATAACAGGTTTGGTTGGCTTCTGCTGTGTTTTGTTTTGAATCACTCACAGTGCAAAATGAATCCCTGTGATGAGCTGCACCAGGAACTCTGACGTGACCATCAGCCGCGCGCTGATGCCTTTATACCGCCGCACCTGTTGCCTTGGATACCCACAGATAGACACTCTGAAAAGAGAAGAATACATCAGCAAACAGACTGAAATTAACTAAAATGTAAATTATGTTGGGCTCACTGTGTTCTAGATATCAGTATCGGCCAATGAAAAGCTGACTGGTTTAAATTCATTACTGTGATGATCAGGCCATGAGGGAGTGTGACAAGACCTTTGACCTGCAGTCGAGGGAAAAGATCTTTGATAACTCTGCTGTAAATATCAGCTGATTGGTTAAGTAATCAGTCATGTGATCATCACTCAATGTATGACGCGGCTTAAATCACTGTGGGAAAAGACCAATCGCAGGTCTGAGTCTGTTCAGGTTCAGGTCTATAAGAGGATCAGGGTGATTGGAAGCAGAGAGGATCATGGGAGGATTTGAGATGAAGAGACGCATTATCCACAAGAACACCTGACCTGAAGGCCTGACCAGAACAGATCTGAACAGCATGCCATCCCATAATGACTCTGAATGGGGGACTCTTAACTTACACTATTAGTTGAACGATATGGGCTTTTTTAATCTAGAGAGGATGTTCGATATGATTCTGATATATAAAACACAATTTAAACAGCAATAAATAAATTGTACACAAACTAGGTTAAATAAACACTTATATTACTTACTATTTATTCACATAAATAATGTAAATAAATAAATAAATAAAAATAAACAAAACATGAATAATAGATAAAAATGTATTTGAATAAATAAAATATTAAATACATACTAATATTTTTATTTATTTAAATACATTATTATTCATGTTTAAATAAACAAATAAAAAAAATATTTAATATATAATATAATAATATTATAAATAAATAATGCATTTAAATAAATACATTTATTCATTTATTTGTTTAAATGCATTAGTTATATGCAATATATATTTACCAACAGCCTTGGCAACATAATAATAAAATAAATTAAATAAAATGTATTTCAATAAATTGATTTAAATAAATAAAAAAATACATTCATAATTTTAAAAGAATAAAAGTTAAAATACTAAAAAAAATAAAAAATAAATAAAGAATTTAAATATTTATTTATCTACCAACAGGCTTAGCAATGGATACATTATTATTATTTTTTAAATAAAAAGAATAATTTTAAATAAATAAAAGTTTTGGTTTTTTTAAATGAATTTAAATATTTATTCATCTACCAACAGGCTTGGCAATGGATAAATTAATATATATTTTTATTTTTAATTAATTTGGGAACTGATTCAAAAGGGATTAACTTCTTTTTAATCAGCTAAATGGAGACTGGCCAATGTTGATATTCGTGAAAGTCAGATATCAGGAAAAATGATTGCCCTGGCCGATATACTGGTCCAAGTGTGTAGGTTTGGTTTAAAGCTTGGCAAGGACACACTTCAAGAAGGCAGAAGACAAGAGTGAGATTATATATTTTCTAAAGCAAACCAGCAATTAAAGCAGTGAATCATATAATCTTGATCAAGCTCAAAATGGTGGTGTTAAAGAAAATTGCTCAAATGTTTATGGGAACATTTCAGACACATCCCTACCTAAATCTATGCCCATGTATCAATCTATCACAATCCTCAGGCATCATAATAAAATAAAACCTATTGAATGTGGTGCTTTGTGTGTCGTTTGTCAAACCTGGAGCTGAGCTGACACAGAGACTGCAGGGATGAACTGGTCATGTAGCTCAGAGCTGCATTATAACACAGCAGCAGAAACGTCAGGACTTCAAACCTGAAAAACACGACCATCATCATCATCAGAATATCGCTTCAAACTGCGTCTGAAATACATCATTAAAACCCCTCCCAACACACACACACACACACACACACACACAGTCAGCACTCATTTGCTGATTAAAAATTGATGACTTAAATAAAAGCATGGAGCGCAATATGAATATTTGATGCGGCGCGCACCTGTTCTGTGCCGTGAATGTCTCTCGCTGCAGGTGGGGGCCGCTGTAAACCACTTGACTCAAGCCGTGATTGGCTAAGGCTCCTTCCGTCAAGGCCAGAGAGCCAATGGAAGACGGCTGGAGGCGGGGCAGAGAGACGGTCAGAGAGAGAACAGCTGCAGATCAGGATCAGGACATCTGATTGACTCACCTCATGGTAAACTGATGGCTTGGATAAGGAAGGGATGGTGAACGACAGCACTTTACTCTGCCCGTCTTTATCAACGATTTCCTGAAATAAACACAATGATAATCAGGACTGATTTGATTCAGACACATGAACAGGGAACATGTAAACAAACATACAGCGTCATATTGACATCAAAAAATATAGTTACCGTATTGAATATATACATGGCTATAACCTAAATTACGCTGCCTTCAAGTCATCTAGGAATAATCATATTTATGAGATGAGCTCATTTACCAAGGGAAACACTTTATTGTATTTTGTGTGCTGTTGGTGAAGAACAGCAATAAAAGCTTGCCATAAAACACTACTCATTAAGCTAGTTTATGAAACGACAGCCGTTAAAACAAACCCGTCTCTTTGGCAGAATCATAAAACACACAGATGATGCATCAATTACACATCTAATGTGTTTCCTTCTGCATTTTCATTCGGTTGCATTAGCACTGAACACAAAAGCTTCCTGTCTTTGTTGGAAAGTGAAACGGAAAAGAAATATGAAATGGCCCGAAGTGTTCATTTTATTTCAATCAAAACTCATCTAATTTTAATATAATACATAGAGATAAAAAGCAGTATTTTACCAAGAAAATATAAATATAAAAATATCACCCCCCCCCACCTCCCACCCCCCAAAAAAAAAAAAAAATATTTAGATAATTTTAAATAATTACCTATACCTTAAAAATTTATAGAAAAATTAGCAAATATGACAAACATTTCCCCAAAAAATCATTTACATAATTATCATGTATAGAAAAAAAAAATTATAAAAAATATTTCCCCAAAAAATTATTATATGAAGCAAAGGCTCAATTTAATTATTTTTTTAAAGATTGGTTCATTAAAAAAAAAAACTGCTAAGATGAATCTTCAAAATGAATCGGTTCTCTCAGTGCTATCTATATATGAAAGAAAAAGTCATTCTAGATTTTTATCAGTTTGTGTGTGTGTATTGATGCTTTTGCAATATTTATATCTATTTTTAACAGAATGCACAGAGATAAAAAGTAATTCATAAAAAAACTCATTACCTATTAATTTTAATTATCTATATAATTTTATTTTAGATTTTAATTTTTTTTATAAACATTAGCAAATAATACCCATATATTTCCCCCCAAAATCATTAATATAATTATTATGTATTGAAAAATTTATTAAAAATTGCAAAAAATATTTCCCCCCAAAAAACTATATAAAGCAATGACTCAATTTATTTATTTTTTAACTTGGTTTACTAAAATATATATGAAAGAAAAAGTGTGTGTGTGCGTGTTATTTATTTATTTATATTTTATTTATTTTTTAACTGCTAAGATGAATCGGTTCTCTCAGTGCTATGAAAGAAAAAGTGTGTGTGTGTGTGTGTGTGTGTGTTGATGCTTTTGGAATATTTGTATGTAAAACGATGTTAACTGTCCATTTCATTTCAATCAAAACTCATCTATTTTTAATAGAATGCACAGAGATAAAAAGTAATAAAAAAAAATAATAATAATAATGATAACCCCCCCAAAAATGTAGATAATTTAAAATAATTAATCTATATAATATTTTTTATATATATATATATATATATATATATATATATATATATATATATATATATATATATATATATATATATATATATATATATAAATAAAAAAATAGCAAATATTACACAAACATTTCCCCAAAAATCATTAATATAATTATTATGTATAGAAAAAAAATTATATAAAGCAACGACTTAATTTATTTATTTTTAACTTGGTTTACTAAAAAAACACTAAGATTAATCTCTAAAATGAATCTGTTCTCTCAGTGCTATATATGAAAGAAAAAGTGTGTGTGTGTGTGTGTGTGTGTGTGTGTGTGTGTTTTATGAGGACAAATTTGTATAATGACATGGGTATTACACTGGTATTATGACGTAAACATGAAATATGACGACATTTCATGAGTCCTCATATTTAAAACAGCTTTAAAAACATACTAAATGTTTTATTAAAAATGTAAAAATGCAGACAGTTTTCTGTGATGGGTAGGTTTAGGAGTAGGGGTAGTGTAGGGGGAGAGAATGTACAGTTTGTACAGTATAAAAACCATTACGTCTATGGAATGACCTTACTAAGATAGCAAAACAAACCTGTGTGTGTGTGTGTGTGTGTGTGTACTGATGCTTTTCTAGAGCATCTTGGTTCTAGTGCATTTAATTCAGTTGCTCATTTTCTGTACTGTAAAGCTGTGCTTGTGTATAATATGACAAAACAAAGAAAGCAATCTGTCACTTGATGGGAAAAAGAAGCTTGTAACTAGAAAAACTGCTCTAAAAACAACAAAGCTTGTGTCACACTGCTAAAAAAATGTAGTTAAGTTAGCACAAAGTTCAACACATTCAGCTGGTCGCTCCCCAACAATGATGCTGAATGTGTCCAGAGTTTGTTCAAGCTGTCGAAACGCAATCATGATGAAACTGCAGAACTGTTCTTGTTGTACAAGATTCTTCAGGTGTAAAGACAAACCAGATCAAGTGAGATTTGAGTGTGTGTTAGTCTCTAAAACAGGACGCCCACCGGCCTGCTGCCGTCCCAGTCGATTTCAGAGCCGATAGCGTCAGGATGATTAAGCGCTCCCTGACACCCCGATGGCATGTGATTGACAGATGACCTACTCTGGTATTCAGGGTGATATGAGGAGGGAGGGCGAGTTCACGGGGCGTAAAACCCATGAAAGACCACCGACGTCGCTGACAGCCTGGCTTCCCTTCGCACAGCTGGCTGGAAAACATCACTTCCTGATTAAGTAAAAATCCATGGCTAAAGTTCACAGGAAATGCCAGAGGAAGTTGCGGTCCGGCCAACTTGTACACCATTTCTGATGTGATTTTAAGAAGTGAATCGGTCTCAACTTGATGTAACCTTTATTTCTACAGCGGCTCTACAGAAGATAGTGTCATTATTAACCTTAATTCAGTTGTGATCCAATAGTGTCAGTGCAGTCAGATCAGAAATATGACTGAATATTAAGTGTTTTTGTGTGTGCTGTGGTTTAGGAGGGCACTGACCAGGTTGTAGATGCCGAGCAGAAGGGCCTCTATGCAGCCGCTGCAATGTGGGTCTCGGCCGGCCGTGACGGACAGGTAACTCCACACCAGCTCAGGCAGGAACTGCAGCGTAAAGCGCTGAAGACGCGGCTCACCACTGCGGTAAAACTCGAACAACTGATGACACACCGGCTCCAGCAGCTGAGAGAGAGAGAAATACATTACAGTTACAAATCAGTAGGGGTGTAAATCGGACAGTTTGTCACGATTTGATACAATATCGATTCTCATAGCCAGCGATACGATATTTTCCGATACCTCAAAAAGTTCCGCAATATGATACGATTCGATTCAGGGGTATATCGATCAGTATTTCAATATTATGTGCCTATTTTACTCTACCAGTTATATTTTTTTTAACTCACAACTTCAACCAAATTATATAACAAACAATTATTTCAAAATTTCACATCCTGCACCCATTTGTGGAACATCCACAAATAAAAAACTCACACAGTAATCTAATGACAGCTTATGATATGACAACGGTTAAGTATTTTAGGCTTCTGTGCTAAAATGTGTAATGTCAAAAAACTGATAAACAAGGAAATGTTGTATATATTGTATAGCCTATAGGCCTATATTCAATAAAATTAAAAGACATTTCTTCTAAAAGTATAGCACAGCTTTTTAATGAAGCAACAACATATTATAAGTAGGACAGAACAAGACAGGCTATTAATATTCTTTCATTGTGCAAAAGTATTATAAAGGCTCCAATACACAGCGGCACAAAGCACTTATGCGCATCCCGTGTGCAGAAGTCATAGCGCGCAACACTCCTATGCAGCAGTTTATTGAGCATTTTCTTTTAACAATTTTAATTTCGGTTACTGTGTGTGTGAAGAACGATTCATAGCACTCTATTCTCCAGTGTTGTGATCTAACTATGTGTGTGTGCTGCTTTTTGCAAGGCTTTAAACACAAGTAAATTATAAACTTTCGTGAAGATTCAGCACTGGCTCAATCGGGACAGTGACAGTTCCATCTACTGCGCCGAGCGTCTTTCACAAGTTCTGAAAGCACGAATTCGCGATAACGCATAGACTGACATTGTGTGAAAATGTGGAGTGTTAAAACAAAAGTTCCTCTATAAATAGATTAGATTGATGTATTGTTACACCCCTACAAATCAGTGCAAAACAAACAAACAAAAAAAAAACCCTCACCTAGATTTTAATTAAATAATCACTAAACCACAGTTCATTCCCAAACTAGGGTTTGCAGGAAAAAAAATTATGAAATTAAAATAAATAAATTTTAAAATAACTATTTTTGTTCTAATATATATATATATATATATATATATATATATATATATTAGTCAAACCAAAATTTATTCAGACACCTTGAACATTTCATTCATTAATACAGTTTATTTACTATAGTTTAAAAAATGGTAATGAAATATGACCTCAGAGTTAAACTGTGTCAGAAAAAATGAATCTTAATTATATCAGATAACACAAGCAAAACATGGTTTTTACCAAATATTTATCAATTTTACTGGTAGTTCACTGTATGAAGAATTTTTGGGTATAATATGTCACAGTTTACTTTATTTTGCTATCCTCACTTACATAAATGAACTATAGTGTCCTGCACCCACTAGTAAAAATATACAAAAAAATATCTGAATAATTTTTGTGTGTGTGTGTGTGTGTGACTGTTTGGGTGTGTGTCTGTTTGGGTGTTTGGGTGTGTGTGTGTGTGTGTATGTGTATATTATATATATATATATATATATATATATATATATATATATATATATATATATATATATATATATATATATATATATATATATATATATATATATATATTTTATATAATTACATAGAAATTACAAACAAAAATAAAAAGTAAAATTAAAAATAAATAAATAATTAAAATTAAAAATAAAAACAAATTATAATTATGTAACAATTACATATAAAAACTAAATAGTATAATTAAAATATACAATTTTAAAATGAATAAAATATATTTTTTTAAAATACATAATAAAAAAGAAAAAAAATAATTCTCCAAAAATAAATAAAACACTTACTAAAAAAGATAAACTATTTATTTGTTTACTTGCATGTCATGTGACCACTAACCAACATCAATTATGCAAATGTGTCGTTAAATTTAACTTAGGGTGTGTTCACTGTTGGCATGTTTGGTTCGATTAAAACGAACCCTGGTGCGATCGCTGTTATGGGGCGTTCACACCAGATGCGAATGAAGCGTTAAGCACGAGTGATTTACATGTTAAGTCAATGCAAAGACGCGATAGACATCCTATGGCACGATTTGTTTGGTCCACTACAGAGAGGTTATGATATTATTGTTTAATACATCATATTACAACAGCCTTGGTTATATATCAGCAGGAAAAGCCATTTCAGGTGCTGAAGGTTTTTACATTTTGATGAAAGAATCATTTCATGCTGTGTTTAAAAGCAGCCTCTATCAGTCAGACATCTGCAGAACTGTGAGAAAGGCACAGATTTCTGTCACATGGTGTTACGGTGCTTGATTTTCAGAAATGAAACACCATAACGCTTCAAAAGAGCAGCAAAGACTCTCTCATGTTGATTGAAGATCACTAGTACTCGAAAGTGATGATCAAAAACAACATCTGTGTGACTTTCCAACTTCAAAACAGTGCAGATCGATCACAATCCAGCAAGAATTACACGCAAACACGGCTCTCGAGTCTAATTTTTTGATTTGTTACAAATTTATTTTCTAGCGGTACCTTGCAGTTGGATTTGTGGGACAGTTTGGAAGGGATTACAGGGAATCTGCACAGTTTTTCCTGCCAAAAACAGCTTGAGGGAGCTCAACGGTATAGAAAACGAGATGCGTTTTGAGTCTTTTGAGTCATAAAAACCAATGTGAAACATTGGAAAGTCAGGAAAAAACCAAACGCTGGTCTGACGCAGGTGTACACTGAACAAAACGTCAAAAACAGAACAGATGGAAACCACAGAGTACTTTGATATCCATTACTAATATTTATTATTGTTTGTTTAGTATTGAAGAAAACAAACTAATCTAATTTCTAATCTATAAGTTTCAGACGTCATACAGACATGTGTGAAGTCTGAAATATGTAGTAAAGAAATTGATTTTCCTGTGGTTATGTCATCTGTATGACTGTTTCCAGGAGGAGGAAGAGAACTGACACGAGACACTGGTATAAACTGACGGTTGTGCCTGAAGGAGACACACCCGATCTACTGGAAAACATCTCCGTCACTCATCACCGTAATGTTGACACTGCCATGACAACAGACGGCATGACTGATAACGAAACGAGCACCGCACTGTTAATAACTCACGGTTACATCACAGAACATCTCTAGCTGTGCAACTTGGAGACAGACACTGGTTTAGGAAGAATATTCTGGGCTACTTTTAACATGATGTGACAGAGTTTGTATAGAAGATGAGGAAATGAGTTTACATAAACTCACTTATAATCAGGCAAGCGGAACCAGTGTAGTTTTTCAAAGGCACTTTTGTGTTGCCTTTTGATCTTTTGAGGTAATTGACAATGTTTGAAAATGAAGACATAAATTAGTATTGTAAATACTAGTAATAGTAAATTAGTATTGAAGACAGATATTAGTATTGTAATTTTACAGGTGTACTGAAAAATAATCTAGTATTTTTATCAAATACTCTTTTTTTATTTTACAGTACAATAGTATTATTGCAATAGAAATATATTTATTCTTTTTGCTAATATTTTAATTTACTAATACTAGTACAAATAATATTTTTATAGTCATATTGATATATAAATAATTTATTTTTGGTCAAACTGTGCATCCCTAAAAAACAAATTAATTTATAATCAGTAAAGAGCAAATTGTGTAGCACATTTTTTGTTCAAACACTTACATAAAATATACATTAAAATTTTTTTGTCCTTTTGAGGTATTTTTCCCAACCTTCTGGATTAATGCTTGAAAATGAAGAAATTAACACATAAATATTAATATTAGGTTTAGGTGTACTGTAAAATAAAACTAGTATTATTATACTCCATTTTTATTTTACAATACAATAGTATTATTGCAATATTAATATATTTCTTATTATTTTCTTTTATATTTTTATTTGCTGCTACTACTACTAAAAATAACCGTAATAATATTTTTATAGTCATTTATATACAATACAAGCACTGCAAATCTAGAACTCCTAAAATGTATTTTAAATTGCAATTGCCATTTTTTTTTAATCAAAACTAATTAGCGCAATTACATTTTTTCCCCCAAATCATTCAGCATTTGTTAAAATCAACACATAAAAGGAGATCAAAATGCATTTTACTTCCATAATTGAATCGCATTTTTCAAAAGAGTGGGAACTGATTGGATGGTGAAAAATGGCACACTTTAACTTTAAGTTGAAAACAACCGCAAGTTGTCATTAAGCATCAAAACACACAAAATCATGAGAGAATCTGAGTAAAAACAGGAGAAGAAACTGTCTTACATCACTGTAATTTTCCCGTATAACTTTGTAAAGCGCTGGAACCAGAGAGCCCTTCTCCTTCAAAGAGGCGGCATAGCTGGAGACGGCCGTCTCTGGAAGAGTCTGAAACACACACGAGTCAAACCAGGAGAAACTCAGAGAAATGATGATGATGATGATGAGATGAAGACTGAGATGACGTACCTTAAACTCAGACAGCCACTCCTCCACTACGCCTTGATCCATGGCCAACATCTTCCCTCATCTGGTGTGAGGAGATCTCAACCTGAAACACAGGAACAGCAGATATCACAACTCAAATCCTAATAATATCTGCTTCAGAAAACTTCCTCAAAGGGTTTGTTTAATAAAAAAAAAAAAAAAAAAAAAAAAAAAAAAAAAAACAGGATTTTTCATGCTTTTTAGAAATAAAACTCCAAGTACTACAGTATGTAAACACTCTTCAAAATGAACTTTAAGAACACCCAGTTTAAGGTTGTTCTTGCTAAAACTTATTATAATAGTTTTCTGTAATTGAAATAAAGCTAAAATAAATTATTAATTTCAGATGAAAAACTTGCAATGGCAACTAACTGAAAAAATGAAATGAAAACTGAAAATGTATAAATAAAAGCCAATTCAAAATTTTACTAAATACTATAATAGTACAAATAAAACTGTCGCAGTTGCGCTCAAAACATTTACTGAAAATAAAAACAAAAATGACCATCATAACTATGAGCTCATTAACATATGACCGCCCATTTACATCACTGACATTCAGTATCCAGAAACTTGAGCAATCCTGATGAACAGCAGTGTGAACTACACCGTTAGACAAATGTTAGCCAATCACAACAGAGGTCATTTACATATTTTAAAGGTATAGCAGCAAAAACCGTTTTCACTCCCTCTCTCTGACTCTGAATTAAACAGGCTTAATTTAAAGAGTCAGATTGAGAGAGAGTGATAACAGTCAAAAACTACTATGATATTTTTTTGGTGCACAAACCAACAAAAGTGTAACAAATGGCTCTTTAACACAAGGTAAACACAGTGTTTCGCTGCTATGGCTTTAACCTTTTACCCTCTCGCTCTAAAAGAGGAAGTGACAAATTCCAGCATGTGGGGAAGAAAATCAGATTAACAAGTGTAGCGTAAAGCCAAAATTAAACACAGAGACACCGTTTTTATTCCAGGGATCCCCGCAAATTGAATCAGCAGATAACTGTACAGGTTAACCCATCTCTAAAAAAAGACACAGACTTTACCAAGCCAACTAAATGAGGACATACCGTAGACCTGTTTTATATGACTACACTGTAAACCCTAATGCTCAAAATACTTGATTAATTTAAGTTTGTTCTACTTAAACCAAACAAATTAGTTCAGTTAAATTAACTGTTATGAGTATTTAGAACTTTCTTTTTCTTTTGAGTTCACAGCACTGACATATTTCAAGTAAACTAAACCGTTTCATTGTTTTGAGTTGAATGAACTCATTTCTTTTAATTTAGACTAACTTAAGTTTAACTGAAACTGGGCTTTTTTATTTCCCAGCATGCTTTGCACGTGGCACTCGAAAGGAAGAGTAAATGCTAAAATTAAGTGTTTAGGAAGAAAGTGTAACGGAGTATGATGACTCTAAAAGGCACTGTACGTCATTATCGATTAAGGTTTTAAGAACATTGTGATACTTTTTTTGCCCCATATCGCTCACCACTACTCATCTGTCATAACTACTTAGGATTTGTGTGTACACTGTATACCCGAATAAGTTGGGCTAACTCAAAAAATTTAAGGTAATCAGTTAAATCAATTTTTTTAGCTATGATATTTCCAATTTTAAGTAGGCAGAACTATGAAGTTTTGAGTTTGTAGTACTCATGCATGCTAATTGCTACTAACTTGAAATACTGAGTTAGCTAACTCACACATTTTGATTAAATGAGTTATTTACTTCACTGTAACCCCTAATAAGTTGTCAGAACTCAAAGTTAAAGAGAATTTTTTAAGTTAAGAAACTTTATTTTTATTTTTGTACTCATACTTTTTTATTGTTCTTAACTTGAAATATTTAAGTACACTAATTTATACATTTAACTTAAAATTATCAAGTTATGTCAACTTAAATATTTTGCTAGCTATAACAAACTAAATGTGATATGGTAAATGATGTTTGCACTTTGTTTGCACTCACCCCTACTTCTGGGGACATTTTTGTAGCTAAAATATAAGAGTACAAACACACACACACACAATTCGATTGATTTGTACAGTGATTTTCACAAAGCAAAAATTCAAAGCAGCTTTATCAAGAAAACCTTACAAAACTACACAGCAATTAAAAACAAAAAAAACTCTTTGAAGAAGTTTAACAAATGTTGAATTTAGGCCGATCCAAAGACATTTCATCAGCAGCCATCTTCATTTCTGGAATAGGATTCATCAAAAAAAAATCACTGGACATGATATTTATATTCTCTCGTTCACAGTAATAAGCCACAGGCATTTTCCGTAGATCTAATTTCCATCCACTGCGACTATCTCTCCCTCACACACAAACTTACTGTCATCAGTTTTTCCTCATGTTCTGTCTCTCTTCCCAAAAGTTCTGTCCGCTCCCCCGTCATATCAGCCGTGAGTCACTCGGCTCTGTTTATAACCTCTACAGCGTCTTACAGTGAGCGTTTCTCCTCCTGTCTCTGACAGCCATTAGTGTGCGGCTTTCAAAAGCTCTTTAATTAGTGCAGAGAGCAATCGACAGCAGAGAGAGAGAGACAGACAGAGAGAGACAGAGAGAGAGAGAGAGTTGGGGAACTTTGTAAACACTCATTCATTCATGGCTTTATTGATTAGCCTGAATCACCCCACCTTTCCCCGTTCATGGATTAATAAACTGTTGCACAGCGTGTGTGTGTGTGTGTGTGTGTGTGTGTGTGTGTGTGTGTGTGTCTTATCCCCAACACAAGCTATTGGATTAACCGCTTTCAGTGCCAGGAACGGCTTTCCGCTTCAGGATTTCGCCCTCGTTTCCTTCTATGGTGGCCGAGCCGCGGTCTGAGTTATTTTAAACAATCGGCTCTGGAAGGAGAAACAGCTGGAGCTGCTGAGAGGTGAAATGTAAATGTTTTGTGTTTGAGTGGTTAATTATTAAATCAACAGGCCTCGTTTATCACATGACGAGTCACTTGAGGAATTTAAATACGGGTGACCTTTGACCTCGTCGAGCCACAGGGACGATATCTGTTACTAGACTGATCCTAGAACTGTAATCCAGATTCAAACAGATTAATTTAGACTAGAAGCCAGCAGATGGGAAATGAAGTGTGTGTTCATGAGATACAGAGAGAGTGAAAGGGATGAATGCGTGGAAAAACTGAAATGATGGCAAGGATCTATGCTTATGCATTATTTAAGATAGATGGATGGAGCAAAATTAATAATTACAAATACAAAACAGTTATGTTGCACGAGAAGGTGTTAACAACTTGTCAACAACTTCAAGTTAACTGGATGCCACGTATTCGCTAAATTAACCACCCAACAGGAAACAGGAAGCAGTAGAACCACAAGCCCCTCTATGTTAACAGGTTCAGTCCAGCGCTGGTGTTTCCACTAAACATCAGCCTCAAGAACTAAGAAAAACCCTCAAATTTCAGGTAAAACAAATCTTAATAGCCCTGAAAACACAGAACCAAAGTTAAAAGCGCAGTTAACCCAAAAATAATGTCATCGAAAAGTGAATTTTCTGATAAAATTGTGTGTTTTTTTTTTAAAAGTGTTCCAGGTTTTCTGTATTGTTTATAGGGCTGAACAATTTGGCAAAAAAAAATTATCGATGATAATAATAATAATAATAATAATAAATGTTATTAGGATTACAAAAATATTTAACAAAAATAAATATTAATAATGTAATATTTCACTTTGAAATAAAAAAATAATTTTAATAATTTTGATGTGTAACAAGCATATATATGCGCATATATTTATTAAATTAGTCTTTGCAATTTGATGATTGCACTAAGCCCTACTGTGACATCAGTTTTATTTTAATCATTCAGCCCTACTTAAAATATACTGCACAAGTACTATTGGACTAAAGGTGATTCATGCCCTTTTGAAGCTTCTTTGGAACAAAGAATAGCCAGGACATTTAGCTAAACATAATCTTTAGTGTTTCAAGACAGAAAAAACATTAAACATTGTAAAAATGACTAAATGACTTTTGGGTGAACTAAAGGCCTGTGTATACTTCATTTTTCACATTCCATTCCGACGCATTCGGCATGTGTACACTATCCATTGGACTTTGTTTTCAAGCCCTCAAGTCACTCGGACATTCGCGCGCCGACGTCTGCACAGTCACAAAAATTGCCCTGTACGCAGACGGGGTGTGTGGACATCCACGGACCCTCCTGATGACAAAGATTATGTCACACGGACAGTGCATGAGCTGTCATGGAACGCGGACAGCCGAAGTACACTTTGATTATCAACAATAAAAAGGTGCATTACATTATTTACCGAGCTTAACGCAACATAAAACTGTCAAATGGACTGGTTTACCTGCAACATACTGCTCCAAACTAGACTCGAGGGTTCATGAGCAAGTGCATTGCATCTCTGAGCACATCCACAAAAGCATGACCAAAAATAGTCTCTGCCAACAGCTTAAAAGTACACAAGAACAGCCCAGAACCCAGCGACCCGGCGCCGCTGATGGAACATATTTATAGGATGTGTCATGGAAGACTCAGTGACTCAGACAAGTGCGGAGATCCAGAACGCGAACACAGAAGCGTGGTGAGCAGAAATCTCCATCTGAGACTGTAACTGGCCCTACAGAGAGTGATTTACAGTCTCTAAACTACTAGAAATTAGTATGCAGTAGATTTACCAAACAATATTCTTCATTTTGGCTAATAATAATAATATACAGATTCAGAAATAGTACCTAGTTGGGTATTGACACAAATTTCATGATTTGATTCACTTCCGATCTCCATTGAATTCAAAATCAATTAATTTTTAAATGTATCAGGTACAGACAGTACGTTAATTTTTCTCAACTAATGTTGTAAATTATACAGGGAACCCTGTCAGCTGGTACCTTACTATAATGTTAAAGATTACTATTAACAGGTGATTTGTATACAATTGCACAAAGCATTTTTTATAACTTTTTAATGATATAAATTATATCATTTATTATAGCTTGTCAAATTTGCTCCCATTTGGGTGTGAGCAAAAACACGCCATTTTTATGTGTGTCCCTTTAAATGCAAATGAGCTGCTGCTCATTTCTGTTAAACACAACTTCTGTTTGTGCTAGCATAAAGTAACCGAGCGTATGGAGGCTAAGGGAACGCACATGTAAAGTGGAGCTGCCTGAACTGAAGACGACACATATTGCACTACTTAAAAATACCAACATTTTCTTCATCTGCAGCTTTGCCTCACTTGCGAAGACAAAATGGTGGCGCCATGGGTGTAAACGTGCAGATTAAGGGGCGGTAATGTCATAGATAAGATATAATAATAAGATCCCCTTCTGAGGTCACTAGGGAAGCGAAATCTGAGCGGATCATTTTTTCACATGCTTGCAGAGAAAGGCTTACCAAAACAAAGAGAGTTGTCCTTTTTCACGTTTTCTGGGTTGGTAAATGCACCGGGGATTCATTTATAGCATTTAAACATGGAAAAAGTCAAATTTTCATGATATGTCCCCTTTAACATTTAAACAATGGCTGTCATAACTTGTTTTCATGATTTATTCCCATACATTAAATATTGAAGAACAGGTTGAGTGAAAATATAATGAATATGTAATATAGAGCATATGTTTATCAAAATGCTCCTCTCTAGAGTTATTTTTCTAGCTAACTATCAAGCTAATGGACATTAAATGGCTTTCCTGAGGTAAATGTAATGTTACATGACATTGTTCAGAAGCTGTTTTATTGACGTCTCTAGTTGAAACACTGAATGATTACACGAGACATGAGACATTTCAGTAAGTTGTACTGTATCTTTCAACATACCTTCTGATGTTCATTCATGTTTATTTCTATAACTAGTATTGAAGAGGAAGAGATCATCGGTTCACGTGCCACTTGAACTGAGGCGCTACAGTGTCTGTCAAGCCATATTAAATTTGAAAGCCAAGACTTTGTTTCATATCAAAAGTAACAAAGCACAAAGTGTATTGTGATTACCAAATGGGAGTCGAGCTGCTAATAATGTTCAGTGAAGTTTGTTCATGCATTAACTAAAAACAGCATTGACTAAAAGATTGATTCTAAAAGAAACGTTATCAGTTCATCTAAATGAGAATCCATTAAAATCAAGAAATCTATATTGTCATCCCAGCCCTAATTTACAGTATATAGTGCATAGAGTGCAGAAAAAGCGAGAGAGAGCGAGCTCAATCAGACCATTACATGAGCACTAAGCTACTGTGATTGCTCCATAATAGAAATAATAAATACTCAATCTCCAGCAACAGACGTCACCGTTCACCTCCGATTTGATGGAAACAAGAGGCTTTTTAGATTCAGCAGCATGACAAACATATCATTAGAGCTCAATTCTGAGACTTGGTGGCTTCAAACTGCTAGAATTACTGCACAGAGCCTGACTAAAGCCCACGGAGAGGTAAATACGGTGCCCCTGCTGTGGCTCACTGAGAGCTGAGGGCGGAATATGGGGTGTAGAGACATTAATGAGAGCCCTCGACACTCCCTGCAGACGGTAAACCGGTACCTGCCACCACAGACATAACCTACACACCAACATGGGGATTCAGAGACAGACTTCAGCAGTTTTTATACAGCTGCTGTCATGGTAAAGTGAGATGTTAAAGATGTTTAAGTCAATCTGAAATGCCACTGGCAACCAGTTTTATTTCTGCAAAGCATTATATTGAAAGAGCAGAGAAATAAAAAAGTAAACTTGATTTTATCCATCTGGAGCTGACTGGATCATGAAAAGTGGGGCTAAATGACTGGAGGAGAGGGGCTATGACAGGCCTTGATGACATCAGCAGCACAGGAATGTCGTTTCAGAGGCGAAAGATGATCTTTTATGTTTTCTTTCAGGTATGCAAACTTCAACAAAAGATCTCCTTCACTGTGTGAACACTTTCACCAATAATTTATGTTGCTTCGTCTTAAAATCACAAAATAAATGTGAAATCACACAGTAACACTACAAAACCATGACACGTCTATCAAACAGACGCTCTGTTGGCATGTATGAGTGCCAGTGTCTAAAACAAGAGCGGTGTCTGTTTCGAAACAGCCAGATCTAAAAACATTCATCACCCTCTGGCCACAACCCAGATTTCTGTGATGAGCAGTAGACTTTTTTTTAGAGAAACCTCAAACCACTTTGTGCCTAAAATCGAGTCAATCTAGATCATATCATTTTAGACCGATAAGAACAGAGAAACAGACTACTAGGAGCATCAAAAGGTTCACAGAAGTTAATTTAATCACAACACACTACCCATTCTCAGGAAACCTGGAAACGGCAGAAAAAAACTGCAACTGCAAGAAATCTGACAGCAAGCACCCGGCTAACAGGTTTCACAATCATAAGAAGGAACTGTGACATGGGCCGGGCATGTGAACATTATCCTCTCATACTGCATGTTTGTTTCTTTTGAATCAGATGATCAGATCAAATGAAAACTCACAAAACTCCACAAAATTGGAAACGCCCATCATTCACAAGTTCTTCACACGTCCCGCCCCATGCGTTTGCAAAATCTAACTATGATTTAATCTACCAAGTCAAATGTATTTGTATAGGGCTTTTCAAAATACACATCATTTTATGAAACTTTACAGAAAATCATGATGTTACTGTTTATAATATCTTATCTTCATGCCATAGTCACATTAAGCAGATTAGAGCTGGGCGAAAATATTTTACATTTTGCAATAATAAAAGCAATTGAACAGTTGAGATTTGCTATATAGTTTATATGAGAGTATACTGAATACATGTGAATAAAGTTGGACACAAATTTCACAATTTGATTTCTATTCACAAGCTTGCGATTCAATTGGATTTTGATTCGATTTTGATTATTTTGGATATTTATCAGATAGAGTACATGGCAAATTTTCTCAAGGAAAAAAAATCTCTCAACTAATGCTGTAAACTATACATGGGAGTCAGCTGCTACTATATTACTACAGTACTGAAGGTTAAAATGAACTGATTTGTATACAAAAAGGAAGTTTTTATAATAAAGTTATAATACTAACTTTACAATTTACAATCATATTTCCACTCCAATTCATTTTTTGAAATATAAATATTTAAATGGTGGCGGTGGTTATAAAAACTTGACGGATTTTTTTTGAAAATGCATTAAATATTACATTAAAAATATATAACATTAAAAATTATAATGAATATGTAATATGGTGTATATATTTATCAAAATGCTATTTATCAAAAATTTATCTAGCTGACTAACAAGTTTATGGTCACTGAATATGTTTTTCTGAGGTAAATGTGACGTTACGTGATATTGTTTAAAGCTGTTTTATTGACGTCTTTCTGCGGTTGAAACACTGATTGAGCGATTAAATAAGACATGATACAGATTTCGGTAACTTATTACATATCTTCAGATGTTCATTCATTTTTATTTCATGCTGGTAACTGGTATTAAAGGGTTAATTCATCCAAAAATGAAATTTCTGTTATTAATTACTCACCCTCATGTCGTTCCACACTCGTAAGACCTTCATTCATCTTCAGAAAACAAATTAAGATATTTTTGATGAAATCTGAGAGGTTTTTTATATCCCCCATAGAAACCAACGAAATTACCACATGCAAGGTAGGTACAGAAAAGAAGCAAAAACATTGTCAACATGAAAAATAATCAACGTGACTACAGTGGTTCAACCTTAATGTTATGAAGGGACAAGAATACTTTTGTGCGCAAAAACAAAAAAATAACGACTTTATTCAACAAATTTGTCTCTCCCCTGTCCTCCTACGCTGTTTACGTTGCAGCGCTTCCAGGTCCGAACGCTGGCTCAGTATTTTCAATAATTTCGCTGATAAAGAAAACCTCTTGGATTTCATCAAAAAATATCTTAATTTGTGTTCCGAAGATGAACGAAGGTCTTATGGGTTTGGAATGACATGAGGGTGAGTAATTAATGACAGAAATTTCATTTTTGGGTGAACTAACCCTTTAAAAAGAGGAGGAGATGATTAGTTCATACTTGAATTTCATAATAAAATGGACATAATGAGACTTTGTTTCATATCAAAAGTAACAAAGCACAAAGATTATAACGATTTATTGGATAGGAGGCGTGCTACAATGTTCCGTTCATTCATCAACTGAAAACAGGATAGAATAATCGATTCTTGGGATTTAAGAATCGATATTGGTTTGTAAAAATGAGAATCGATTAAAATCGAGAAATTGATATTTTTTTACCCAGCTCTATTATATATCCAAATTTATATAAAAGAGCTGGGCAATAATATAGTTCCATTTTGCAATGAAATAAAAAATAAAAAAATCAGACGGTATACTATATATCTGTATAGTACTATCAGCTCAGTTTAATGATTTTACCACAAAATCAGCAAAGAAAATGTGAAAAGTCTACTGACTATAAACTCCCATTTCAAAAACCTTAAGCATGCCCATCCATTCGCTTACAGCTTATTTTTAACACACATGCATTTTTATTCGGTTTAGACCTCTTAAATTTGACTCCACATTTAAGCCAAAAAGTGAAATATTTCACATACCCTTAACAAGAAAAAACATCAATCATTAGAGAAGATTAAGATCGACTAGACTAGTTTGACGTCCAGACATCTCAAACACACTAACTCAAGCCACCACACACACTTCAGTCTCCCGTTGAGTGTGTGTGACTCACATGACCGCACATACGCCGACTTGAAACATTAACACACACACTGACACTAACATTCCTCATGATTCCTGACAGACGGCATGTTTTATTTTGAGTGCACTTACCGTCTGAAGTCCGAATGACAGAGGAATATCCCAGCACACCCACAGAGCGACTCCTCTCATTGCACAAATGTTTCTTCATTTCCTGTTTCAAACCTTCTAAGCCCAACCCACCCACGCAGACCCGGGCGGCACTGAGGGCCAATCAGAACGCAGGAGGGTTTGTGTTTTGGAGGGGTGTGAGGGAAATCTGCCCAGTCTGCTTCGACCAGTGCTACCAAACGCATGCCACTGAAACAATTAAACCAAACACACACACACTCACTTCACAACCGCAGGGTTTCAGAGGGAGGAATTAACAGGATCTGGCATGATTCTTTCTCAAACGACCCTCTGAGAGCAAACCTGACCCACAGTGACCCATCAGCACAGAAATAAATCCACAGATCTGAGTGAAGACACAGAAGAGACACACTTCCATTCCAACACACGCCACAATAATGGCAGGAAACCCGTCTGAAACGGCTGTCGGACTTTGAGCTTCAGGGGCTGATGGATTACAGATGAATGAGGAAAAAAGAAAGACAAGATGCATGATGTTCACGTGGAAGGATTAAGACCAGTTTTGTGCAGTGTTTTAGAAATGTGTCAGCATGGTTGACTAGTCACCCGACAACAGACTAGTCAATTAGTGAGGTTTAACTAGATTTAAAAGTGAAAATTGTCATTATTTACTCACCCTCATGTCATTCCAAACCCGTATGATTTAATCTTCAGCGAGTAAATGATGATAGATTTGACATTTTTGGGTAAACTGTCTGTTTAATTTTCAAAATATAAATACATATATTCTCTACAGTTCAAGTTTTAAAAAAAAAAAATATATATATTATAATACATTTATTCAGCAATTGAAAGCACTACTGTAAAAAAATGTTAATTCTTTGAGCGCCCATGATTTAGCGCGTTGTTACAGTATAACGCTGCATTCACACGGGGCGTCGGCGTCAACGCTTGACTGAGGGCGTGTCTAAAGCTTGGTGCTGACGTGAACGTCATAGTGACAACAGAAAATTACTTTCCGGTGTTGCACGAACGCAATTGGCTAGGGTATTTGCATAAGGCGATCTGATTGGCTGACGCCTGTGTTGGCGCTGGAAAAGTTAAACATTTTTCAATTTCTGCCGCAAGCAATGCAACAGAACCCACAACTCAGTTTGGTAACGTGTGACGTCACCCATTCAAAGTAAATGAGAAGCATTAACGCCGACGCCCCATGTGAATGCAGCTTATGTGCATCCACAATGGAGTTACGCCTTCATGACTAGCACAATCAAGTTTTTTTTATAAACAAAGTTGGCTATAGGAGTGTATAATTAAAGGATTAGTTCACTTCAGAATTCAAATTTCCTGATAATTTACTCACCCCCATGTCATCCAAGATGTTTATATTTTTCTTTCTTCAGTTGAAAAGAAATTATGGTTTTTGAGGAAAACATTCCAGGATTTTTCTCCATTGAACCCCCGACTTCACAACTTCCCTTAGACCTAGTCATTCAGACAACTCAACTAGCAGATTTTGAAAAAAAAAAAAAAAAAAAAAAAAAAAATCACCTCACAATCTTTTCACAGCTTTGTCACAACTCAATCAGAACAGAACATACAGTGTGCTCAAGGATATTATCTTGTTTACTTGCTACCGTCAGACAAAACAGATTCTCCTTCAAAATAGCTCAAATATTTAATGTCATGAACCTCACAACTGATAAAACCGTGCATTCCTGACTTGTGGAAATTGAGTAAAGCCAGTCAAAGAGGTTGAAGCCTGCCATTTTTCCATGCAATATGCACCAGACATTCTTGAACATTTTCAAATGACTCACTATCTCAAATGCATCGAACACTATGAAGCAAATACCGCCAACGCCATGTCGTTGTATCATTACCTAGATGTTGCCAATAAACCCTGTGCATCCACGTTTGACAAGTCCTTTTTTTCTTTCTGTGATGCATCAAAGCCATCGTCTGGACTTTTATCTATTTTAAACTCAAATACATCTTAGCTCTGTCATTTGATTTGACTGTTTTCTGTGACACCATCTGCGATGCTTTTCATGTGGAGGCGTCGTGATGTTTGTTCAGGTAGGGCTGGTTCACCTTGAACATCAGAAGGAGGATAAAAGTTTATTGATTATTTTTACTGCCATTTAGAAAAGCTTTTATTCTGCTTATACAAAGTACCACACTAATGGACAACCAACAAAGACAGAAATGGGTTATACTGGGCACCAGCGGTAGTCGTGCCACAGCAGATTGGGTTCAGCTAATCTGCACTTTGTACAAACTTAGACCCGCATAATTACCTTAAAGGAACAGTTCACTCAAAACTGAAAGGGAAGAATATTAGTGACTGATCACATAAATTTAGTTTTTGTCACACGAAGCTATCATATGATTTAAGAAGACTTGGAAAATAGCAGACGAGTCATACGCACTACATTTTTGTCCTCTTTGCAGCTTGACAGTTGTGGTCACCATTGATTTTCATTGTAAATTGGAAAATATCAGTCTGGATATTCTGCTAAAAGGTGACAGATCTTAGGAAAGGGATTGATTTATCAGTAAAAATTGGGTTAATTTGGGTGTATTGGCATCAGCTGATATTTAAATCTACTTTGCGTGATATTTGGATTGTAAAGTTTCCAAAAACTTAGAGAGTAAAACTTTGTGGAAATATTTTCTAAAATTAAAATATTAATTTCATTTAATTAAAATTTGTGAATATTTCACATAGAAAACTCAGTGTTTCCCAATAATTACCTAGACTGGCGGCCCACTATAGTCTAATCTGTGCTGAAAATATTTTAAAACTTCTCATAACAACATAAAACGTTATGTTTTGCGCAATTGCTTTGGCAAAGTATCTGTCAAACGAACTAAAATCAAAAGCGCGATATGGCTTTGTGCGCTTTACAAATCGCAAAAGACTTCAAATTAATTAAAGGGGGGGTGTAATGCTATTTCATGCATTCTGACTTATTTACACTGTTAAAGAGTTGCATTCTCATGCTAAACATGGCCAAAGTTTCAAAACACGAGTTGGACGTATGACTGTGCCAAATATACTACCGTTTAGCCGAATTTTTTGAGTATGGCCTGTTTCATATCATAAAGGGTGGAATTCCTTGTATGGGCACTTCTCCCTGATAATCGCGCGCACACACACACACATCACCCAGAGAAAGAGCAAGAGCACGCCCATCAACGCGCTTCATTCGGGATACGGTAGCCGAGAGATTTTTCAACAATGGAAAATTCAGGGGCTGCACCCTTTGAAGGCTGCATACATCATCGAGGCAGTCTCATTTAAGAACAATAACCGTTAGATTGCAAAGAAAGAAAGAAATTACAGTATTTTACACCTCAAAATGAATATCAGTCAATTTTATTACGGTTACTTTTCTTAAATTAGACATCTTTAATGACGTATGCAGCCTTCAAACGCGACCTCCGGAGGATGCAGCCTCCGAAATAAAACGCAGCTCCTGTCACCAAAAGAATGTGTTTTTTGGTTGTGAGGGAAAGATTACCTTTTTCAGCTTCCCAAAGAACCCAGCGTTAAAGGGTCATGAAACCCCCTGTTTCAGCAGCAGACAGTTCTCACCATAGAAGTGGGCGTGGTTAAGCTTCGGAGTGGAGGGGGATGAGGGGAGACTGACAACACAGCAATGGCTTCTGATTCAGACAGTTTTATTTCGCTCTCATTAAAAGCATAAAAAAAAAAGCTTCCAACAAATGCACACTGCAAATTACTATTACGTGCAACACAATATACACATGGGATTTGCTATAATTTAATACATAAATAAATGCACAGCCATTCGCATTTTGTTCTCTGCATCGAATACGAACACGCTGTTGCATCTTTGATAACTTCTGAGACTTATTTTGTGGCGTTTTTATAAGCCGTTTGATCGGTTAAAGAGCCGTAAAGAACGGTTACACTCAGTGTGGATGAATCGCGTTTGTGTCGAAGACACAGATATTGAAGAGAACTTGTGCGGAAACTCTTACAAAGCAAAAACAAACACTCGTTTTTGACCAATTAATGCATCTCTAGCTTATTGTATGCGATCTCACTATTTGAAGTACCTGTCAGAGGATGAATAAGGCCGAAGTCCACCTTTCTCCCGTTCTCATAGCTCTTGTAAAAATGCTTGCTAAACACAAACAGTTTCGATGTGTCGGTAGTTGATGGCCAACCAACCGCCCGCAGCCTGTGACGTGGACAAGGTGTAGATTTTAAACCCGGAAGACGAAAATAGCGGGAAAAAAAATCTCAAAATTAACCACTTTCCCTCTACAATTAAATCTAACAGATGCTAACATTGTATTCAATGATGTTCAACACACATACCTCTGTTAAAATCTCAGAAAATTTAGTTTAGGGTTTCACGACCCTTTAAGGGAACAGTGGATGAAGCAAAGGAGTTGTGTACGTATGTTTGTTTGTTCCCGGGATTTCGGTGATGAATGCTTTGTAAACAAGTCCCAGTTCGGGGCTGGATTTGCAGATCGCGGGTGGTGAGTAAAGCTGCATCAGATGTCTGTGTTTTGTTGCCAATCGGTGCGCAAGGGCATATAATGTAAACAACATGAACATTTTTGTTCCCTTTTTATTTATAATGATGTCACAGCTTGCAGACGATCTCTACGCAAAAGCTGCGCGAGCTCGTGACTCTTTAGCTCCGCCCACAGCACTGACGGCAGACACGCCTCCAGAAGCTCTGCTTTTTTTGGAAAGACTCAGTACACCGTATCCATCTTTTATAAATATGATAAAATTAAAGACTTTTCGGAGATATGAGGGATGCAATATTACTCTATATGTACTCAAGATTAACATGAGATTGGCAGTGTAATACCCCCCTTTAAAGAAGTATATAGTCTGTTGGCACAGTGTATTTCAAAGGGAAGCGCACACGATCAGCTCGTGATCCGGCGTTTTCCGTGTCTCAGAAAGGCTCAGTTCACATTGAATAAATGAGGTGAACTCCATCTCTGCATGTGCTGTGAGTTTACCATGCATTTGGCAATGTAGCAGGCACGAGTTACACATTATTTTCACATTTGCATAATTTCCAACATTTTTGTGTGCAGATGATTACAGCATTTCACTAGATTTGTAATGTAAAGAGTCTGAAGAAATTAGGACAAAAGTATTGTAATTTCACTACTGTAGTAAAAGGTAAATTAACATTGAAACACTGAAACTGAATCTATTAAATATGTTTTATGATATATAGATATACATTTTTAGATATGGTTTGGTTTCTTCAGAATTAGTTATTCAAATAAAAAAGCAGAACTTTTTTGGTTCTGCCAATTGTTCTCTCATATGCATTCTTCAGCTGATTCTACAAAAGAATAAATGAATAAATTAATTACATTTGTTAATAATATAAAACCATTAAAAATCTGTTATACAGTTAAGGACAATTATCAGATATTAGAAAAACATCATAGCCATAAAAAAGCAATTAAAAAGTCTGAAAATTACACCCGTCGCTAGAATTGTTTTAAATGAATTTATCGTTTTTATATAAATCATTAATGAATTTATTTATTTAAATATATTCTTCATTAAAACCATCAAAAGAATTATTAAATGGAATAGCAATATCTATTTTGGCTGACCACTACACTAGAAAATATTATTTTTGCGTTCCATGGAATAAAGAAAAATCGTTGTACGCTACATTATTGTTTTTGAATTTTTGGTGAACTTTTCCTTTAATGAAACTAGGCTAAAACAACATATAACCCGAGAAATAGCTTATCAGAACTGAACTCAAATTGTTCATAGACGGACAAATTCACAAGAGCCACCAAGGAAGATCTTCTGGAAGGTGAATAATATTCTGATCCACTACACTACAACATTCATCCCAATATGCCTCAAAACACCAAATGTTATTCAAATAAAACTACATTTTGCGGTCACAAATTAGCTGAACAACCTGTGAAAATACTCATTTGACTCACCGAGGCGTTCCTTTTCCTGTGCGATATTCAGTTTGACAGAATCACAATATCCACCTTTAGCACAGAAAAATATAATCATGCCTTTTATGAAACACTAATGCTGCTGGACTCCAGACGCCATTTAGAAAATTATCACACACGACACAGCCGTCTGAGTAATATCAGAACAAGTGTGTCCTGTCAGGTGCATTACAAGACAAGAATGACAATCACGAACAGAAGCCATACAGAACTGAACACCACACCTATTGCATGTGACTGAACTTATGGAATACGTCATGATTTGAGCAATCCTGAAAACACAAACAATGTTCTACTTCCAGTTTCTATGCATTTAGCTTAAAAGCAGAAACTCATTACACACAACATCCTCTGAAACTGGGAAACACCATCATACAGGCCTTAATTCCTCACAGTGAGTAGTTTCAGTTCAAGTCAATGACTGTAGCGCTCTTGACTGTTTGTTTAAATGTTTGTTTTGTTGCTTACTGGTGATTAGCAGTTCTTTTACCTATTCAAATAATTAAACATTTAAATACCATTGCAAACAATAATGTACACAAGTAAACGGATTAAGTCATCTCGTAAAGTACTGTCAAAGTTTTGCTGTTAACTGTTGCACAACCACAATGACACCTTTGTGGTGAATTTAAGAAAAGTAAAGAACAAAAACCTTTATAATATTTGACCAGTAGGTGCTGCTGTCATCAAATTTACATGATATTCTCCAAAAATTGTGCATGCAAATTTTTGTGTCAATATGCAAAAGTGTTACAGGAATACCACCTCACTTCCTGTTTGGTGTCTTTGCCAGCAAGTTCATTACATACACTTCCAGTCAAAAGTTTGGACACGGTAAGATTTGTAATGTTTTTAAAAGAAGTTTCATCTGCTCACCAAGGCTGCATTTATTTAATTAAAAATACAGTAAAAACAGTAATATTGTGAAATATTATTACAATTTAAAATAACTGTTTTCTGTTTGAATATATTTTATAAAGTAATTTATTCCTGTGATCAAAGCTGAATTTTCAGCATCATTACTCCAGTCTTCAGTGTCACATGATCCTTCAGAAATCATTCTATTATGATGATTTGCTGCTCAAGAAACATTTATTGTGTACAATATTTTTTTTTTTTCAGGATTCCTTGATGAATAGAAAGTTCAAAAGAACAGCATTTATTTGAAACATTGTTTTCAACATTGATAATAATCATAAATGTTTCTTGAGCAGCAAATCATCATATTAGAATGATTTCTGAAGGATCATGTGACACTGAAGACTGGAGTAATGATGCTGAAAATTCAGCTTTGATCACAGGAATAAGTTACTTTATAAAATACATTCAAACAGAAAAAAGTTATTTTAAATTGTAATAATATTTCACAATATTATTGTTTTTACTGTATTTTTAATTAATTAAATGCAGCCTTGGTGAGCAGACGAAACTTCTTTTAAAAAAAAACATTAAAAATCTTACCGATTCCAAACTTTTGACTGGTAGTGTAAACATTGTCAAACACCAAAAACCCAACTTGTGACTTTTGTGAGGACTGATCTGAAGATGATCAGAGCCAAATTTGATGACGACTGGATAAGTAGCAAAAAAAAAGTTGGCAAAGTGGTTCAAAATAGCAGAAAGGTGTAAAACATTATAAAATAATAGTAGTCCATTGGCTGGAATACTAAGGCAGATAGGCAATGACAAATTTAAACATGCAAAACTACTGCAAAGTAGTGATGTCGCAATACTGGAATTTCCAACTTTGATACGATACCTTGAAAAATATCGATATTTCGGGAAAAACTGCCATATATACTGCCATACAGATATTTTTATTATTATCTCATAATCTTTTGATAATTTGGGTAGAAATCATGTTCATGGATGAGATTATTAACGTTACTGTAGTATGAAGCAGAGCAGGGCCGAGGCCGCTGGAGCGATTGCTAATGAGAGACGAGCGCGAAACGCGTCTCGAGCGCAGCGGAACTTTCATTATGCCACAGTCGCCACTTTCGCTTCTTCCAGTCAAGCGTATGTGAGGTAACGCAGCTCTGTTTATCATATTAGATACATTTGAGTGTGTTGACAATGATGTTATAGCGTTCGCTCTGCGGCTGCTGTGAGACACTTGTTCAACACTGCAGTAAGCTAGATCGATATTACAATATCATATTACATGCTGGATGGCTTGTGTTGCTAAATGGGATGCAATTAATTATAAAACAAATGCTGTATTACCGTTACTAAAAATAGAGCTGCATCTGATTATTTTGTGAAGTGGCTAACAGCATAGAGGCATGATAAAAAAAAAAAAACATGGTACTCTCAGAAAATCAAGAAAACGAGATTAAAACAATAAGACTTAGGGCTGTCGCGATAACCGCAATATCGTAATACCGCGCTATTGACGAGCCAACCGCAGAGGACCGCAAAAACCGCAGCAACCGCAATATTTGCATGTTTTCTATTTTTTTGAAAGATTATGTCTTTCTGCTTTTACACTTCATGCATGCGTACTAAATATTAAATAAGTTAATAATTATAGCATAATGTCTACCATGGTGATTTGTACAGATTTGCACTAAACAAGCCTAAACAGACAGTGAATGTGAGAGAGATCGACTGAGCGTGAGCAATTATCTGCATCTGTCCTTCAGGCTGAGACATATATTCGTGAAAAAAGGCTGTCATGTCCAAGGATAGCGAAATCTCTGCCTTAGCATCGACGCATTACTGGTCAGCTGAGCCTTATAAAGTGGCACTCAAAGTTAAAATGATTTCAACAGCTTGTTTCTTTACATCTCTCTTTGAATGAATCAGCGTTTTGAACGTGTAGTTGAATGAACGCTGATTCGTTCAAAGAGAGACGCGGCGCTGAGCTTCCAGTCCGGTGTGCGACCCCCTTTAAAAACAGTCCCTTGCCGCCACCTTGTGGCACAACAATGTAACTGCACTGACTAACAGCCCTTCTAGAACGCGCAGATGAGTAGTTCTGCTTATACTCGTGAAATATCAGCAGAAAGTCTCATTTAGTCAGATTCGAGGATCAGAACTAACTATTATACATATAACAATAGCCCTACGATCTTATTGTCAGGTTTATATTCTGTTATGTAGACCCTTATATTAACATTCTCTTCTGTTTACTTCACTTCCTGTTTCAATGCTCTATTTAGTTTCGTTATTGAATATGACCTCGTTACACAGTGTATATTTTATATATATATATATGTGTGTGTGCCGGTAATACCGCATATCGCGCTATTGAGCCACTCAAAAATACCGCAAGGGAAATTCCTTAACCGTGACAGCCCTAATAAGACTAAACGTGTTGAGCTATGTAACAATAATTCATTTTCTGTCTATAAATGTATCCAAACAGTTGTTCCCTTGTCTAATAAAACATGTAATATATTAAAGCATCTTTGGTGTGTCCATGGTTTCTACAAAATAAAAATAAAAATCGAGGGTAACACATGTATGACAACACTGATAGGCGACGCACAGACACGGTCTGTGTCCTGGTTAAAATTGCTTATTTCTCTGGATTTAAACATTCTTGGGAACATCTGGGATAATGCAAGTACACAAGCCAACAAAATATATAACACTGTTCTAGTGGGTTTTTGATATTTTAATCCAAACATTTTACATATTGTGCCTTTAAGTTTTTCAGGTGGGTCTAACTGTAGTATTCAGCTAAGAAATTGTACTGTAATGAAAGTAATTAAATATAAAATAACACTGGACAGCCTTCATTGTAAAAGTTAAATACAGAATAATGCTTACAATTAAAGTTACAGAAAAGCTATTCAGTCAAGAGCAGTGAGTGATTTTCTCTTTGTCTTTTGTTCAATTAACATGACAGACAGCAGCAGGTTTATTAGGCTGCTGTCACTTTAAGAGATTATGCACGGATCCAATATACTGTTACACAACGTGTTTTCTCTCAACTATTCACGTTCCAAAACTGACTGTATTTACCTGAATATTCTGCAAGATGGCATTTTGACAAAAAATTGTATATTTGACCGATTAATCATGGTAAGCCACTTAATTTGGTATTCGCAAGTCTTTAAGAGGCAGCTTTATGTTGTGAGCGCGAAACCCGCGGTAATGAGTAAAATTATGCACAATAACTGCAACCCCGCAACAAAATTCAGGACCTGTAACACTAACACTACTCAACCGGCGTGAATGAGACGAGTGAGTAACAGGAGGCAGGTGTGTGTTAATTCACCGCTGGAGAGAGAGAGCGAGAGAACACATAGCTGGTAACGCTGTATCGATACTGCAGAAAACGCAAAAAGTGACTAGCTTCATCTTAAGATGAACTTGAGCCTGATCAGATCAGAAAGCTCAAAAAAGTATGTACGGTGGAAATTGCAATCACAGTGTGCATTTAATTAGAAGGGGGAAAAAAAATTATTTCTAGGCCACTTGATTGAAAAGTTATTCGTTGAAACGCACATGAGAAATTGAGCTGTTGGGGGCACTTGAAGGAAAAGAAAAACTCACTTTTATTAAGGCTGCAGATAAGAAGGCAGCACAAATCTCTCATTTTTCTCAGAGCCGTGAGCGTGCTGTCAAATCTGCAATGAGTTATAAACCTCTTATTCTTAATGACAGCTCTGCGTTTGTACTCTCAAGGGCTGGACCCCGAGGATGCTGGAAACGCTGTCAGTGCCAATTACATGACACAGACTCTAACACATTACAACCACTGACATTTGCATATTTGCACTTCCTGTCTCTTCAGACTGTATCGTATTGATTTGAATCACAGATTGATGAACTGCCTGTGGGTCATGCATGTAGACCAGAGAGTGGACATCCACTGACAGTAATGAAACTTCCCAGCACAAACAGACCTCGTTCACACATAAATAAGCATCTGTGTGTGCACAGTCTTAATAAAGTGCCATTTAAAGGCCAGACATGGAGCAGATATCACTGCTCAGGGAGGAAAACCCAAACCACAGAGGCTGGAATGATAACAGTGCAAGAGAAAAAGTAGAACTCCCTTAAGGGCTGTGTTAGTGGAATGGCAGTGAGGCATTGCTATACTTTTGACTATCGGCATAAAGTCTGGACCAATTTACAGCTTATTCTGCTCAAGAATAATACAGGAAAAGACTTAAACTGTCTGTTTAATCCGAGAACCATTTTACAGTAAACAAGTCATTTTGGTATGGCTTTCCCGATTACATTCTCTCTTTACTATCCCACATGACAGCACGAAACAACATTTTACTATTCTTTCTTAATTCATTCATTCTCTATCAAAATGTGCTGCAGCAAACACACCAAGCAAATATTGTTATGTACACGCGTGATGCATCTGAAGGCACGCGTATTCATCACCCATTGGAAAAGTGCTGTTATATAACTGAACAACAAACAGTAACAGTATATCCAAGTCTTACCTTGTGATCATCTTTGTGGCATTTAATTTTAAAAAAGCAATCAATTAATCCAAAAGGGAGCTGCAGTGTTGCACAGCTGTCAAAAGACTTGCTTGCTGTCCATTTTCAAGAAGTACACATTTCCATGTCCTTTTCATGCTTTTTCCCCTCAAGTATTTGATACCATATGCAAATAATATCCAAATTTACCAAGTTCACTTGCAAATGTACTGGACGGACACTTCCATATGCATTTTGTGACCCTGTCCGACTCATTTTCACAGATTGGTTTGTTGAGTTGAGGTGCGTTATTATATCGCCTTATCACAAACGACACACATACGGGAATATTGTTCTTTGTGTTGTTTACTGTAACACTTGTTTATACATGGGTTTTGTTACCGCCAGCACTCCATTACCCCATCACATTGCTTGAGAACTACGGCAACTTAAATGTCAAAGCATTGGCTTGGACCCCACAGACCTGGGCCTTGACTTGGACCCCACAGACCTGGGCCTTGACTTGGACCCCACAGACCTGGGCCTTGACTTGGACCCCACAGACCTGGGCCTTGACTTGGACCCCACAGACCTGGGCCTTGACTTGGACCCCACAGACCTGGGCCTTGACTTGGACCCCACAGACCTGGGCCTTGACTTGGACCCCACAGACCTGGGCCTTGACTTGGACCCCACAGACCTGGGCCTTGACTTGGACCCCACAGACCTGGGCCTTGACTTGGACCCCACAGACCTGGGCCTTGACTTGGACCCCACAGACCTGGGCCTTGAGTTGGACCCCACAGACCTGGGCCTTGAGTTGGACCCCACAGACCAGGGCCTTGAGTTGGACCCCACAGACCAGGGCCTTGAGTTGGACCCCACAGACCAGGGCCTTGAGTTGGACCCCACAGACCAGGGCCTTGAGTTGGACCCCACAGACCAGGGCCTTGAGTTGGACCCCACAGACCTGGGCCTTGACTTGGACCCCACAGACCTGGGCCTTGACTTGGACCCCACAGACCTGGGCCTTGACTTGGACCCCACAGACCTGGGCCTTGACTTGGACCCCACAGACCTGGGCCTTGACTTGGACCCCACAGACCTGGGCCTTGACTTGGACCCCACAGACCTGGGCCTTGACTTGGACCCCACAGACCTGGGCCTTGACTTGGACCCCACAGACCTGGGCCTTGACTTGTACCCCAAAGACCTGGGCCTTGACTTGTACCCCAAAGACTTTCGCCTTGACTTGGATTGGACCTTCAAGAGACTTGTGAACATGTCTGTTTCACAGTAGGGCTGGCTAATATCTATATACTGTATTTAACATTTGGCAGAACACAATAATTCTGACTAAAATATACATTTTGCTAAAATATTCGCTGTTGGACATAATTGGGCCATATGTAGAATTTTAAACCTACAAGTAAGTGTATTTTTATGATAGCAGTAACTGTAAAGTTGCTATTGTAATGGGGTAATCAAATGTAGGCAAATATAATTAAGCTCAGATGAGTGAATGTGTTCCTCTTACCAGTTAACATTTAGTCTGTGCTTTTGTTTTTAATTTATTTTACATTATAATTAACAAAGCACAAGGCACATTGCGATTACGAATAATGTTTAGTGACGTTGTGTTCACTCAACTGAAAACAGCATACACTAAAAGATCAATCTTGGGATTTAAAAATCGATATTGGTTCACCAATATTGATTTCTTGCTTTTAATCAATCTCCATTTTGTCAACAGACTGTAGATATCTAGTTTACTTTCTACTAAGTGCCACAAATTCAATCTCTCAGCATCTTTAATGCCACTAACCCAGCAAATCCCATAACTCAACAGTGATTTCAAACAGCTCTTGAAATTTCTGGCTACAGTACGCCTCAGACAGTCAATAAACAGACTGTGGCCGGAGCAATCTGAGGATGAAACTACTGAAACTGTCAGTGAAACCTATGAGTGATGTTCAGCTGTTCTCTGCTCACATCTACTCCAGATGATAACAAAACATGCCATAATAACAGCAGAACTCATTTGTACAGCTGTGTTCTTTATGTGCCAGAAGAACACCAGCCACATCTGCATGCATCTAATCTGCTGTCAGATGAGCGGACATGACTGATTTTATACAAACAGACTGGACTCTTATCTCTCATATGATAGAGGTCATTTCCTTTTATAATCTCGTCGTTCCTTTAAAAACAGGTTGTTCATCTGCCCTGCAGTGACGGGAAGGAAAGCAAACCGTGTGACTGTTGTGTGAGTGTGCACACTCATATTACACAACTTAAAGACATACAGACTGCACACACACTAAAAAAAACACAAGGCTCGCATCCATCCATGCACACTCATACTGCAAAGACAAATAAGCACTTACACTCTCACCTACATGCATGCATACACACACTCTAACATGTAACACAGAAAACCATGCAGTGAGCATGTACACACACACACTCAAATTGGCACTCAAACCAATGCACATATGTACATGTACATAAGCACTAACACTCATGCATAAACATAAATATACCCATGCACACATACATACATACATACATACATACGTATGTATGTATGTATGTATGTATGTATGTATGTATGTGCATGCATCCGCGCGCGCATACACACACTTCAGCAATGACAGCTCGTGCATAACTGTGTTGCCAACTGCTTAAAAAAGCAAAAGCAATGTCAGTCCTTAATCAACCCTTCTCATCTAACATGTTCACATCTGTGCGTGCTCGCATGAAGTTTGCAAAGACACACATAAAAGAGCTCAGTTTGTTTAGTCAGACACATGAGATGAACCGCCACGCCATCGGTGCACGAGACATATTCAAAGCTTTCACGAAGGCTGTTTTTGAATACATACTCACTTATCATGCTATTTGCACAGCCTCTCTCCCGCTAGTCTCGTTTATGTCTCAGTTAGTCCATTAACGCTGAAATATCTGAACACACGCGAGTCCTTCAGCAGTACTTTCACACACTTCAGTCTAACATGGAGGGAGTTAGAATTTCTGATTGACAGCGGCACGGGCCAATGGTGGAAGAGCATATAAAACTCAGCGGCGCGTCCACAAATAGCAGCCAATCAAATGATCCCGGAGGCGGTGCTATACGGTTTCCACTAGCGAGGTAGACTGTCTGTTGTAACTACTGTTAAATGTATTCAGTAATGTGCCATGCTTAATTCATGATGGTATAGACATGTTTTGTGTCCTAAATTAGATTATATAAGTACATACATTTGATTTTAAATATTTAAAAAATAATAAAATGCATACAAATAAGTCCTGCCATAATGAAAAACCTAAGGAAGATAGCATTGCAGTCTTACAAACTACTAATGGTGATACATACCATGGTATATATCATACTTTGATATATACTACGATACTGATGCACATATTCTGGAGTTCCATGTTACTTTCACGGTATATTTGGTTTACCATAGTGCTTTTTTGTTGGAGATGTTTAATTTCCTTTGTAAACATGTCCTACATAACATTATATAAGAATATCTCTACAATTGTTATAGGATTATCAAGGATAAGTATAATTGCTGCTCTAAAAAACACTGTGGTGGTCTATTTTGCAGGGAATTGTATCAGATATTAAGACTATGCTACTTATACATGATAAATGGGTGAATTCAGGTTGATTGGGACACTTTTTGCCATTGAGATAACTGGGAAAAAGTGTCCCAATCAACCTGAATTCACCTAATATTGTACTAAATGATTACCATATGCATGCACCGTGGTATTTTGAATTACTCGTTTCATATCCATAAGCTGAATTTGGCATGTACCCTTCAGGGTTATTACTGTTAACTAAAAATAAACCATTTCTTGAAATAAAATAAATGTTAACTGAAATAAAATACCTGCAGCCCTCTGGAGGATTTGGAGAATGGATGGTTGAAATAAAAAAAAAATAAAAAAATAAAAACTTGCCTAGGCAACAATACTCATTTTATATTTTAACTTGAAATACTAAAATAACAAACTATATAACCTAAAATAATTAAATATATAAAAAAAATACAGAGAAATTAGAGAAAACAGAAATAAAATCTAATCAAAATATTAATGATAAATTATAAAAATAACAATAGTCAGATTTAAGATAAGATTTAAGATAACAACATATCTTTTTTAACTTTTATTTATATTCTATGCTGCAACAAAAAACATTCAGACAATAACTAGAAAAAAAGGTTAATATGTCTTTATTTAACAGGCAAAATCATTCTAACATTGTGATTCAATTATAAAATAGTGATTCAATTATAAAATAAAACAAATCTAAAATATGGAAGAAAATGTTCCAAAGTGTTCATCAATATTCATATACACATTCACAGCAGAAACAGTCACTGAGGACTGATCCTGAACAAGTATGAAAGTGCTTATAGAAACAAAACGGGATCATTTGTCGAAAATACTGTATTTTTGTCCCTTCTTTATGCTTTCCAAAGTAAAACTATTTGCTAGTTTTCTGTATTTATTCCCCAATTATGTCCATTTATATTTTTATTTTAGATCTTTAATAACTTTTAAATAACCACAAACAGATATTAGTCCTTCATCAGCGTGTTGCTGCTTGCACTAATGCTCTGTATTATACTGGTCAGGTTTTATGTACTATAATATTGTGTTCTTTTCTTTAAATTGAATACAAGAACACAAAATAAAGTCCTTGAGATATATATATATATATATATATTTCACGGTGTGATCCCGGACAGCACAGCAGCCTCATTGAGAAGATTTCCAGCCTCCTTCCTGTACTTTGGACTCTTTTCTTTCGCTCTTTGTGCCTCTCTGAGGTTTTCCTTCAGGTTGTCCACCAGCCTTTTCTGCTCTTGGTGACTTGATTCAGCAGCTTCCACCTGTTTGGTCATGGTGTCCTCCGCCTTCAGAAGCCAATCGATCATTTCTTGGAGTTTAGTGGCCACAGATATGACCGCTTTGGCAGCTTTGCTCATCTCTGTGATGTTCTCTTGTGTCCTCTTCAGGTCGTTGGGGATTTCGGCCTCTGACCTCACCATCAGAGTGAAGTCATATCCTTTAACCTCCAGACTGATGTGGCAGTTTGCTAATGGAGGGAAAGATTAAGAGGGTACTCGAGAGTAAGGAAATAACAGTGAAGAATGTGACTTGAAAATTGAGGTTACAAGTTCAGTGTCTGGTAGGAATGATGAAATCATTTCTAAACCGTTGTGTCATGTATTCTTGAGCAAGACACCAAAATCATATTTACTTTATATAAAAAGAGTATTCTGAATGACTAATTAAATGCAACATAAACCTTATATGCTATTTTGATCCTTTTTATGTATCATATTAATCATATTTGTAATACTACATTATAAATAATGTGTTTTGCATGAAGTTGCTTGAATATTTTGTGAAACACTGACTGCTCATGCTGACGTGTGCAGGCTGTGCCCCCTGCAGGCCGTGTGTGAGGGTCTTACCATGTTCTTCCTTGATTTTCTTCAGGCACTGAGACAGACTGTCATTAGTTGGGCATTTGTAGCGATTTGCAACAGTCTGAAGCTTGTCCTTCATAGTTTCATAGTCCGCCTTCTGTTTGTTGAACGTTTCAGCAACATCACTGAAACGCTCATCGAGGTCACTCACACCAACACGCCGGGCTTCAAACCTGTCGGTCTTCTTAACTGCATCTGCTAGAAGATAGAGAAACAGATGGATGGATGGATAGATAGACCAGTTTGTCTTGGAGTATATAGATAATGGAGGCCATACCATTAACTGGACGTGATCTTGCAGACTGTATTTCTAGACAGACAAACACAGACAGACAGACGTGAGTTGTAGATATGAGTGATTGACCTGTTCTTCTAGGAGTAGATAATAGAGACCATAAAACTGACCATTAACTGCTGGACTTGATGGTCTTCCAGATTCTGTTTGTGTTTTATTGTTTGACTGGAGCAAAGGTTCTCTCTGTAAGTGATGGTAAAGTGACAATAAAACTCAATATTTTATATATATGAGAACACATTCATAACATAAAGAAGACAAAGACGTCTCTGATGGCATCAAAACTTTTAAGTTAATAAACTTCTGTTTCACGGAATATACTTGCACAAAAACAGAAACAAACAACCGTTCACTATAATCTTAATTTTACTATAATCATATTCTTGCTTAATATTCACTTTCCTCTATGACAAGCTCCACAGATGACCTACTTTACAGTAAGTATAAAGGCTTGTGTTCTGAACTACTGGAGCGTGAAAACTGACTGAAAAAGACAAATCTACTAGACCGACCTAGTGAAATAGTTCATATAGTCAATGTTAGACTGTGTTCCATATCTAAAACAGTGAAAAAGAAGAACGTCAAAGGTTTTGTCTTGTATAATCCACCTGATATGAATTGCTCCGAGTTTAAGATTTCGTATCTAACCAAATAGGCTACATTTTTTGTTTTTTTGTTTAACCTGTAAAATCAAACAGGCCTAATCATAAACCCAGACTCATACCTCATCGTCTCCGCTGGGACTGGAACAACAACATCCCATTTTCAGGACGCAGGAGTGTTCATTCCCATAAAAACGCTTAAAATGAAAGTTGTGCGTTCGCAGTGACGTCACGGTCATGTGCTCCACATGACAGACAGGTGCATTAGTTCAGTTCACCTGCGTAAAACAACGCGTACTGAAATGACAGAAACAAAGCGAATAAATGTATATCGTCTTATTTCTCATCGTCAGCCTGGTTTTATTTAACTATATGTGCTTTTTTTCTGTTATTAATGTTCTATGTTGTTTTGTCAATTGGCTAAAGTACAAAAACAAATCCGTCATAGCAAAAGACAATCATCCCAAACTCGTTTAACCACCGAGCGATTCTTATAACATGACACGTGCTGCTTTCATTTAAAGTTTAAGCAACAGTTTGAACAGACCAAAAAAAAAAAAAAAATCTATGTAAAAATAACGACATATTTATATTTATATTCAGGAGAAGATTTTTAAGAAAATAATACGGTAATAATGTTACTATTTTTCCCCATGAGAGCGCATTAGCGTAATAGCAGTTCTCTACTATAGCCTCTAGGGGTCGCCATCGACTCACTTTTAATGCGCTCTGCTTTCTTATAATATTGTGGCATACTTTCTTCATGTTTATCTTGAATACATTTTGTTGTTTACTTTTTTATGTGTCTCTGCATTCAATTACAATATTCTGTGCTTGTTTTTTGAAAACATTTTCATGGCACTACAGCCTATAATAGACATTTAGGCAAGTTATAATCATGAAAACAGCCATTCCATCAGAAGGTGAAGTGTGCACTAGACTAGTGAACTATCAAGAAGACACGCTGTGATGACACACAGCACAACCTTGGTTTGCTTGGTTTGCTTCTTGCCCTAAAATCCAGCTAGCTTGGATTTGAGACACAGACAAGAAAAGCTGTCTAGGTAGGCATCTCACTAGACTTTGAGACACTTGATGCTGTTTAGTTAGTCAGCTCAGTTGGTGTTTCTGCGCTCACACATCATGCAGCAGCTAGGTTTTGTGACACAGCCACTGACTGGTTTGTCTTTGACTTTGCTTGCCAAGTGCTTGAAAACACAAAAGAAAGCAGCTAAACAAAGCTTAACCAGCTGTTGGTAATTTGCCTTCTTTATGTGCCGCTACCTGCTGTGAAATGGCGCGCTGCGCGGGTGGGCCGCGCGCACTGTGATTTCCCGCGCGCATTGCGCCGGTACTGTATCATTTCGCTGTCATCCGCGCGCTCGTTTGCTGAGCGCATAAGTGAAGGTTTGCGGAATAAAGCAGTATTGATGGGGGACGTCTCCGGATGCAGGTGTTTGTGCTGACAAACGAGAAAAAGCGCTTCACTAGCTACTAATTGAGCAGAAAACATGGGGAAAAAAGAATGAGACGTGCATTATCTGTGGGCGAAGAGACGCGCATCCAACCAGAGCCATCACACGTCAAACAACAATAGCGCTTAGGATTAGATGAGGCTTAGCTTCCAAATTACTTTATAAATCATTTAATTCATTTACAACAGAAAACGAGTTTCCTGTAGGCTACTCTCCTACACATGATGAAGTGACTATAGGCTATAGAGAAGCATAAACTGGATCAAACTGGGTCCTGGGAAAGAAAAACAGTGAAAACAGAAACAGAAAAAAAGGAAATTAAACAAAATAAATAATCATATTAGAATTAGAGCTTTCTACCCAGACATCATTTTTGGGTATCTCAAACTCCCAGTGAGCCAAAAACTAAAAGGCATTTTGGGCATAAGTTTCAGTGGTCTTTTTTTCTCTCCCTATTGTGACGTATATCCAAGTGAAACGGCTTCTTGAACAAGAAAAAATGTAGGGCGGGGCTTGATTTTGTCCATCGGAAATTGATTGGATGTTTGGATCTTTGTCATTTGCTATTGGTGGATCTCATGTGAGTGACAGGTTGCCCCGCCCTCGCGCCGGTGAACATGTCATCAACATGTCAGAAGTTATTTTGATTAAAGATTATGAGACAATTAAAAAAAAAAAAAAGATGTGCGCGAATAAATCATTCATAATGAATACCACAATATAAATAAGAATTGTCCATTTTGATTTCATGGGGACTTTAAAGCCACAATATGTAAATTTTCGCTGCAAGAGATTGCTTATTCAAAACAAAGGCGTAGCTTGATGATGCCTTGATTCCGCGGAATCATGGGAGGTGTTGTCTTCACTTCTACAGCCGGTAGAAAGAATCCGACAGGACTCGGGAAGAAATCATATTCATGGATGAGCTAATAACATTACTGTGTTGGAGCAAAATGAGGCCGCTGGAGCAATTGCTAAAGAGAGACAAGCGCGACACACGGCTCGAGAGCAGCAGAGCTTTTATTATGCCGCAGTCGCCACTTCCGCTTCTTCTGGTCATTCGTATTTGGGGTAAGGTAGTGCTGTTTATCATATTAGATACATTTGAGTGTTGAAAGTTGTTATAGTGCTACTACTGCGTTTGCTCGGCGGAGACTATGAGACACTTGTTGTTGCACACTGCAGTAAGCTAGATCGATATTAGGCATGGTAAAACATGAAAAACAAGAAAACGAGATTTAAATAATAAGACTTACTGTGTTGAGCTATATAACATGTTTAGTTTTCTGTTGATGAATGTATCCAAACAGTTGCTTGTCTGTCCAATAAAACACATAATATATTAAAGCGTCTTTGGTGTTTTAATGGGTTCCACAAAATGAGGCTGTGTCTGAAATCGCCCGCTATACCCTTAAATAGGGCACTATTTGAGGGGACAGCCATTTGTAGTGGAGTCTGAAACCATAGTGGACGATGTTGAGTGCACTCATTCAATCCCACAATGCACCACAATAACGAGCGTACAACCGATGCACGCTCTACAGCTAGAGAATACCCATAATGCACTGTGAGAGTCGCGCGCTGAATGAGTTCCCGTGTCTCGCCAGGAGATGGCTCCCGCAGCTGAATCAATCATCCGTTCTTTTCCAAACCGCGCTGGTCCAGTATAATATCATACAGGTATAAATTCCTTTTTAATTGATCATTTAATTAAGATTTGTACATGCTAGTTTCCATGGCAGAGTTCAACATAAATATTAATTACTACAGGAGCTGCCAGTTTGCTACGTTTCAAATGATTATTACACGCAGCAGGCACAAACTATGCAAAATCGGCAGCCCTTCCGGCGCGCTCAGTGTCCGAATCCACTCACTCATTTCATTCACTCTTTCAAGTGGACTATATTAGTGGAGTAATGTAGGGAATAGTGAGTGAGTGTATAGGGGGCGATTTCGAACACAGCATATATCCTGAAACAGAGGGTAATGAGGTATGATGTCATTGATAGGCGACACACTGACATAGTCTATGTCGTGGTTAAAATTGCTTATTTCTCTGGATTTAAACATTCTTAGAAATATTTTGGATAAAGTGCACAAGTCAACAAAATATATAACACTGTTCTAGTGTTTTTTGGATATTTTAATCCAAAAATGTTACATATTGTGCCTTTAAGAACACAGTGAGCTCTTCGAAGGCAGCATTGTGTATGTTTATTGGGTATATGTAGGCTATAGTGATATATACTATAATTTTCATACAATCCTAAGTAGCCTGTATGGCTCCCTACAGTTAGAAAGTTATAGGTTGGTGAGTTTGATCAAGGTTGGAGCTAAACTCTGCATGAAAGTCTTGAGAACCCCTGATACCAATATATTCTGTCAAACTAGTTTTCTGGCTCTGTGGGTCGATGTTTTATAGTTGTTATGTAGGCTAATATCTTCAACAGACCTTTGAAGGTCTGTTTAACTGCTTTTATAAATGCAATATGGACTTTATATGTGTAATCATTACCCACGCACGCATCGTGTGAATGATGGGTGTCCGCATGAGGCATTTCCCGCGAAACTGCAAAGCGCCGCATTCTGGACTGTTCCATTCAGAACGCAGGCGCAATCGCGGGGGGATGCGGTAGAGTCAACTCTCACATTAACGTTAAGAACGGAGACTTTTTTGTTTCATATACTCTATTACATGTTTATATATATAGTATTTAAAACGTATTATGTCACTAAATCGAATTCAAAGTGAACTGCTGACATCTTTAGTGATGAACTCAGCATACAGTCTCCCCTCCGTTTCATCACAGCCTCCTGTCCGCTCGTGTTGTTTTTTAAACCATTCATTCATTAAAGAGTTTTAATCACACACTGATAAGCACGAAAAATCACTTTAATTCTTAAAATGATCAAAACCCGCAAAGCGTCATTGAAGGTAAGAGCGAGAAGGATTTTTTTACATTTAAAAATGTGCTTCTAGTGACAAACAGCGATGATAACAAAAGTTGAGCAACTGCATTGGACACATAGAGATACATGCAGAAAGTTAGTAGCAATGATCATCGTTTTAAAGCGTATATACATAATGCATATTCAGCAAATGTTTGTGATTTAACTTGTGTTTAATGTAAAATGTAGTGTTGTTTATCTATTGATCTGACGCGCTGATCACTTAAAAATGAACTTTATATTGCTTTTGGTCTACTTTATTTTTAATTTATGTATATATTTTGATGCATGCTTCCAAGTTAATATAATAATAATAATATTAATGTAATAAAGATCATATTAATAATAATTATAATGATAATAATAAAGGCTGAAGATCATATTAATAATAATCAAGTGATTATGTTCTTATTTGATGCATTGTTATTATTACTTATATTGTAATATTAATAACAATAATTAATAGCTTTGTTTTTCTTCTTTGATATTACTGTTATGCATACTACTACTACTAATATATTATTAATTATCATTATTTAATGCTTATTTCAGGCGAAGCAGCTGGATGTGACGGATCTGTCCGAGGACAGCAGGGACAGCATCCAATCCAAGGGATCCTGGAAGCCCGTTAGTATCATCTACAGAAATTATGGGGCCCCTGGAACTGATTTGCATTGGGATCTTTGCTTTATTATATATTTTTTTACTAATGGTATTAAAAAAAGCACAAAGTTTGCTGTACTTTGATGTCAAACACTTCAAATGAATCAGCTATTCGAAATTAAACACGGATACCTGAACAATTATGGCTGTAACTTGATGAAATCAGCAGCAAATACAGAACTAGCTACAAAAAAATGAATAGAATAGAATGAAATATATCAAATGCTAGAAACCAAAGAATTTAAAATATTTGTACCCTGGCTCTTTTCTCACCCTGGTGATCTCAGTTTTCCACGATTTGTTTGTACAATTGGTCCTGGGAATTGAGTTGTTGTGATTCACACAAGCAGAACACAATAAAACGCTGTCGATCCCAAGACACCCTCCATCTGTCATGAGGAAACCAGAGGGTTCCTTTACCTCCTACAAACAATGCAGGTCCAATAATGCAAAAGTCACATCAGGTGGGATCCACATCCCGTCTGATTAATTAGCTTTTTGCATTTGTATTAGAAATATAAATATACTAGAGAAAATGCAAGACCATGGCAGGTCTCCTTCATTTTGTTTATCTCTTGTGATTTGGCAGCAGCAGCAAAACAGCGCTATTAATAATTGAGTTGGTTTTCGCACAATCCAGGAATAATAATGTGTTCTGTCACTCTCACGTCGCAGGATGTTTGCTTCAGGTCCAAAAACATCCCAGATGAGCTGGCGCAGGCCTTCATGGACACAGACAGCGAGGGGGAATTCCAGGGTTTCTCCAGGGAAGAGTGTGATTGGAGAAAACCAATGGTAATCCCATTAACTTGGAATATTTGCTTCAAAACAAAACATTAATATTCAGATATAATCATAACAAAATCATGTCACATGCAGAGTGAGGGGTCTGATGAAGACAGTGACGACAACGGCTTTTATTCTGATGGGGAGGAACCCGCGTCTAAAAAGAAGCGCAGCTCTGGACTGTGTGTCGCATTCAAGTTTCCTGCCAAAAAAAGCCCCGCCCCTAAACGGAACACGGCCAAAAAAGGCAACAAAGAGGCCACGCCCACAACTCCACCCATCAGCAGCAAGCCCACAAGAGGAAACAGGAAGCGGCGTGAACCGGAACCATCAAAAGAGCTTGTTTTATGTGAGAGTAAACGTGCTGAGAGCCAATCAAAACCCTCTGATCACATGACCAATGTGGAGAGTCTACTGACAGACGAAGAGATGCAAATACTGAGCAAAAGGGCCAAAAACATTCAGGAAAATAAAGCAATGGTATTATTTTAATCCTTTTTGTTTTAAAAATAATATTTATAATATTTTTTTTAATACATTTTATTTATTCAAAATGTTTTCATATATATTTAATATAATATTTTAAAGTATTTTCTTTTTCAAATTAATATTGTTTTAAAAATTAGAATATTTTTAATATAATATTATTTCAAAACAACATTTTCATATGTATTTGTTACATATTTAATCATTTATTATAATCATATTTTAAAATATTAAATTAACTCAATAGTATTATCATATAGTTGCAACATAATCATTTTAATAAATTCAGTTTTACTCTTTTTATATAAATTTTTTGTAATTTCCTAAAAACAATCTTTTCTTGCAGCTTGCAAAACTTTTTGCAGACTTGAGTTCTTTGCCTGAACTTCCTTCTAAAACGACACCTACAGTAAGAGCCCACAATCACCTGCAGCAAACACCTACACAGAGCTCAGACCTCCCAGAATATACTAGAAAATGCTTTACAATGACTTTCTCTCTTCCAGTGCAATCACAAAATGTATGTTGTTGTTTTAATGATGGTTTTTCTTTGCCCTAAACAGAAGAAAAAGAAGCCATCCACCCCAAAACGTCGTTTTTCAGAGGTTCAGAGCGAGAGACGGAACCCGGGCCGCAAGGCGAGACCCCCAGAGCATTTTGGGATAGAGACAGAGGAGAAACCGGTCCCTCAGAAGAGACAGAGCGGCCAAATCGACATCAAGCGCCTGATGGAGGCAAGAAACAGACACAAATCACTGAACTGATTTCATCAAAGTCATTTAAATGTTGTGTAGTGAGAGTGTAGTCCAAACACGCACCATAATAATCGCAAATAGAAATTGATTCCGAGCTGCCGAAACGAGTCGACAGCAATTCCAGTCTCACTTCCAGTTACAAACCTATGTAACAAATTTGCATAATGTCCGCCTATAGTATTCATTGTCTGCTGGCGGACAACGTCTGCTTTGACCCTCAATCACTGTAGTTGTAGCTGAGACTGGAAGAGTTTGGTTCGTGTTGTTGACATGTTGAGAAGACACCGTTTTCCGTGCTGCAAAATCAAATCCACTTTGATGCGCTTCCAAAGCATGAGGACTCGCGCTGGAATTGATGCTCTAAAACTGATGCCATCGTTACTGTTCACATCACTGTATGTCAAGTGCTGAGGAAGATCCAGAGCTGAAATTCAGATATGGTAATGGCCATTTTTTTCTGACACGCACTGTAATTGGTCGACCAATCACAACAGACTGGGCCATCTGACCAATCAGAGCAGCGTAGGAAAGGCGGGGTTTAGTGAGACCGACGCCTTTATCAAAGCGTTTCAGACACTGTGAGAAAAGAGCTGATGCTGCAATGAATATTATGAGTGTGTTTTTTGAGCTTGGATGCATGTAAACCTATTGTAGGAGACTCCAAATCAAAATTAGGAACCTTTAAAAAGCATAATAGGGGCACTTTAAAATAAATATTTACGTTACTTTTATCTATTAAATCTATTATGTAGTATATTTTCTTTATTAAGATAAAACATTAAAGATAAATTGTGTATTTTGTATTATATTATTTGTATTTTTGGTGTATTATGATTCCCTAAATTTAAAAATTCCCGCCATAAACTTCCCTCCCAGTTTGTCATCTTGAGTTACTGTGAAGTTTAGTTTATTGATCTCACACTGGTTTGGTTTTTCATGTAGGTGAAGGAGGGTCTCGGAGACGTGCGGCCCAAGCAGAGGAAGCGGCGCTCTCGTGAGTCCATCCGTATGCCGGAGGACATCACCGAAGAAGAGCTGGAGAACGTCGCCGATCGCGCCAAAGACAAGATCCTTGATAAAGAAAATGTGAGCGGTGCATCACTGTTGTGTTGTTCATTTGCATGTTCGTCTGTGATGCATTAATATGACCCGTTCGCTCTCAGGGCAGCACATGTCACCAGTGCCGTCAGAAGACCCTCGACACCAAGACGGAATGCAGGGGGATGTACTGCCAGGGGGTCAAAGGTCAGTTCTGCGGCCCCTGTTTACGCAACCGCTATGGAGAAGACGTCCGCACGGCACTGCTGGATCCTGTGAGTCCTTTAAATCAGTGTTATTGTTCACTGAAATTATTACAAATAACACTTTAATGTTTTATGCATGCATTTTCTGTATAAAATGTAAAATTCTAAATAATACTCTTGGAAAAAGATAGAGAAACTTTGTAATGATTAACCATTTGGGCTTTTGGAAACATTTAAACACAAACTGCAGCATGAAACTGGAAGTTTTCTGCAAGTGTCCCAGCCGTCTCATGGTGTCTCTTGTGTTTCCTGCAGACGTGGGAGTGTCCCATCTGTCGAGGAGTGTGTAACTGCAGTCTGTGCAGGAAGCGTGACGGACGCTGTGCCACCGGCGCTCTCACCAGGCTGGCCAAATTCTATGGACACGACAATGTCAAGGAGTACTTGGAGAGGTTAGTTTTTCCACAGGGATTCACAAACTTTTCACATATATATTGTAAGTATATTCTTGAAGTCCCCCTGTGGTGAAAATTAAGTTTTTAATGTTGTTTATATGTCTCTGTGGTGTTTTTAATATGATTTAAGACAAACCATGTGCAAATTCATAAGTCAGCACCATTGCTGAGGATTTTTCTGTTTAAAACTGCAGTCTACCAAAGACAGTCTCATAAACACGGTTTGAAATCACCCGTTTCCTGCCATCACAAACATGTAACCAATCCTGTCAATGAGGGGGCGGGGCTTTTCCTATTATTATTTCTAAGAATGCTGAGTTTTAGAAGGCAGCTGCCAGACTCTGAGATGGCGAATGGGAACATGTTTGTGTAACATTAGCAACACATTATCAGCTGTTTGATAATGTATTCAAGCAAAAGGCTAATCATTTCACTTATCGTTATGAGTCCGACGTTGTAGAGAGCGACACATAAAACGCTTTACCATTCTGATACGTGGACTTGTAGACGAGTCTGTATAATTCACTCTTCCTCTTCTGAATCAGTTTCTGGCTGAATTAAACCAATATTTCCACTTGTCATTGTGTAGCGCTTACTACAGTCGACAACTAGATCAGGTAATCCGAGCTAGTGTGAGTGAGTGGAGGCGGTGACTAATTTGCATATTCATGCTTCCATGTATATTAAATGAAGCAAGGGTGTAGCTATTTTAAGGCATAAAGAAATTTTCACAGGAAAAAAATTTTTATTAAAATGTGATTGTGATTATCAAAGATGAGTTTAAAAGGATAAAGTTATTGCCTGCTGGGGGACTTTAATATTTCAACAATTTACCAACACATATGCATGTTCACGGTTCTCTGATGTTGATTAAAGGTCACATGACATGCAGGTAAACAAATAAAATATTTCATATTTTTTTTAAGTAAAAATTTATTTTTTTTTAATTTATTATACATTTTAGATTCTGAATTATTAGCTTTTCAATGTACAAACTACACTCATGACCCTCATAATAATTAATAAAAAATAAAAAAAACCATAAAATCAAGTGCCATCCTACATTTTTTTTTAAATCTATTTTAATAAATATTTATTTATACATTTTATTTAGATTTTTACATTTTCCTTATGTAAATAATTATTAGCTCTTCATCAACTCACAAACCACTCTAATAAATATTTGAGATATTTTACACTTTTCTGATGTAATTATTGGCTTTTTATCAACTTGCAAACCATGATCAATAAATATATATATATATATATATATATATACACACCACTTGCAGTTCCCTCATTAACCCCAGTTTGGGAAAGTCTGGTTTATCTGATTTTTGTAAAAAGTCTCTTTTTCACCATGCAGTTAATTCCCAATAGATAAAATCAAGTGCCGTCATACATTTGTTTTTCCTCATTGAATATCCTGTTTCACTTTGAGACCTGTCACATTGCAGAAGTCAAATGTGAATGTAGTTTCATACTGATGGTTTCCTCTATAAATGCAGATACATTAGCATGAGTCTGAAGGATTTTAATGTCGCTCTGTGTTTTTGTTTTAAGTCTACAGAAGGACGTCGAGTGAAGCCGGATCGTGTGAAGGAGACGCACCTGTGTGGAATCAAACTGAAACTACTCCACGTTTTACTCCTGACACTTTTAAAGTTATGGAAACACTGACGATTTACCACCGTGTTCAGCACGGATATGCAAATCAGTAGTTTCTCTTATACTGAGTTTTTACTGATTTTTGTTTTTATGAGTCATACTGTACTGTTCTCTTGCATATTAAACAGATTTCATGAAAGCGTGTAACAGATTACAGAACCTTCTCTTATTTGCACAATTTGTGTTTTTCTCTCTGAAAACTTTTAGGAAATTTAGAGTTTTAATAAAGGTCCTTTTATTTCACATTCTACATGGTCTTTTTATGTTGTGAAATTAAGTATGTTAGTTTTGAAAATATATTCATGATGTTTAATGATCTGTTTAAACCTATTTTGTTAAAATTTTGGCAAAATCTATGTTATTTTTTTCTGTCTGTCTTTCTCTCTGGTTTAGTTTGAGTGTATATGAAAGGAGTAAAGCATATTAGATGGTATCCAAAGTCTTTCTTCCTCTATTAAATATCATAAATATTATTTGCCTAAAATTGACAAGGACAAATTACATTAAGTGCAAGTACAACAGATGAAGCCTTTGGCTTTTCAATACAGCTATCTAAAATTAGTGTTGTGCTGCAAATCAGATAAATGTATATGAAATATAATACAAAATATTAGATATTTTAAAACAAAGATTAGACAGGTACATATTTTTTTGCAAACCTGTCTCTATGCTGAGAGTCATGAATTCCCAACCAGAGAATATCTGAATCTCATTATCTGTTTATCCTACAGTATGAAATATTAACATAAAACTGGTGAGACATGTCACATGAACATTTTTTGTAGAGAGACAGGTGCTGGGTTACTGTCTCAATGCAGACTGAGTGAGTGTGACACACACACACAGCAGCTGTTAAAGTGGATAAAAGCTTCCCTTTGGTGGCGCACTGCAGGTACAGAGCTGTCAATCAAATGGAGAAAAGAACAAAAGAGATCCGCCCACCTGCCCACCTGAAACCACCTCCACACATCATCATCCTCCCTCACTCACTCCTGCCCTCCTGTCACTGACTTCACCACTCGGCAGATACTCAGTGATGAAGTTCTTCTGCAGTTTGTTTCTGGCGTTGGTGATCAGAATGACTTCTATATAGTGTCACATGACCTGTCATCAGCAACGTTACATGCTAACAATACAATACTAACAATACTACAATACTAAGTTTTTAGGGGGTTGTTAAAATGTCTAACACAAAATATGAGCACAACATTAGTAAATTAACAGAGTTATTAAAGAAACGGGTAACACTTTTTTTTATTATAAATTTACAATGAGCAAAACATTCATCTTTGCTAATGCTAGTTGGCAATTATAAAATGGATCGGTACGCAAGGCCTCTGGAAGGCAAGCCTGCAACCTTTAGCCAAAAAAACATAACGGCTAATGCTAACGGCAGTACGCGGTCACCGTGATTTTGCCAAGTAAGACATGTTCCTGGATCAACATATTTTGTTGATCCTGGAACAACATTCTTGTCTGAAAATTTAGTCCTATCCCTACCCATAATTTATCCCTGAAATCAGAAGGAAATGATAGGTGAATAACACTGATGTAGAAGCACCTAACCCTGGTTGTAAGCCTAAACTTGACATAAACTCTTAACTTTTCCCTCAAATCTGATTGGTTGATTGAAATGTTGTTCCAGGTTCAACAAAGATGTTGATCCACGAACATGTTGTATTTGGTAAAATCACGTTCACCTCCCTTTAATATACAATCTCTGTCGGTTTGGTGTCGTGACCCTTGAAATCGGGTCTCCTCAAACTCTCAGTTAATGATTATCCTAAGTATACGAATGATATTCATTTAAAATAACCATATAGCTTACTATATAGTGCGTAAGAAAACAAATTAGCGCTTAACAGAACCAACTGAACGTAATTTCTTACACTCGATTAACTGTTAATTAATATATAATTATAATAGCCTATAAGTGATTAATTGAGGGGGTCCTTGATTCTGAATGGTTGATCCGCGTTCGAATCCGAATACTGAGTTCGAAATTCGAATACTCTATGAACACGCACGTGTGACATCATTACATCGGTATGTTAGCTCAGGTTCATTATAATATTAACGCAATAATTTATTAGTAAATGTTGAAATGAACATCAACTAAGATACATTATTTAGTTAATAACCTTATTGTAAAGTGTGGAATACTGTAAGTCAGGTTGTCTTATAAAAGCTCATGCTGTAAATAAAACCACAGACTGAAATAAAGAATTCGACATGGACATGTGATATTTAAGACAGAATTACTCACTTTAATTTCAAGTGTTATGCAGGCAAATATTTTTTTCTTTTTCCTCTTTTTGTTTTCTTACCCATTAACATAACACGTTTGTACAAAGTTATTTTAAAAATATCAATAAACTGCAGCCTTTCAGGCTAACCTGGCAAAAAAATTCATTATCAAATGCCATGAGGACAAAGGAACATCTTAGAAAAATGATTTACAAATGAGGTGTCACTAGAAAAGATTAAAGAAAATCGCTCGCCACAGAAAATATTACCAAAAAACATCTATTTATAATTGTTTGGTATCAACCATTTCTTTTTAAACTTTTTTTTCCATTTGAAACACGGTCATGGTGCGAAACGTCAGATAAATTAAAAGCCATGGTTTTACTTCTAAAAGGACCACGTTTAGAAATAGCAAATCGTTACTAAATAGAGATCGTTAGCGGAAATGAACCATGCAGCACGTCATAACTGCATTAACAGCGCACAATACACATTAGCAAATACTAATAGAAGGATAAATAATAAATTAGACACACTCTCACACACACAGGCGGCATGTACTCGTGCTGTGTGAGAACCAAAAATGGGTTTGAAATTAAATCAAACCGAACTAAACAAGCGCGGGAGAACATAAACTCACGAAGAAGAACGCCACACCACAGACTTCTGAACATCAAACTCATCTAAGTGGCTTCAGGGTGACCTGGAGACGTCCGGTACCGGTCCAGAGGGGGGGTTTGGTGCACATAACAGGGCTAAAACTCTTTGGAGAGCGCACTAAAGTCGTCGGGCGACAGGAGGACACATTAACGCGAATCGGGAGGATCTTTACCTGGGCGAACGAGGGCTGAAGCGGATCATCGCGCTCGTTCCCTGGCCACAGTGTTCGCCATCATCATATATAAAAAGATTAACGCGGTCACTACTGAATATGTTTGAAAACACAGTCGAAGGCCCACGTCCCCCTACCCAGCCGTAACATAGTGGTACTGCAGTGTTTTTAAGGCATCAGAGTACAGTTTATATGACTTGAGATAAGAGAGAACTTCTCTAGGTGTTTTTCTTCAACCTATTCTACCCCTCGGTAATGTAAACATGGTTTTACAAAGATTGTCTTTATAGTATTGCCTTCATTTAACATAGCATGTCTTAGAAAGCTAGATTGTTTTTTTTTTTTTTTCTTTTCCTTCTCATTTTTTTTATTTTTATTTCTAAAGAAATCGTAACTGGAATGCATTATTTGTAAATCTAATGTGCTTTTCTTTAAATAGCCCGTCTCTATAATCTCGTTTCTCCTACATAAAAGGTTGACTGCTGATAATCCAAACATACTGAATATTAACCGATTTAACGGTTGAATCTTAAATGCGAGGCTGTGATTGGCTGACGCTTCGCATCGCGCTCCAATCATAGACGACATCACTCTTCTAGCTTGTGCTGAGGCTCTAAACCTGTACTAAAGATCTGTTTGCTGCTCATCTTTCAAGCCTGATCGTAAGCAAAACCACAGACCAACGCGTGAAGCTCCAAGATTCTCATCACCGACTGTATATTTAATCCGTAACCACTCTGAAAACAGATAAATATCATTTTTTTTTGTGCATAGCGACATCTTCAGGAGCATCTGGGAACTTTAGTACTTCTTGTGCTACTCGAAAGAAAACAAACGCCTTCATTCAACGCGCATGTTATGTCTCTTAACAGCTCATACTATTTCCATATTTCCTTTAGATTATTCTTTGTCATAATATCTGATAGTATTAAATTTCCATATGAAAAATCGAGTACGCTCAAACAGCTGTCCATCGTCAATAGAAAAAGAATAAAGAACATAAACAAATCAACATATAAACAGAAGAACAAACAATATCGTGGTGCTTTTAGCCGATAATATTTGGAGGGAAAACTACTCAAACTCCTCCTCTAAATTGTTTGAAGTTGTGGGCGTGGCCGGGTTCGAATCCTGCGAGAGTGACGCCACGGTGACGATCCTCGGCGAGCCCAGGACCTCGTCCACCTCTTCCTCCATTTCATCTGTGGTGATGATGGTAAGTGCCGCCCCACCTTTTTTGTTCTGGTGGGTTTTGATGTGCTTTGACAGGTGGTCGCTGCGCATGAACCTCTTGGAACATTCCGGACACTCAAACCTCTTTTCACCTGACCGGGACAGAGACAATTGTTAGTTTATTTAGATTAGAGCAAGAAAAAATATAATGCAGATAGCTAGAGATCAGGATGGCCCATTGCCAATATGATATTGATATTATGGCAAATGAGACAGAGACAAAACTGTCAACGAAAAACCACTTACATATCAGCATTTTAAGGCCTCATATCCATGTTCGTGATGCAAAGGTATTTCCAAAAGAAAGCGACATTATGCTGCCTGTTAAGATACCTTGTTTTGGCCAAATTTTAAGCATGTACTCTATGTGTAACAGACGTAGGCTAGTAAGAGCTGTGCATATAAACCTCACTCTCCTGATCTCAAGAGGCGGTCTAGCAACTGACGCTAGGGACTGCGGTCTTTAGCCTCCATGTTAGAGGACCCGACTCCCATGCCAGCAAACACGGGTTCAAGTCCTGCTTAGAGAGGGTGGTTTGAACAGGAGGGGTTACAATGGTGCCGTGACCCGGATGGGAGTGAGGTTTAGGGGGTAAGTGTAACAGATGTAGGCTAGTAAGAGATGTGTGTGTAAAACCTCATTACCCTGATCTCAAGAGGCGCGCTAGGGACTGTGGTCTTTAGCCTCCTTGTTAGAGCGCCCGACTCCCATGCCGGCAGACCCGGAGGGTTCGATTCCCGCTTAGAGCGGGTGGTTCGAACAGGAAGGGTTACATATGCTTCACGAAGAAGGCAAATACCAGAATGAATAGCTAAAGAAGTGAAAAAAATCATCTAAGGCCCTGTTTACACCTGGTTTTAAGATGCGTTTTGGTCGATCGGATCACAATGAGTTTTCAACTACCACTAGAAGTGGTCGAAAGTGGACAAGCTCAAAACATTTTAGATCCTGTTTACACCTGTAGAGTCATACACTTGTGATCCGATCGACCAAACTGCATCTTAATACCAGGTGTAAACAGGCCCTAGAGCTAAGATTTGTAGTGAATTTAAAAATATGATTGTAAATATAAATATAGCTGCGAGCAGCAATTATCGGGGTTAAGGCCTTTAAGCACATGCGTCAAAGTTTTTTTTAGCAAGCATGTAACCATCTTGATCATAGATGGAAAATCAGTGGACAGCGGCAGTCCTAGATGCAAAGTTGCTCAAAATGAGGAGTTCTACCATGTGATACAAATGTCATGGGTGTGCGCGATACATTATGCATGAAAAAACCCGAAGGTGGTGACTTCTTTCGAATTTCTCACAGGCCTCTAGGGTCATGAGTCAAACAGGCCCAGCGAGTTTCATTCTGTTCGGCCTCCGTTAACCTTGTCTAATAGCTGCTCAAACTTCATTGGCTGATGATGGACATGTTTTTTGAGATATGTCAATGTCCTCAAAGACAATCATGGCACCTTGGACGAAGACACTGCATGCCAATTTTCAAGTCAATCGGACTAACAGTGAATCAGTTATAGCCGTCAACTCCACCAAGTTCCAGAGACAACTCAAGAGAATCTTGCTGCACTGGTTTGTTCCAATCGGGCTAAAAACCTAGGACTAGTTCGCAAAAGTAGTTTTTTCTACAATACCGGAAAGCAAATCCGAGGCATGTGTTTTGTCCATCTTGAGCCAAGGATTACAACGATATAAGACACTTGAGTCTACACCGGTTAAGGAGTTATGAGCCATTTCATACTTTTGACCGCTGTAGCGCCCGTCAGGCCAATCCGGGTGAGCCTTGGTGACGTTGTAGACGGTGTGAGTACTACCAGAAGTCTCTACAACTTGTGGTTTGGTCTGCCCGATCACTTTCAGGGGAGAAATTTTAACAATATGCGCTACACACTTGAACCCCTAAAAATATAAGCGCATATGATGGCAGACGAGTAATGAGAAATATAGCCTGTAGTTTCCTGTGCATGTTTTTCATCCTGTTGTGTGCATGTGTGCTGATGCCGTGCATCTGTGTGATTGTTTGAGCACCTGTATGCGTCCTGCGGTGCCGCTGTAGCTCGTCGCTCCTGGTGAAGCGTTTCCCGCAGAAGATCCAGTTGCAGACGAACGGCCTCTCTCCCGTATGCCAGCGCAGGTGAGCCCTCAGGTGAGATGTTTTTCCGTAAACCTTCCCGCAACCCTCCATGTGACACACGTGCTGTTTCTTCTTTGAGGGGTCACTGTTGTTTCTGTCAAAACAGCAGAATACACTGAACTGATGTTCAAAAATGCTTTACCTTGTCAAAACACAAATTATAACACTATATGCAAAAAAGTACTTTTTTTTAGCAGCTGAAAAAGGTACTTTTTGTGTGTGTGTGTGTGCATTTTTGTAGTCTTATCTACTAAAAAACAGCAAATAAATAAATAATAAACAGGATCAGCAAAAAAAGAAGAAGAAAAAAAAAAGACCAAGCCAAAAACTAAATGGTGTGTAAAACCTTCCACTCGGAGTCTTTTAATCCTCTCATTTAATCTCTTTTGGTTCCTCCACTTTACCCTCTCATTTTACACTCCTTTCCTTTTTATTTCCTGACGTACCTCCCCTCTCCATCCCTGCAGTTGGGGCAGGAACAGGCCACCCTGCGCAGCCTCTTGCTGGGTTGACCTTCCTGGTCAGATGGGCTTTGGACCTGCCCCATCTGGTCTGGGCTTACTGCGTTCAGGGTCGTGCTGCTGATGTTGCCAACAGTGACCGTCACTGGGGTGGACTGAACTTTGACCCCCTCTTGACCCTGCTGCTGACCTGTGGGAATTTACAAACATTACTATTGATTAAATCACTCTGTGAACTGTTGATTGCAAGAACTGTTCAATGGATAAAAATAACTCTTGCAAGTTTTGGGAAATAACGAAAAAATAAGGTTTGGATCCTAGTGAAAAAACCTGTACCAAAATGTATTTTAAATACATTTATTTCATATTTGCTGACATATCACTTGAGAGTTACTGATATAAATATTATAATTAAACTTTATTTGGAGTACTTCTTTATTGTACATGTCTTCATATTAAGCCTAAAAAGTGTTTTAATATCATTATTAGTAAGGATAGTATTATCTTGATATAATATCAGTCTTTAAATGCAAGATATTTAAAGTGTACCTAAAGTATACTTGCAATAGTTCCATTTTAGCACAATAAAATATCTTTAGTTGGGCTTCGGCACTATTTCCGGATAACTAAAGAGTGCATTAAGTACAAAATTAGTTGTTGCAATTTAGCAGACTTTAATGTATTTGTAGTATACTTAGCATAAAATAAATGCATTTCAAATACATTTTGATATATTTATTTTTCACTAGGAGATATCATTTAGACCTTAAAAAGTAAGTTTCCTAAATTAGTGAGTCATGCTGCTACCTGAGTAAAGTTCATTTCCAGGAGAAATCTGTTGAAACAGCCCTTCTTTTCCAGGGTGGAGCCAAACTTGCAAAGGGCACTAACAAAGAGTCTGAAATCTGACACCTTACAAAGGATTTGGAAACAGCATTCAGACTCTGACTTATAAAATATAAATGCCTTAATTTGCAGTTTTACTTCATGAGTAATAAAGAGTCTATGGGAAAACACACAACTGCATTTCATGCTGCTGTTTCACTAGTTTACAAAATTAAGCCCTATGCTTTCAAATTAAGCATTAAAAACAGTTCAAGAAACACTTACATTTTACAGTAGATATATGGTTGAAAGTAAAAATATCTTATAAGTTAAAAGTAAAATGCTTTACTTTTTGGATATGTTTAAAAAAATTAAATTGATAATTATTGCATAACTTATTGATTAGTGCTGGATCATCTCCAGATCATATTTACCCTAGAAGCATAAGGAATATTAAATTATATTTTTTCAATTTGAATGAGCCCTATTTTTAGATTAATTAAAAAATGTTTTGCTTTATGACATTTTTTATGACACACCCCACCCCAAGTTTGATTTCATTTTTTATTGCTGTAATGCAAAAAATTATAAATAAGTAATTAATTATTCTTAAGTGAAAATATGCTTTATTGTCATATATGCAAAAAATAGTCCTAAAACATATTTCATTTGCTTGCGGCATTATACGTTTTTTTTATTTAAATTGGAAATTAAATTTTTATTTTTTCCCTTTGTTTTTGGGGTGAAAACATGTTTTTAATGAGATTCTCCAACTTAAATTTTAGATTTAGGGTTGCAAAAGGACGAAAGTTTTCGGGAAATTTCCGGAAACTCACCCTGGGGAATTTTGGAAATATTCCAATTTGGAATTTTAACAGGAATTTATGGGAATTAATTGGAAATTTTGTGAAATTTCTATAAATTTCTATATAAATTTGTATAAAATGTATCATATACAAACATAAATATAAACATTTTGTTTGGTCATAATAACATGAAATAACAGTTGTCTTTTTTGCATCCAATTAATTCTAATAAAATTTAATGCTTAATACTCCCATTTCACATCACAACACAATACTGTTTTCAACAGGTGTCACATGATGCACAGCTGCACAGGTGGGAGGGTCTTACCTTGCACACCGGTGATGGTAAGTGGGACGCCCTGCACCTGGACTCCAGCCGTCCCCAAACCTGCGATGTTCACCGTCTGCACCCCGGTCCCAGAGGGCAGCTGGGCCGCGGTGAGCGTGATGGGCGACCCTCCGAGCGTCAGCGGGGCGATCTGAGTAAAGGTCCCGCCACTTGCGTTCGACGCCACAGGGGCGAGCGTCAGCTGCTGGGGCATGCCTGCATTCTGGACCTGGACGGTCTGCCAGCTGATCTGCCCTGAGGGGGTGAGCGTGGGCGTCCGGATCAGAACCTGCGTCGGGTTCTGGAAGGCCTGAAGCTGGAGGTTCTGCTGAACCGGTTGTAAAGTCTGTCCGGGCTGGATCTGTATGGAGCCCTGGACCATCTGCTGCTGCGGCGACTGGATCTGGATCTGCTGGAGAACCGGATGACCCACAATTTGGAATTGCTGGATTTGGCCAGCCTGATCAGATGCAGGTTGGAGGCCGTTGGACTGAGCCAAGTTCTGTGCGTCTGTCTCGCCCGACTGACCGTCCTTCTGGCTTTCAGCAGCTCCAACGGATGCTGTAGATAACGTTGTGCCATCCGTAGAGGTCACGACGACGGAATCGGTGCCCGTTGCAGTCGTCGTGCAAGTTGAAACGCCGGTGGATTCTCCTGTGCTAGTTACAGTCGTTGTTATCAGCTGGTTTCCATTGGAAATACTTCCGTCGGCTGATTGGACCAGTTGAACTGAACCTCCCCCTCCCGCTACGTTATTGATAACCGGAAGAGCCAAAGTCACACCGCCGAGGTTAATGGGTAACGTGGTCACCATAGGCGTTTGCGTACCCTGAATGGTTTGCAGTTGCAGAGGAAACGACGGCCTAATTTGAAGCGGAATCGTCTGGTTTTGAGTGACGATGCTGGTCGATCCAGTCCTTTGGGGCGTGGCCAAAATGGCTTGGTTGTTTCCGGTGGGAATGAGCTGGATCTGTTCGGGCTGAACACTTAAAGCTGCGGGGTTACTGGGGCTTATTTGGATCTGCTGTCCGTCTGCGGTCTGAAGGTGCGGGATGACCTGGTACTGAATCCCGCCCGACGAGTTCGGCAAATTTTGCACCTGGATGATTTGAAACTGTTGCTGTTGCTGTCCGGCAGGTGAGTTATTCGAGCCGACCGCCTTGACCTTCCGCCCCGCGCCGCCTTCATTGGTGGCCACGTTAGTACCAGCCTGCTGAACATTGTCCTTGGTTGCAGTTGCAGGGGAAGTGGCTATGATCTGCCAGCCGTTTCCTGTTAGCTGTGCAGGAACCAGCTCGAGCTGCTGCGTGGGGTTCTGGAGTTGAAGCAGACCCTGGTTCGGGTCGATTATTATCTGCTGTTGTGTGGCCGCCTGACCCTCGCTGCCAACACCTCCTATTTTACTGCACGTCGCTGCGAGCAATGCAAGAGGAGACGGTTGTGCATCCTACACACACACACACACACACACACACATACACAAACATACAGTGAGATGTCAGTGTCAGCAGATGTGGGCGGGTTCACAGGAAGAGTAAGTGGGCGTGTGAACCACAGTCTCTCCATTTCCCGATCAAGGGTTTGAGAGACAAACTCTTCATGACAAAAAACTCATTCTAAGGCTTTTCTGTTGAAAACAACTTATTAATATTATACTAACAAACATTTAACATACAGTGGGTTGCAAAAGTCTGTAAACACTAGTGAAAATGCTTCTAAATTTTTTTCCATTACAAATAATATTTCTTATATATATATATGTATATATATAAAATGTTATTATTATTTACATTTACAAATTAAATACACTTGTGTGTAAAATGTACAAGTATTGGGAAATATCTTTTGCTTATATTAATTATATTATTATTATTGTTTTAATTACAGCAACACTGGAGCTGACATTACAAAACATGAGTATCATCTCTTTTGTCACAAAAATTAGATTTCTTATTCATACTTATTAATACTAATCATAATTATATATTTATATATAATCTTGTATTAATAAGAATAAATGTATTTCTTATTTATACTTCTCAATACTAATTTAAATATATATATATATAATGTCGTATTAACAAAAATTAATATAAAATTTACTAAATTTAAAATTTAGTAAAAATGTATAAGAATTTGAAAATATCTTATACATATCTTGCTTATATTATTTATATTATTATTGTTTTAATTGCAGCAACACTGGAGTTTGACATTACATGTTCTCTCTTGTCACAAAAATTATATATATATATATATATACACACACACTCAATCTTATTTATATTAACAAAATAAATATATTTTAGTAAAAATGTTCAAGAATTTGATACGTTCTCTTTGTTGTCACAAAAATTAGATTTCATATTTATGTATATTATATTACATCATATTATTTTTCAAAAATATATTTGAAAAAATGTACAAGAATTGGAAAATTTATTTTTCTTATATAATTATTATTATTATTGCTTTAATTGCAGCAACACTTGAGCTGACATTACAAAACATGATTATCATCGCTGCTGTCACAAAAATTTGATTTCTATATACAATCTTAAATTAACGTAAAAATATATTTGAGAGAAAATGTACAAAAATGTTAAAATATTTTTGCTTATATTATTAATAATATATTATTTTTAGGGCTGTCAAATCGAATAATGTTTACATAATATATATGTGTATATTATTATATTTATATATTATATATGTGTTTGTACACATATATATAAAATGTGTATACACAGACACATATATATGTAATAATATTTACACACACATATATTATGTAAACAAACTTCTGTTAGATGCGATTAATCGATTTGACAGCATTAATAATTATAACAGCAGCACTGACGAGAACAAAACATGATTATGTTCTCTTTGTTGTCTCAAAAATTATATTTCTTGTATATTATGTTACATTATTTATATTGTTTTTCAAAAGTATATTTGAGTGAAAAATGTACAAGAATTTGAAAATATCTTTTGCATATATATGACATGAAACTTGATTATCATGTCTTTGTTGTGACAAATATGGTTTGATTTGATTGGTGACCAAGAAATAGAGTCTTAAATCGTTATTCTTTATTTGATGCCATAATGTCTTACATTTTTCAGTTTGTTCTTGGGTTTAAACTACAAATACAGTCTCAGACTTTTGGACTCAACTGTATGTTTGTGCAAAATCATTATAATGAAATGTCTGTTCCGACTCTGAAATGCTAAAGATTAAAAGTGTTACCTAACACAGTTCACAAATGTTTTATCAAAGAATTGCAAAGCATAACAGGTTAAGACAGGAACAGTGTCTGTGTGCGTGTAACTGTGCAGCGAAGCGCCCTGCAATAATCAGGAAGTGCTTTCAGTGCAGAAACAAGTGGGCACTTTGAGCGACACCCTTCAAGTCAAACTTTACATTTCTGATACCTGTGATCCAGAACTTTTCCCTTTCGTACCCCCTTCACCTCCACTGGCTTTCCCCCCATCTGTGGCCATGGCTTCCTTCTTTTGATCTGCAAAAAAGTCAAATGTCAAACCCAAAGCAAACATGAATTTAGAGTTGGAAATCAAATAAATGTAATGCCACATTACACTTGTAAAGCATTCAGCAGCACCAAACAGCATGATGAAAAGATCAGGTTTTATAATGCAAAAGCGTCCAGGACATCTAAACACATCAATATCTCCAAAAGCAAGGTTTCCTATCCATTACAGGTACTGCATAAGACCCAAAACTGATCAATGGGCACAAATAAACAGCAGATCCCATATAAAGTGAGGGGACAACGATGGATAGATAGCACAGACGCACGCATGGAGAATTAAGGGGTGGAGACGCATAAGGAGGGGAGGGTACGTACCACTCATTCCGCATTAATAAAACCCGGAGAGGAGTTGTTTAAGAGAAAAAAGGCCGGACGCCGTGGAAGGCAGGCAGAAGGCAGGCAACAGCCCAGCAGAAGGACGGCCTATTTTCTCCAGCGGCCGCAGACTGTGGCGCAGCTCTGACGCACGGACCCACCCCGCCAGGAAGGGCGGTGCCAATGCAAAAACACCCTTCAATAACGGAGCACAAAATGCCAAGCGAGTCCGAGCGGGTCGGGTTAAACAGCGGCGGTCCCGTGTGCGTTGAAACCGGGCCTATCTGTGCTGTTAAATCCGGAATTAAATAATATTCCTCCGCGGATTTATGTGCAGGTCTGTCAGAGATCTCCGTCTGCGCGAGGGCCCACCCACTTCCATTTAAATATCTATGAATGCCAAACCATCATGCCTGGGCTATTTCGCTCTCTTTTTTATCTGTCCCGGAAGTATTTGTATGAGATTATTCGGCGGAATTCACTCACGACATTTCCCGAAATTCCAATTGTTCACTTTTTTGATGCACAATTGCATTTGAGGCACACTAAAATTGCTGTGGCTTTTGTGGGCGGATGCTCCCCTCCCACATATTCAGATTGGATGGGAACTGTCTGTGGGCGTGGTGACGCTTGGGGCTTGTAGTTTCGGAAGCGCGCAGCGTCCGTTAAATTCTGAAGGCTGTGGACTACAACTCCCATGACGTTCGGCGCCGACGCAAGTGACGTTTCGTCAGGGGGTGTTATCATGTTCGGTTGTACGGAATGAAGAAGGGCGGGCTCTTGTGGTATGTGGGGGTTGGGCGAATGGAAACGGGTGGAGAAACACGAACCACCGGGCCAGTTCGGCTTCACACGCGCACAACCCACTTACAAATACACGCCCTGAAATCTATCACGACTGTTAAATAAAATAAACACATCGTTACAATAACTCCAGTGTGTTTCGTGTTTCTTTGGAATAGATAGACATTACAGGCCCTAAAAAGTATCCGGACACTTCAGTCACACTTAGAAACGCATGAATGACATTGATTACATAACAATATCAAATAATGTGCCATTTATTTTATATAAATATAGCACAAGCGTACTTTTAAAGCAAAATATTTACCAAATAATAAGTTTGTTAGCTTTTAAATGATTGCTTTTCAAAATAATGATACTGTGACAGTTTATAGGCTATAGTGAAATATTTAATGTGATGAACTACACAAGCAGTTCCTCTGAACACCTGTGTGAACTTGAGATCTTCATATAAACACCAGTTGATTCAAAGACATTGAGTTACAGGCATGCAAACTTTGGGGCAAAAAAACACAAGAAGTGCTTTTTCCCATTTTTGAACTGTCACTGTTGGCATATAATGAAACCGTCAACCGATTTTAATAACAGACCTACCAATCTCTGTGTAAAAATAAAATAATGATGCTGCCGTCTTTCTCAAGTCATTTTTACACCCCTGTAGTTTGGCTCCAAATCTCAGGTGAAAATAGTCATTTTGACCCCCTCTACAAAATAATGGATTACTCAGTGAATATACATCTGTGACATTTAATATTTTGGCTTTCATCACTATTTGTGACCCTGGACCACAAAACCAGTCATAAGGGTCAGTTTTTTGAAGTTGTGATTTATACATCATCTGAAATCTGAATGACCCAATAACTTTAAGACAGATTTATAATGTTTTTATATACTGTACATGTATGTGGAATATCTGAATTATTTCTTACAATCTGTGAAAGGTACAGTCTTTACAGCCACCAATTATCTTCTTTTATCTCTTATTTTCATACTGGGTCTGATTAGATCTACTGTTTATTCTGTCAATATATGTGTGTGTGTATATATATATATATACACACACACACACACCATTCAAAAGTTTGGAATCGTTAAGATTTTTAATGTTTTTAAAAGAAGTTTCATCTGCTCACCAAGGCTGCATTTATTTAAATAAAAATACAGTAAAAACAGTAATATTGTGAAATATTATTACAATTTAAAATAACTGTTTTCTGTTTGAATATATTTTATAAAGTAATTTATTCCTGTGATCAAAGCTGAATTTTCAGCATCATTACTCCAGTCTTCAGTGTCACATGATCCTTCAGAAATCATTCTAATATGATGATCTGCTGCTCAAGAAACATTTATTGTGTACAATATTTTTTCAGGATTCTTTGATGAATAGAAAGTTCAAAAGAACAGCATTTATCTGAAATATAATCTTTTGTAACATTATAAATGTCTTTACTGTCACTTTTGATCGATTTAATGCATCCTTGCTGAATAAAAGTATTAATTTCTTTAATTTCTTTTAAAAAAAAACAAATTCTTACTGACCCCAAACTTTTGAACGGTAGTGTATAATGTTACAAAAGCTTTGTATTTCAGATAAATGCTGTTCTTTTGAACTTTCTATTCATCAAGGGATCCTGAAAAAAAAGTACACAACTGTTTTCAACATTGATAATAATCATAAATGTTTCTTGAGCAGCAGATCATCATATTAGAATGATTTCTGAAGGATCATGTGACACTGAAGACTGGAGTAATGATGCTGAAAATTCAGCTTTGATCACAGGAATAAATTACTTTATAAAATATATTCAAACAGAAAACAGTTATTTTAAATTGTAATAATATTTCACAATATTACTGTTTTTACTGTATTTTTAATTAAATAAATGCAGCCTTGGTGAGCAGACGAAACTTCTTTTAAAAACATTAAAAATCTTACCATGTTCAAACTTTTGACTGGTAGTGTACATCGATCAGGCATAACATCATGAGCACTGACAGGTGAAGTGAATAACACTGATTATCTCTTCATCACGACACCTGTTAGTGGGTGGATATATTAGGCAGCAAGTGAACATTTTGTCCTCAAAGTTGATGTGTTAGAAGCAGGAAAAATGGGCAAGCGTAAGGATTTGAGCGAGTTTGACAAGGACCAAATTGTGATGGCTAGACGACTGGGTCAGAGCATCTCCAAAACTGCAGCTCTTGTGGGGTGTTCCCGGTCTGCAGTGGTCAGTATCTATCAAAAGTGCTCCAAGGAAGGAACAGTGGTGAACCAAGGCTCATTGATGCACGTGGGGAGCGAAGGCTGGCCCGTGTGGTCCGATCCAACAGACGAGCTTCTGTAGCTCAAACTGCTCAAGAAGTTAATGCTGGTTCTTTCAGCAGGATAATCCGCCCTGACACAAAGCAAAAATGGTTCAGGAATGGTTTGAGGAGCACAACAATGAGTTTGAGGTGTTGACTTGACCTCCAAATTCCCCAGATCTCAATCCAGTCGAGGAATATTCAACAATATTACTGATTTGACTGCACTGAGCTGGATGATGGCATCATTGTTTTCTCCAGAGCTGCTTTATAGCTGAATTGAGCTCATTTCATAATTGATGATCTTTACAGTTATTGAACCGAACTGAATCAACACTGAACTGATTAATGACTGTCATTCTAGAGCTGTTTTACAGCAGAACTGAACTCTGTTTGCATCACTGAATCATTATTTTTCTGTTTATCACTGTAAAGCTGCTTTGAAAATCTGTATCATATAAAGCACTATATAAATAAAAGTGACTTGACATTTGATTATTGACCAAGAAATAGAGCAGATTCTTAAATGTTTATTCTTTATTAGATGCCATAAAGTTAATTTTTTTTCCCCACCAGGATTAAACTAGATTTCAAACCAAAAATGCAAGTTGTGTCCTAAATGTCACACTCTAGCCTACACTATGTAGTTACGCACTGTTTAGTGTATGAATTTTATACGGTTATTTTGTCATTCAACATCAGAGCCTGAGTTTTTTTTCTGTTAATTAAGTGCATCATCCGGGTCTCTAAAATGTACTTTTTCAATTTGGTTCAATTCAGTGTGAACACATACAACACGTCAGAAAGTAGTGCAGAAGTACGTGAATTGGGACTCACTTAAAGTCTCAGACTTTTGGACATGTTTGTGCAAAATCATTTTAATGGAGTGTTTGCCTCGTTTCTGAAATGCTAAAGCGTTCACAACACAGTTCACAAATGTTTTGGATATTAGCTCTTCTGTTTATTCTGTTAATATGTTAAATTGCTTATTTTAATGTGTTTTAACACGGGTTATGTGATTGGATGAGCTCCTGCCCCCTGTGGGGTTAATAAAGTTCTGAACTAAACTAAGTTTTTAGTATTTCAGCGACTGACCTCATGTGCAGATCAGACCATGTCTGTCCCACAGCACAAATATTCTTATTTTCCGCCTTCATTTGTGTGTGTGTGTGTGTGTGTGTGTGTGTGTAAGTGCTGTGGTTAACACTCACACTAACAACTTGCATTTAATTAGGTGGTTATGTTTTTTCTTCTTCTCCAGTAGAGATGTCCTCTGTGTTGTTGTTTGCCACTGATGCCCTCTGGTGGTTGTGTGAAGTTGAACTCTTGGCATCAAGTGTGTTTAAAGTTTTTTATTTGACATAATATTCTGTAAATAGTGTTTTTATTAGCTTAATTATATTAGTTATAAAAAAACAAACAAACATCAAATACACTGTATTTGTTGTCTTGTTTATTTGCTTCCTGTTACTTGCAGTAGGAATTTTTTTGTAATTGATTGCATTTCTGGAGGAAGCACTTATTTTCTTAGCAGTTAATGTTCTTGAAGAACTAATGTAGTTTATGTAAGTCACCCTGAATGTGTCCGATAAATCAGGGATTTTCAAACTGGGGTCTCGAAAAAGTCTAGAAAACTGTAAATAAAAAAATAATAAGAAAATAAATGAATTATTAAAATAAATTCAAAGATTAAAATAAATAAATTAATGAATAAAATGCAAAATAAAAATATTTGTTAGTTATTAATCTATTCAATAAATTAAATAAAATTTTGATGAATATAAATAAATAAAAATTAGATTACAGTTAAGTAGAAAATATATAATGTAACATAATAGAAACTAATTAGATTATAATATTAGTTTTCAGTGCATAAATTGGGTTTTTATAAAAGATAGATGGGGGTCCCTCACATGAGGATGATCATATTTGGGGGTCCGTGAATGTAAAAGATTGAAAACCCTTGTAATGTAAAACAAAAACAACCTACAGTGTGGTACTGAACTGACTCCACAGCGATCAGGACAAAACATCATATACGACTTGAGCTCAAACCTCAAGCTCAGTTTTTTTAGTTTGAAAAATGTCCAGTAGGGGGCGGTAGATGAACTGGAAACATCACACTGTACCCTCTGTAGGTCAGTAACTCTTCTAAGTAACCGACTTTGTCTTGAAAGCATAAAACACGCGAGCACACAGATGTTGATTTGTGCACACGCATTTCATTCAAACAGCCTGCGGGAGACACTCTTACAGTCTTCCTGTAATTGCACACTCAGTGTGACTGACAGTGAGATTCTCTCAGAATGACTGTTCAACAGCATCACTTCGGAAATGTTGCATAGTGAAAAATAAAATTAAAATATGATATTTTATTTTTTAAATATTATATGTATACAGTCAAACCAACAATTATTCAGACATTTTTGATATATTTTCACTAGTGGGTGCAGGACACTATAGTTCATTTATATAAGTGAGGATAACAAAATAAAGTAAACTGTGACATTTTATACCCAAAAAATTCTTCATACAGTGGACTACCAGTAAAATTTATACAGATTTGGAACCAAAAATTATACAGACACTTTGACCTGACCATGTTTTGCTTAAGTGTTATCTGACATAATTAAGATTATTTTTTTTCTGACACAGTTTAACTCTGAGATCTTGTCATATTTTATTACCGTTTTTAAACTATAGTGAATAAACTGAATTAATGAATGAAATGTTCAATAAAATGAATACATTTTGTGTGTGTGTATAATAACATTAAATATGTATTAATATCTTAATATTTTAATATCATATTTTATATGTATGTAATATATAGTATTTTATATATATAGTAAACTATTATATTCATAAACATATTTTAATATTTAATCATATATATCAAATCCTATTTTTAATATTATATAATATAGTTATAATATACTATTATATAATTATAAATAAATATAATACATATGTATTATATACATTTTCTATACATACTAATAATTTAAATCAATTTAAAATATATATTAAATAAATAAATTATTTATTTAATCCAATTGATTTGATCCAAAATATAGCAAAAACAGTAATTTTGTGAAATATTTTTACAATTTAAAATAACTGTTTTCTATTTGAATATATTTTAAGATGTAATTTATTCCTGTGATGCAAAGCTGAATTTTCAGCATCATTACTCCAGTCTTCAGTGTCACATGATCCTTCAGAAATCATTCTAATTTGATGATTTGCTGAAAAACTTTTGACCGGTAGTGTATACATATATATATATATTTCCTGAAGGAATTTGATGGTAAAAGTCCATATTGAGATCTCAGACTTTTGATATTTTTTGCAAATCAGAGCAAGACGTTGTAAAACTCTCTAAACTCTAGAGGAGTTTAGGCCTTTTTTCTTATGAGAAAAGCAAGAAACTGAAGCCAAATTACTTTCCATTCAATCTCACTGCTCTCTAGGAGAAACATTTGAGATGTCCTACATGCCTGCAGTCCAGTTTCAGCTATTTCCACATGATTTCACTGATGTTGACATGCAGCACACACTTTAAGGTGTGTTTCTTTCGATGGAACATGTGTTTGTGCAGTTGTGTGTGTGTGTGTGTGTGTGACAGGCGTCTCAGTGTCTCTCTGTCCTGCGGCTGCAGGTAAGACAGATTTACTGCCTTTCTAGTGAATGAGATTTTTGGCACGCCACACTCTTGTTCATGAAGTGAGTGTGTACTCGCTCGGGAAGGTGTTGACAGGCCAACGCAAGCATTTTTAACCCTTTGTTTGATAGAAAGACGTTCGTGAAAACTTCACGAGTGCAGCTGATCTTGTCAACAGGTGCATGAACGGATTTTGTAAGAGTGGATAGAAAATTGGCTGTAATCTCGCTCAAATCCCTCTGGTTTTATAGCAGCGTCTGTCCTGTTTTCACCACAGCGGAGCAGTAAATGCATCGGTGCAGTGATGTCACCTGTTATATCCTGACAGGACATGAAACACTGACAACACAGGTGCTAAAAGACATTAACCACAGGAATCAGTGTGTTGATTTATTGAGGAGCAGCACTGTACACACATGAAGTCCTAACATTACAATGAAGAGTGTGTTCAATGTGTTTATGTAATGTGTGTGTGTGTGGGTCTGTCTCCGATCTGTCTGAGCCGTGTGTTTTCTTGTTGAATGATGTAAAAACAACTGAATGTAAATGTTTAGTGCTTTCTGTCTTTTGTTGTGAATTGGGGCCAAGAGGTGTGTCTCAGAATGATTGCCCGGAATGTTTTCATGTTACTGGTGCACTTGTCAAAGAGTCATTGATGCTTCATTTCTTTTTTTAGTTTTTGTGTGTGTGTGTGTGTGCGTGCGTGACTGCATGTTTATGTGTTTTTAGGACACTCTTAGTGCAGAAATTGTCTGAGGGCAGCACTGAAGCTCCTGTGAGTTTGTACCAATGCTTCAGCAAACATGCTTGAGCACAAATATAATGCTTTAGAGGTGATGTGGAATATTTTATTTTTTACTATATTTCTGCATTTAATAAAATATACTTATTTATTAAAATGCATGCGTTTTTTTTCTTCTTCAGAATGTGTCTGTCATTGTACTTTTCTTTCAAACCCTTTATTCAGTGACATTTCATCCTTCTTAAATAATGCTTTGATCATCAAGTTTCTCTTAGTCTTTATCAGTATTTCTTTGTTTAAACGTACTTTCATTAAAAAGTTTTGGGTCGGTTTAAGATTTTATAAAATATTATTTAAAGAAATCTCTTCTGCTCACCAAAGCTGCATTTATCTGTAAATACAGTAAAAACAGTAATATTGTGAAATATTATTACAATTCAAAATAACTGTTTTCTATTTGAATATACTTTAAGATGTAATTTATTCCTGTGATCAAAGCTGAATTTTCAGCATCATTACTCCAGTCTTCAGTGTCACATGATCCTTCAGAAATCATTCTAATATGATGATTTGCTGCTCAAGAAACATTTCAGATTATTATCAATGTTGAAAACAGTTGTGCTGCTTCATATTTTTGCTTGATACATTTTTTTTCAGGATTCTCTGATGAAAAGATTTATCTGAAATAGAAATTTATTGTTACATTATGTCTTTACTGTCACTTTTGATCGATTTAATGCATACTTGCTGAATAAAAGTAGTAATATCTTTAAAAAAACCCCAACTTTTTTAAAGTAGATAGGCCATGTCAAGCTTCTAAACTCTGTTACAGGGGTCCTTAATTATGATTTCACTTTTTCAAACATGAATTTGTGAAAACGGTAATGTCATGCACATGCTTTCTTTACAAAGTGACATCACCAACTACTGGCCTAACATGAATAATACAGCATTTTTAGTCATTTTCGTGGATCCGTGTGAACGGGGATAGTTTTGACAATAGTTTAGATTGCGATTACAAAATTCCCAACCTGCTTTTCCAGGACGTTTGTGTCAAGATTTTACATGTATTACACTGTATGTACTTTTATTGTTATAAATATTATGTATTGTTTTTTAATATTTATAGTTATAGTAATAAATATTTTTTTAAGTATCTTATAATTTTATTTTTTATGTAAGAATTTTATTATAATTTTTAATTATTTTTTCAAAAATATATTATATTAATTATTAAAAATATAAATTTTTAAATGTTGTCTTTACAAAAAATATTTTAAAATTAATAAAATATATTTTTAATAATTTATAAAATATGCAATACTTATAAAACAACTAAGAATATTTATAAATTATTATAAAATATGATTATACCACTTTTAAGGGCATTATTCCCCATAAGCGAAAATGTTTTGAAAGTGGCTCATCCGATCAGATTTTAGAGTCTGAACAATTCATTTAATAATAATTATTTTCATGCACCTGTTTTCAGATATCTGATATAAATTTAGCAAAAACACAAACTCTTCCACAGTGCGTGTCTTCCCGTACAAAAACAAACTTTATAAACTGAAGTCACGCCGCTCTGTCATTTGTGCAGTAAACCGTCCACTTTCAATCATATCAGCAAAATGAGCTCAAAATCACAGGCCTGAAGTCTCACGCCACACGGAGGGCCAAAGAGCACTCGCTCGGGAAAACGTGGCTCAATCTTGTTCCATTACTCCCGCCAGGCCAATCTAAGCACACAAATTACGCCACAGCGACCTCATCAGTGGAGGTATTTTAAGATCAAACAACAAAACTCTCTAAAGCAGCCTGATGTGGAGGTAAAAGCTTTACACACCCATTAGTGTTCACAGGGGCGTCTTTACCCCGGGACACCTTTTAGCCCCAGGTGAGGGCAATTGCTCTGGGAACTAGACGCACCTGAACCGGTCTTAATAGTCTGTGTCCTCAGCAGGACGAGCGGAGAGCAGGTGGAGATGAGCTGAGAATCTCTGACATCCATCAGATACAGCATCTCAGTCACATTCACATCTCCTGAAGAAATGCTTACAAGGCCACAAAAGAAGAATATTAAAGTTTTACGCTTTCAGATGGTTAAATAAATGCAAAGACCAATCACAATTCAGCATGTCATTACCATAACACCCTCGCTTTCAGTCAGTTAATAAACATTCTAACAATGTAAATCAATGGGACATTTTCTAACTTAAATCTTCAATTTCATAGAACACCTAAAGTTGAAAAAACCTGGAAAAACAGACTCTGTATGTTCAAATATGTTTGACTTGTATCTGAATATTCATAGTTTTATGTCTGAATCAACTGCAGAAAATTGTGAAGGAAAAGAAGAGGACGATGAAAAAGAATGAGATTTTTATATTTTTAAGCAGTGCAAAAGTTCTACAAAGTTCTGGGTGGTTTCTAGGGTGTTCTAGGTGGTTGCTAAGTGGTTTCTAGGGTGTTCTGGGTGGTTGCTAGGGCATTGCAAAGCGGTTGCTATATTCTGGGTGTTTGGATGTTCTAGGTGGTTTCTCAGTGGTTTCTAGGGTATTTTGGGTGGTTGCTAGGACATTGCTTAGTGGTTTCTAGGGTGTTCTGGGTGGTTGCTAGGGCATTGCTTAGTGGTTTCTAGGGTGTTCTGGGTGGTTGCTAGGGCATTGCTTAGTGGTTTCTAGGGTGTTCTGGGTGGTTGCTAAGGCATTTTCAAGGCGGTTACTACATTCTGGGTGGTTAGATGTTCTAGGTGGTTGCTAAGTGGTTTCTAGTGTGTTCTGGGTGGTTGCTAAGTGGTTTCTAGGGTATTTTGAGTGGTTGCTAGGGCATTGAAAAGCTGTTGTTATGTTCTGGGTGTTTGGATGTTCTGTTTGGTTGCTAAGGGGTTTCTAGGGGGTTCTGGGTGGCTGCTAGGGCATTGGTAAGTGGTTACTAGTGTGTTCTGGCTGGTTGCTAAGTGGTTTCTAGGATGTTTTGGGTGATTGGTAGGTGGTTTCTAGGTTGTTTGCTAGGGCTTTGCTAAGTGACTGCTAGGATTTTGTGGGTGGTTGCTAGGGCACTGCTAAGGTGTTCTGTGTGGTTGCTATGTGGCTGCTAGAGCGTTCTGGGTGGTTACTATGTGGTTTCTATGGTGTAACTGGTTGCTAGGAAATTCTGAGTGGTTGCTAAGTGGTTTCTAGGGTGCTCTGGTTGGTCACTAGGGCATTGCTAAGTGGTTGCTAGGATGTTCTTGGTGGTGGCTAATTGGTTTCTAGGGACTTCTGGGTGGTTACTATGTGGTTTCTAATGTGAAAATGGCTGCTAATAAATTCTGGGTGGTTGCTAAGTGGTTTCTAGGGAGTTCTGGGTGGTTGCTATGTGATTTCTATGGTGAAAATGGTTGCTAATAAATTCTGGGTGGTTGCTAAGTGGTTTCTAGGGAGTTCTGGGTGGTTAATATGTGGTTTCTATGGTGAAAATGGTTGCTAATAAATTCTGGGTGGTTGCTAAGTGGTTTCTAGGGAGTTCTGGGTGGTTGCTATGTGGTTTCTATGGTGAAAATGGTTGCTAATAAATTCTGGGTGGTTGCTAAGTGGTTTCTAGGGAGTTCTGGGTGGTTAATATGTGGTTTCTATGGTGAAAATGGTTGCTAATAAATTCTGGGTGGTTGCTAAGTGGTTTCTAGGAGTTCTGGGTGGTTAATATGTGGTTTCTATGGTGAAAATGGTTGCTAATAAATTCTGGGTGGTTGCTAAGTGGTTTCTAGGGAGTTCTGGGTGGTTGCTATGTGGTTTCTATGGTGAAAATGATTGCTGATAAATTCTGGGTGGTTGCTAAGTGGTTTCTAGGGCGTTCTGGGTGGTTGCTATGTGGTTTCTATGGTGAAAATGGTTGCTGATAAATTCTGGGTGGTTCCTAAGTGGTTTCTAGGGAGTTCTGGGTGGTTGCTATGTGGTTTCTATGGTGAAAATGGTTGCTGATAAATTCTGGGTGGTTCCTAAGTGGTTTCTAGGAGTTCTGGGTGGTTGCTATGTGGTTTCTATGGTGAAAATGGTTGCTGATAAATTCTGGGTGGTTGCTAAGTGGTTTCTAGGGCGTTCTGGGTGGTTGCTATGTGGTTTCTATGGTGAAAATGGTTGCTGATAAATTCTGGGTGGTTCCTAAGTGGTTTCTAGGAGTTCTGGGTGGTTGCTATGTGGTTTCTATGGTGAAAATGGTTGCTGATAAATTCTGGGTGGTTCCTAAGTGGTTTCTAGGGAGTTCTGGGTGGTTGCTATGTGGTTTCTATGGTGAAAATGGTTGCTGATAAATTCTGGGTGGTTGCTAAGTGGTTTCTAGGGCGTTCTGGGTGGTTGCTATGTGGTTTCTATGGTGAAAATGGTTGCTGATAAATTCTGGGTGGTTCCTAAGTGGTTTCTAGGGAGTTCTGGGTGGTTGCTATGTGGTTTCTATGGTGAAAATGGTTGCTGATAAATTCTGGGTGGTTGCTAAGTGGTTTCTAGGGAGTTCTGGGTGGTTGCTAGGGCATTGCTAAGTGGTTCCTACGATATTCAGAGAGGTTGTGTTCTTGTAGTTTACAATTTGTGTTCTTGTAGTTTACATGGAGACGATAACGGTATTGTTTTCAAAAGCTTGCATTTTCAGGCCCTCAAAACACCACTGACGTTTAACTGAATGGCCAATACACATAAACAGTTTTCTGGTTTTAGTTAAAAACACTGTCGTGTAAACGGCCGCTGAGACCCCGAGGCTGAAGAGGACTCATCCTAATGTACACTTCCACTCGGTGTCCCCTTACAATGAGAGCCAATCTGGTGTCAGAGAGATCTGGCTAAGTGTGCAATCCCAAAACAATGAGCTCTTTTCAGAAGTTAAGTGCCTATTGTGAGGCTAAAGGCTAGAAAAGCATTGACTAATTACATGCTCTTCACAGACACCTTCTGGCCCTCGTCCTGACGGACAGGATGGGGGCCCGTCAAACTCTTAGTTATTTTACAGCAGTAATTTGAACCCAACCCACTTCAAAAGACACAGAGAGGAAGAGAGAGCGTCTCGGGTCGCCTCCAGACTTCTCTCTGATCTTATAATGTTCACGTAAACACCCTCAAAAAGTGCTGAATAACTCTCTCAGCGCTGTATTAAAACGCCTTCATTTTTCTCTGTCGTTCTCCCACTTCATCCTCAGACAAATGGACAGTAATCTCTCAGAATCGCTGCAGTCATACGTCATGTCATCATCTACGAGGAGCCCCGTGTTTACAGACATTCACTGCATTTTCTATCAATCTTGTGCTCATTTTTTACCATGCAGGCATTTAACCTTCATCCTGTGCAATGTCAGACTGTTGCCGGACTCATCCGGACTGTCAAGGAGGAATCAGGTGGAAAAATAGGCCAAGGGTGAATCTCAAACACTCTGAGAACATGTTTCACAATTTTAAAAATTGTATTAATTATTTAATTTTAATTTAAATAATTAAAATTGATTAGAATAATCACTAAAAACTGTCACAATGAGAATATTTTTTTTTTCAAAAGCTAAATTTCCATTATACAAAATATTATTTCTTTGATTATATATACAGTATATTCACTATAAACTATCATTTTTGCCTCAATAAACTCCTATTTACTGCTTGTTAATAGTTAGTAAGGTAGTTTTTAAGTTTAGGTATTTGGTAGAATTATGGGATGTAGAATATGGTCATGCAGAATAAGGCATTAATATGTGCTTTATAAGTATAAACAGACAATATCCTAGTAATATGCATGATAATAAACAACTAGTTAATCGTGAGATTTGGACCCCCAAACTAAAGTGTTACCAAAAATTCTTTAAGGTCTTAATTTTTCAAAAGCTTCATTTTCTTTATGCAAAATCTAATTTCTTATTTCCTTTTTATTTTGGGGTAATATGTGATGGACCATCAAGGCTTGCAAATGACAATAAATGACCAGTTTAATAACTCAACTAACTAATAGAAGTATCTTCCTGATGTGAACATAAAAGAACATAAAACAGGGAACACATTACACAACATTCATGGTGATATGCAGAACATAGAAGAACGAGAACGAGAATCCACCAGGTCTGGGACAGTAGAGACGGGAATATTCTTCCCTGAAGGCATGAGCGTGATCTGACCTCTCAGACGGTTTGTCCTGAGATGAAACAGACAGATTAGAGCACAGATGAGAGGTCAAACCAGGGTCACAAGCCTTTTGACAAATCCTCCTTAAGAAAAAAATCAGAAATGAACACATGAACATAGTCCATCTTTGAACTCAAAGATTTATTAACTGCACTCAAAAAATATTTAAGCCTAAATTTAAGTTTTATGTATTTGAATTGCATATAAAATTTTCATCCATTTGGGTTACACAGTTTTAAAAAACAAACTAATAAACTTAATGTGATGCATATCATTCATAAAGTAAACAGGTAGGAAACATGCAAGATCTCTGTAACAGTAGGCCTAATAAACTAAACCAGGTTTATATATTTATCATCAATAATTTTAACCCCTTTATTTTTTTAAATTTTTTTTGTCATTTTTTGGTTAGTGTTTTTTTTAAAAAAAATTTTTTAATGTCTTTATTAATTTATATTTCAGTTTATTTATTTTAGTAGTAGGCAAGTTGAAAAATATTACTTTTGCATCTAGCTAAAAATAAAATGTTTAAGTTTTTAAATATTTATTTTTAACTTTTTTAAGTTAACATTTATTTTTATTTTATTTAAGCAACAAAAATGTCTTTAATGGTTTTAGTTTTGGTTAACTATAATAACCGTTAAACAAAGAGTCAAATTTTACACAAGACATTGTAAGCAAGTCAATGCTCTCACAAGCTTTTCTAGGCATTTGTGTTAAACTTCTTCTACAGTCAGTTTTCTCTTTCAGAAGAACTACTGTCATGGTGAAGCAACATTGTGAAAAGGATCATACCGAGCAAGTGGATTAAAGCTAGTTAAATCTCTAGTAGTTGAATAGAAACGCCTATAAACTCTAAAAAATAAAGGTTCTTTATTGGCATTGATGGTTCCATGAAAAACCTTTAACATCCATGGAATCTTTCTGTTCCACTAAAAGGTTCTTTAGAATGTAAAAAGGTTCTTTAGAATTTAATTTTTTCCCCCTGAATGATTCCTTGGGGAACCAAACATCTTTCTTGCATCACTGTGAAAACTATGTTTCAGCCACTAAATAAAAAAATAAAAAAGGTAATTGTGACTTTTTAATCGCACAATTCTGACTTTTTTTCTCACAATTGCGAGTTTTTATCATGTAATTCTGAATTTATAACTCACAATTCTGACTTTTTTTCTCAGAATTGAGATATAAAGTCAGAAACGCATGATATAAACTCACAATTGCGTCTTATAAAGTCAGAATTGTGAGAAAAAAACGGGCAATTCTGACTTTATAACTCGCAATTGTGAGCTTATCTCTCGCAATTCTGAGTTTCTGAAAAGTCAGAATTGTGAGATATAAACTCAATATTGTGAGATAAAAAGTCACAATTACCTTTTTTTTTTTTTTTTTATAAATGGTGGAAACAAGCATCCATAGAAAGCCCCCTTTATTTTTGGAACCTTTATCTTTAAGACTGCACTTTAAAGGTGCAGTATGAAGGATTTCTGTCTGCTAGAGGTCGCTAGAAGCCTATTCAAAACAAAGGCGTAGCTTGATGACGGCAAGTTTGAGCGCGGAATCTTGGGACATGTGGTCTTCACATCGCAGCCGGTGCAAAAGAATAGGGATAGGATTCGGGAAGAAATCATGTTCATGGATGCGATTATTAACGTTACTGTAGTATGAAGCAGAGCAGGACCGAGTGTTGTGGAAGATGAACGAGGCCGCTGGAGCGACTGCTCAACACACGCCTCACGAGCAGCGGGACTTTTATTATTTCACAGCCGCTTTCGCTTTTCCGGTCATGAGTATGAGGTAACACAGCTCTGTTTATCATATTAGATACATTTGAGTGTGTTGAAAATGATGTTATGACGTTACTCTGTGCGTTCGCTCGGCGGCTGCTGTGAGACACTTGTTTGAGACACACTGCAGTAAGATAGATCGATTTTAGAATATCATATTAAATGCTGGATGGCTTGTGTTGATAAATGGCATGTAATTAATTTTAAAACGTATTGTATGATGGAGAAAATTCTGTATTACTGTTACTAAAAATAAAGCTGCATCTGATTATGCTATGTTAGCTACTTGACAAAATAGTGTTTTTCTCTGAGGCATGGTAAAGCACGGTACTCGCAAAAAATCAAGAAAATCAGATTTAAACAATAAGACTAAACGTGTTGAGCTATATAACAACAATTAGTTTTCTCACTATTTACAAATAGTTGCAAACATTTGGGATATTGTAAGTACTCAAGTGAACAAAATATATAACACTGGCCTAGTGGTTTTTGGATATTTTACTGCAAAATTCTTACATATTGCACCTTTAATGGCATAGTCTATACATTTGAAGGAAACTCTTTCGCCCCCTAGAGTACTGACACGTTAAATAAAATATACAACTTGCAATGCAGTCGTGTAGAGTGTGTCTTTGACCTTATTCACCAAGGGAGTGTGTGTGTGTTTGAGAGAAAGACAGCACAGGAAAGACATTTTACAGGAGCAGTAAGTGGTAGGTGCAGTGCATATAATAAAGATCTCCTCTGAGATAAAGGCAGCGTAAGACACTGAGTGAAAGAAAGAGGAAAACCCCTCCTCCTGTGTTAAGTGCCGTACAGGAATTGGCTTGCCCGACAGTGGTTGAGTACAAGCGTCCTGACGCCAGCTCCTCTGCCGTCTGTCTGCAGTGGCCACAGGCACTAACCTCACTGCCTTCAGCCCCGGCCGGACGCGTTTCATCTCTCGCACAAACAGCCGTGGCCCACATAAAACACACTTCAAACGACTGCATTCTTCTGCAGTGTGTACTGGAGTCATATAGAGTCCAGCTCTGGTTGACTTTAAGGGCAGCGCTCGACCTGTATGTGCATAACTGAGAGTTTCGTCTGCACCTTTGAGGTCCGTTTATGTCTGAACTTTGTTCAGTAGCATTTATGTAACTGAACAAGCGCAAATGTTAAGTCACTCGTGTGAGACTTTATTGCAAAGTTCTCCGTGAAACCACAGCGATTGAATCATGACTTCATACCCAGCTAACAGGGAACATTCTCAGAACTTTAGCAAGGTTCTCTTAAAGTTATGAACAAACGTTCTTCCAGTAATGTTAATAAAACATTCATTCAATGTTATCTGGTCTTTGATAATGTACAAAAACATTATTTATACATCATTCATGGAATGTTCTACCTGAAACTTTTTATTTGGACGTTCATTTAAAGAGGTCCTCGATTATGATTTCACTTTTTAACTTTAGTTAGTGTGTAATGTTGCTGTTTGATCATAAACAACATCTGCAAAGTTATGACGCTCAATGTTCAATGCAAAGGGAGATATGTTCTTTTACAGAAATCACTTTTTAAGGACTACAACAAACGGCTGGTAGGGACTACAACGAGATTCTTCCCGGGTTGGTGGCCTCACTAACACCAAAATTTACATAAACCCCGCCACCGAGAACACACAACACAGGGGGTGAGGCCATGTTGGGCTGCTTTAGAGAAGAGGAAGAGTTGTTGTAGTGTTATTGCCGTCATTTTACGCCGGGCTGCTTCACAAACGAGGGTCAATTCAACACTGGATTTGCACAAAAGATTAACATGACGGCACATGCTAGTCGATGAGTTGAATCAACTCCACAGCAACTACATAAATTTATCCACTAACCATTCAGAAACGTCCAGTTTCATTCTAAAAGTTGTAACTTCTTCCTGAGTCTCTCCATCAGTGTCGACTCCGGTTTGAACAATGTAAGTCTGAACACCGTTACTGACAATCCTCATTTTGGCTGCGTGAGATTCTCCAGCTTTGTTGTTGTTGAGCAACAGAAGCGTGAGCTGTTAAAGCTCCGCCCTCTTCTGGAAAGGGGGCCGGGAGCAGCAGCTCATTTGCATTTAAAGGGACACACACAAAAACGGCGTGTTTTTGCTCACACCCAAATAGGGGCAAATTTGACAAGCTATAATAAATGATCTGTGGGGGATTTTGAGCTGAAACTTCACAGACACATTCTGGGGACACAGAAACTTTGTCTCTTTCTCTCAAAAATTAGGAGAAAAAAATATAATTCAAAGATTGACAAATAAGAGTATAATGTGGATAACAGCTCATATTATTTGCTACTGGAAAAATTTGATGAGAAATGTTTGAGTTCATAATGAGATCACTGACTTTCTTGGTAAACTGAGCACAGTTTGAGGCATCGCTGAGATCTCTTATGAAGCTCACATGTGAGATTATGGGTCTTTTTATTAGGAGAAGCATCGGAGAAGCAGGAGTATACAGTGAAAGAGTTCATTTGCAGCTTTTCTGTTGTTGGTCAGTCTGTGAACGGCTGGTGTTTTGAAATGAAGTGTGTGTGTGTGTGTTTCTGTCAGTCTTAGAGTAGTTGTGTCAATATTTGATGTGTGATTACTGCAGGCGTGTGTTTACCATCTCTTGAGTCGGCTCTGATCACAGGGAGAGACCCGGGGGGCGATTACAGCCCTCCACTTCAAACACACACACACAGTAAATCAACGGCAGCTCACACTCTCTCATCAAACCCGCTCATCTCTCTCTCTTCAGTCCAGTTCATCTCATTCCTTCACAGTGTTTCTCAGGGTGTGTTCACACTTGGCAGGTTTGGTTGGATTGAAACAAACTCTAGTGCGATTGCTCTATTAGTGCGGTTTATTTGAATTTGAAGTGTGAACACTGCCATCCGAACCCTGGTGCACACCAAACAATCAGACCGAGACTGCTGAAAAGATGGGTCTGGGTCCGCTTTTAAACAAACTCTGGTGCGGTTCGCCTTAAATATGAACTCAACACGGACCAAAGACATCTAAACGAACCAAAACCAGGATGTGATGTCACAAGATGTGACCCTAAAAAGGACAGAAAGCTCTAAGCATTCCATGTTCTTCTCATCATAAGAGCTTTGCTGTCGATTACAGTTCGGTACATACGTCAGAAACGCGTCTCCTTACAGCAGATCTTCGTTTGTGTGTAATGGAGGAATTCCTGCCACTGTTTTGACTCCTTTACACATTTTATAAGCTCTTCACGAGTTCTCAGCTGGTCAAAATACCATTATATGAACACACATACAGCAAGGGCATTTAGCACAAAACATTCTTTTGGATGTTCACTGAGTTCTGTCGCAAAATACGTCATAAAAGTTTTTTTTGTTGTTGTTTTTTGTCTTTAGGTTCGGGGTTAAAAATGACAGTGTGACACTAAGGGAACCAGGACTAAATGTAATATTTTCTTTTTTGGTCCGAAATAAAAGAACCAAGAGAACCGAACTACAAGCGTGAACCAAAAATATTGGGTTAAAAACAACCCAAGTTATGGACAAACCCAATGATTGGGTTGTTTTGACCCAGCGGTTGGGTTAAATGTTTGCACAACCTGCTGGGCAGTTTTATTTAACTCAACTATTGTTTAAAAATGACTATATGGCTGGCTTAAAATGAACCCAAAATAGGTTGGAAATTAAAAATCAGACACATAATTACTAGAGGCAACAATAATAATCAAAAGGTGAACATTTATTAATAAGCAATTTAATAAATGTTTATTATTTAATTGTTGTTTATTAAACTTATCAATAAATGTTCAATTATTAAACATATTTATAAATGTTAATTTCCAACATATTTTGGGTTCATTTTAAGCGAGCAATTTTAAACAATAATTGAGTTAAATAAAACTACCCAGCAGGTTGGTCAAACATTTAACCCAACCGCTGGGTCAAAACAACCCAATCACTGGGTTTGTCCATTTTCAACCCAACTTGGGTTATTTTTAACCCAGCATTAATACACAGAAAATCCTGGGAAAGAACACTTTTGATAAGATGAATGACATCTGTGCCACATGTGGGACAAAACCTGTGCAAAATATTGTGCAACATTCAGAACGGAAGAACTGAATTTAGTTCATGAGTGTGAATTTGAATTTAACTGAATAAAATTGAATTGGCCACACCCACATCCTACCCACAATGCATTCTGGGAAATTAAGCGTTCTTCCAACCTGCTCCACAAAAGTTCTTCTTCTTCTTTTTAAATTATGATGAAAATTCATGTCAACTAATTTCAGGTGAATTTTCAAACATCATTTCAATAGTCTATAAAACTAACAAAACTATTTTTTTTTCTTCAAAACTTTGTCAAGCCAACATTCAAGGTTTTCTTGACAGACTTTGCACTTTCATTTCATTTCATTTTAATGTAACTTCCTTGCACTCAAATTACAATTGCAATTCTACATCCTGTCAAATTCCAATGAAAAATTAAATTGGAATTTTAATGGCATCTCAGTTCAATTCTGAATGGTGCACAATGCTGCAATTTCACTTTCAAAAAGAAGGAAAAAAAAAAAAACCCAAATAAAATAAAATAAAATAAAGTTTGGGGTCGGAAAAAGTTTTAATGTTTCTGAAATAAGTCTCTTATGCACTAGTGCATTTATTTGATCAAAAATATAGTAAAAAGTTTGAGATATTATTACAATTTAAATAGTTTTTTCGATATTAATATATTTCAAAATGTAATTTATTCCTGTGATGGAAAAGCTGAATTATCAGCATCATTGATCCTGAACTTTTGAACAGTAGTGTGAAGCCCAAAGTATCGGCTGCCCTCTTTGTCTGGTAGAGTATAGAAAACAATTGTACTGCGCATGTGTCGAACTCGGTCATCCGGGCGCGGAAAGTGAAGTATACCTGGGCCTTAAGTTTCTTACGCTGTTCACAGGTGAGGCCATATTAACTTCATTCTGATTTTTCATAACAAATAATATCTGTAGTGATGTTTTGTGTGTCATTGATCTCCAGTAACACGTGTGATTGGGATAAAACGACTCTATTCATAAATCTGTGTGCGAGTTGTATTTGTGTTGGCGTGGTGTTGCAGTGAGGGATGGACCGTGACCTCTGCTCCAGTCTCTCATCTGTCTCTCATCCGCTCCGCGCCCCGGGCTGATTTATCACGGGAGAAACGCTACAGGCCAATGGGCTTTTGATGAAATTGTTGGAGGGATCCGGAGCGATAAATCCACATCTATACATGCAGGTCGCCAGCGACTCTTCCATTCATTCTGCCATCAATAACCTCCCCGACACAGAGCCACAGCAAAAACCATAACTTCACTGAGCACACCAGAGGAAAAATACTGCAGAGAGAGAGAGTTAGCAAAATGAGAAATAGTTTGAGGTTTGATCAAACTTCCACCTTTTACACCAATATTAGCCATACACAGTAAAAAAATATTCTCATGATTTATCACATTTTTTCTTTTGTCAAATAAACTTCAATAATTATTGTGGTTCAGATAACATATTTTGAGTTTCTGTTGATTAATCCAGTCGCCTTCATTGTATTAACTCAAATTGGCAGGTTTAAAGCCATTCAAAGTGGGAAACTCCAGTCTGCAGTGCAATTTAAAAAGGAAAATAGCATGGTTTAAGACAGGACATGGATTTAAAGTCTTTTCCCACTTCCATTTTAAATAAATGTTCTTTTTTAGAATTTTTTTTAAAATATGGAATGCAGCAAACAACTTTACTGTTCACACAGAATTCCTGGATGACTTGCTACATTTTACAAAACATGCAAAGCTCATTGCATTAAAAAGTGTATCCCACAATGCAATGCACGCAACTCAAAATAAAGTAATATCAGCCACAATCGGTTTTATGGATCATTATTTGGCAAAACTGACAAAAGTTAAAAAGTACAATAACCATTTATTTCTGAGGTGATATCTGGATGCTGAATTTAACGTAACATAATGCAGTCATGTGACGATCCGGTATACTAGAGTTTAAATGTTTTTGCATAATTCATGATGTTTAAAATAATGCTTTGTACAATCAATATGCAAATATGAATGAATTTAAAAGAAACCTTTAATGTGGAACATAGAATCTTTTATTTTTCAATATAATTCTTCTTGCGTTTATTTATTTATTTAATAAAATGCTTTATATATATTTTTCTGATTTTTTTCTATTCAAACCTGTAATGCTGTGATGTTTTCTTCCTTTTTAAATAATGTTTTGATCCTTCTGAAATCTTTTTCTTTCAGTCTTTATCAGTATTTATTTGCTTACACATACATTATGTTATTGATTAGAGCACACCTGTTTATCATTAGGTTCGTTATCTTGTGTATTTAAAGGGGACCTATAATGCCCCTTTCACAAGATGTAATATCAGTCTCTGGTGTCTGTGTCTGTGAAGTTTCAGCTCAAAATACCCCACAGATCATTTATTATAGCTTGTCAAATTTGCCCCTATTTGGGTGTGAGCAAAAATATGCAGTTTTTGTGTGTGTCCCTTTAAATGCAAATGAGCTGCTGCTCCCAGCCCCCTTTCCAGAAGAGGGCGGAGCTTTAACAGGGCGGAGCTCAACAACAACAAAGCTGGAGAATCTCACGCAGCCAAAATGAGGATTGTCAGTAACGGTGTTCAGACTTTCATTGTTCAAACCGGAGTCGACACTGATGGAGAGACTCAGGAAGAAGTTACAACTTTTAGAATGAAACTGGACGTTTCTGAACGGTTAGTGGATAAATTTATGTAGTTGCTGTGGAGTTGATTCAATTCATAGACTAGCATGTGCCGTCATGTTAATCTTTTGTGCAAATCCAGTCTTAAATCGACCCTCGTTCGTGAAGCAGCCCGGCGTAAAATGACGGCAATAACACTACAACAACTCTTCCTCTTGTCTAAAGCAGCCCAACATGGCCTCACTCCCTTTGTTGTGTGTTCTCGGGGGCGGGGTTTATGATGTCACCAACCCAGGAAGAAGCTTGTTGTAGTCCCTACCAGCTGTTTGTTGTAGTCCTTAAAAAGTGATTTCTGTAATAGATTTCTGTAATCTCTCTTTACATTGAACTTTGAGCGTCGTAACTTTGCAGATGTTGTTTATGCTCAAACAGCAACATTACACACTAACTAAAGTTAAAAAAGTAAAATCATAATCAACCACCCCTTTTAAGACCTTCAGTTCTCTGTCTGGTGTTGTTTCGTTGTGTTTCTCTCATTGGATGTTTTGCTTTTGTTTTGCTTAAATAAAGTTTCGCTGCTATTTGATACACTAATCTTCTCTTCATCCTGTTCATGGACTAAAACATTACAAGTGCACCTTTATATTTCTGATTACTTATGATTAATTGGAATTATTTGTGTTAAGAGGATTTATAGACAAACAATGCAGCAAAATCCAAACACTGTTCATCTTCCATTTCTCCTGCTTGGCTTCCTTCCTGGGAGTGAACTGTAGCTTCAGACACACAAAGGCCGCGGGCCCCCAGTGGGGCGGATCAGCTGTCATTAACCCCTCACAGCTGGCCTCACGGGGGGCTGCTGTCTCAGTGTGAGGAGGGCGCACAGCCACACAAATCTACACCATTGTGCTCGAGCGCTGCTGACAGAGGAAAGGCAATGGTGTCCTGTGCCCCATGCTGGCATCTCAATCCAAGACCAACCATGAAGCTAATTTCTCCAGGAACCACACACATCTTCCCTGGACCCGTATGCAGCATCTCATATCCTGCTGCTAAACGCACAATAACAATCAAACCACCGTTTATAATCATGCACATATAGCCTGTGTTTTTAATGCATGCCGGGATCAGCTTAAGTAAAAAAAGAATCAATCAAAAATTAAATTCACCTGAAACTACAGATAAAAAATATTCATCCTTATACTTGATGCTTTTCGCAATCTATTAACAATTAGCCAACTTCACATGCAGTATCTCATAACCTGTTGCTGAATGCATAATAAACAAACACACCGTTTAGTGCATTGTTTACAAGCGCATATATCCAAGTCCAGTTTAAGTAAAAAAGAAGAGAATCAATCTAAAATTCATTTCACCTGTAAACCGCTGAGAAAAAAACATTCATCCTTACTTGATGCTTTTTGCAATCTATTAACAATTAGCCGACTTCTAATTAGCATAAAATCGCTGTAGCATTTTTCTGGTCCATTTAACAAATTTGCTGAGGCATCTATTAGCCTGAATCTAATCGAAAATGGGCTTCATTGGATGAAAACCACATGCATGGTTTGCAAAAATCCCTGAAAATAAAATCTCAGCATCGTTTGATGTTTTTAAGAGCACTTTTGCTTGTATTTTGAATCTGATTTGTTTAATCTTTGGTGTTTAAGAAACAAGCATGTAATTCCTCAAGGGACAAAATATCGCTAGAAAATCTCAGGAGACACTTAAGCTAAATAGAGACCTAGATTACACCGTCGGCTAATTAAATTAGACACAATTAGCATCTAAACCTCTAGAGACAAATCCTAAGTAAGTATCAAGATCATGAACTAGTAGATTTGAGCACATTAACTTTGTTTTGCTAATAAGAAGCTACAGTAATATGTTTGGTAGGAACCCCCTATATTCAGGACGCCCGACAGAACTGGCCTGACCGCGACCGCGTCCCTTTGTTGAGCAGCAGTGAAGCAGATTCATTCTCTCTCTGCTGTTCATTAACATACATATCCATATGAACAGTCGGCTGGGCTCTAAACAGCTGTCCCTCAGAGCAGCTCGAGCAGAAAGGCACTGCGATCTTTCAGTGAGGGACAACAGCCGCTCATCCAGTGATCCCGCTCACATTAAACACTCCATTCACACACACGGGGGACTGTGGTGGGTGCAGACCCTAGCAAACATTTACCATGGTAACTATAGTTATACAGTTATCAAGTAAAGAAGAATTGTTTTTTTCTCAGCAGTATATGATAACCTACGGAGCCCCGGACATGGCATGCAGGAAAAAAATAGTAGGCTAAATCGTGCGCACGATTTACTAATTCGTTCCCTCGATTTACTAAATCGTGTGCACAATTTAGTAAATCGAGGGAACAAATTAGTAAATCGTGTGCACAATTTAATTTTTTTTCTTGCATGTCATGTGCGGGGCTTTGTAATAACCTATCCCAAACTTTTGAATGGTTCATTTATTTGATCAAAAATTCAGTAAAGAACAGTAACATTATTTCAATTTAAAATAAAATGTAATTTATTCCTGTGATCAAAGCTGAATTTTCAGCATCATTACTCCAGTCTTCAGTGTCACATGATCCTTCAGAAATCATTCTAATATGCTGATTTGCCGCTCAAGAAACATTTCTGATTATTATTATGGTTGAAAACAGTTGTGCTACTTCATATTTTTTGGTGTACAGGACATTATAATCCAAAAAAAATTAAACAAATGATTTTAACGCCCAATAGTTTATTCTGACATTTAATATTAATTTGCAATTTTTGACCAGTAGGTGGTGTTTCACTAAGCCATGTTCCCAATGTCACATAGTAAGTTTCATTTTAATATGCAAAATTACAATTTAGCAATTCATTCCCTCAATTTGCTAAATCTTGCGCACAATTTACTATTGCGTTCCCTTGATTTGCTAAATTGTGCGCATGATTTACTAATTCGTTCCCTTGATTTGCTAAACTGTGCGCACAATTTACTATTTCATTCCCTCGATTTATTAAACTTGCACACGATTTACTATTTCGTTCCCTCGATTTACTAAATCTTGTGCACCACTTACTAATTTGTTTCTTCAATTTACTAATTCGTTCCCTCGATTTATAAATCGTGCACATGATTTATAAATCAAGGGAATTAATAAGTAAATAGTGAGCACAATTTATAAATCGAGGGAATGAATTAGTAAATCGTGCGCACGATTTAGCCTACTATTTTTTTCCTGCATGTCATGTGCAGGGCTCTGTAGATTATAAAAGGTTGACATAAAATATTTCACATTTACATAACCAGCACAGTCTAAATATGACCTATTTGTGAGATCATAAAAAAATCTAAACAGTGGAAAAACAATTTGGCCGGCCATCTTATAGAGTATATATGACACTCTTATAACTCCCATTGTAATCAGTGAAGCGCACTACACCACTTGGTGTCAAGTATCTTTAATTAACAAACACTAAGTGCTGAGTTTTGGTGATAATCGGATTCGGTGGTTTAGCGGATGCCTGTTTCACCCCTTGGAAATGAAGCCCCTCACCCCCCTCGCAGGTGATGAATGGACGCACTCGACACTAAGGACTCTAAGGACTTCAGCAACAGATTTTCATTCATCCCATGCAGGAGAAGAAGAGAGAAGAGTGATTGATAAATTCTCTTCCCTGGCTTCTTTTACAACAACCCCCTCCTTCTTTTTATTGACCCCCTGAGGGCTTTTGACTCATTACTGCCCCCGAACAAAAGCCCTCCATACGGCTCTAAACTCCAGCGTTTAGTCACACAGCACAGGGACAATTTGTGCCCATTACGAGCGGTACGGTTCATTCAGGCTGCACCCTATGAGCCCAGCCAGAGAGCTTTGCCTTCACTTCTCCATCCATCCAGTCTCCACATAAATGGCGAAGCATCAAAACAACGTCCTAATCCTTCACAGTCCCTCCCAGCTTTCTTTGTGCCCATTTCCTTCTCTCTCTTTTCCATAAGTGCATACTTAATCCGTCGCATCACTTCCTGTCCAGCACTGCCCGGGGTGGCAGAAACCTCTCCAACCCTGGCATGCATCACAGAGAGCCTATGATATCACCACAGACCGATGAAAAAGACGGATAAAAGTGAACTAGAGAGAGGAGGTGACTTCTGGAGTCCCTTTGAAAGCGACCAATGGAGGAAGGTAGTCATTTAAAGCAAAAACCATCCAAACTGAAGGATCTTAAAGCCCAGAGAGCAAAACTCACTCAATGCACAAGTTTCCCAAGTTATTGGCCACAAGTGCCCCAACAGCCTGACCCTCGAACCATGGAAACTGCAGTGATGTGGAACATTTCACCGTCACGCCTCCCTCTCCTTGCGCTCTCTGTTTCTCTCGCAACAGGCAAGGACCTTCACTATGCTTTGCATTAATAAACATTATTCAGAGGCCACGAAAAAAAGTATTTAAACCCTTATGAATGTCATTGCATTAGATAAAAAAATTAAATCAAAGTACACTTTAAGCAAAACATTCACAAAAGGGAATATGCATATATATATATATATATATATATATATATATATATATATACATACAATAATAATTATAAAATAAAAATTAATAAAAGTATTGTTAATATTACAACTGCAAGCAGCAATTAAGAGGCCAAGCACAACAGAAGCACACAAGGAAGCTAGCAGCAGACCAACAATGTCATAATGGACTATGATTGACTATGAACTGAGACAAAGACTCTGCATGTCAATTTTAAAGTCAAAAAGACTGTACTGTACTGTGTTTAGAGCCAATTCATGTTTTGTTCGATTATAGTCCCAAATACAGTCCCACCTCTTTTTTTTGTGTGTCCTCAGAGTGCCCCCATACATAAGCTTGTCAAATTTGGTGAAAACAGACATTTTTATGTATGAACATATACAAAATGACCCACACCTTGATTGCATTTTTTTGCTACTTACTATCAAAATTTTGACATTTGGCCATTAGCATATAGTCAACAACTTATGTTTCCTATTTTACTACGGTGATTTCAATCGGACTAACGGTTTCAAAGATATTTGCGAGATAAATAAATACTTATATCGAGATAAATAAGTTTCGTAACGATACGCTAATGCATAAAATTTTACTACAAAATCCAAAATGGCCAACACCCAAGATGGGAAAATTGAGGGTATCGAACTGTCATTTTCTTTCTAGCCCTTACAGTTCAAAAGTTATTAACATAAACATGAGTGCAAATTTGGACAGTTGGTGGCGCTAGAGGGATTTGCTGTGGTGACAGTTCAGACTGTTTTCTATCTGTGTGCCAAATTTCATAACTTTACCGCAAGCGGTTCTATGGACTGCTATAGACTAACAGAGCGGAAGAAAAATAATAATAATAATAAGAACACTAATGATTACAACAGGTGCCTACGCACCTTCGGTCCTTGGCCCCTAATTAGGCTAATGCATACATTATTTTACACATAATTTGAGCCAGATTTTAAGTGGGATGCTGTTTTAATTGCAGCTCAGCTACATCACACATAGCAAAGAACAAAAACAGTACATAAACAAAAGCTGCTGTATGTGATTTTTCTATAATACCACATAAAAACTACCTGACACACATCAGTGAATAAAGTGTCCTGAGAAATCACACCTGTCTATCGTACACCTGCAGAACAAATGCTAGTGTTGCATAGCACAGTGTTATTTATCCTCAGCAATTTCATTGCTAGACGACTTTTTTATTGACAATCAAACACCTGCAAACTTAACAGTAGCATTAACATATACATCATCTTCGGAACAATGGAACACCTTGTTGGTTGGAATTCTGAAATGTTCTGACTTTGAATGGAATGCAGCGTAAGTTGCAGTTGGAAGCACGGCTAACACAGCTTTACATCTCAACATACAAGTCAACATAAAACTAAACAGCTCTGAATAGAATGTCACATGTTGTCATCTCAAGACTACAGTAATTATGACACGGCATGAACGCAGCATTGCATACCGCTTGCAGATTATGCATTAAGAGCCAGGGGTGTAATCTTTTTGAATTGGATGAACGGGGTAAATTGTACTTACTTTGTCTTTGTGGAAACATCTCATGTAGCTTCTGAAGAGCAGTGCTAAATGAACTAAATATGATCTTAATGCATCGTGTTGCCATCTTGAGCATCAGTGAATGTTTTCACCCTTTGTAATAGTTGTGTATGAATCCCTCAAATGAAATAATGTGTATTGTGAAAAGCACTATACAAATAAATGTGAATTGAATTAAAATTTTGCTTGCCTCTGAAACAACTTTCCTTTTCAGCTGACATCACCAAGCCATTTCCCTCAATCATTCTGGTATGTACAATCTGTTCAAAAGGTCTGAAATAATATAATGAAATATCATCAAAGATGTCAAAATAAATAGGTTGCGAACACGCTCATTTCATGTTTACACTCATTCATTTAGCAGGTTCTTTTATTCAAAGCGACTTACTAATGAGAAACTTTTATTCAGCAAGGATTAATTAAATTGTTCAAAAGTGCAATAAAGACAAAATATCATAAAACTTAATATTTCAAATAAATGCTGTTCTATTAAACTTTTCTAATAATCAAATCCTGTATCACAATTTCCACAAACACATGAAGCAACAGTTTTCAGCATTGATAATAATAAAAAATGTTGCAGAAAATCAGCATATTGGATCATGTGACACTGAAGACTGGAGTGATGATGCAGAAAATTCAGCTTTGCATTAGAAATAAATTACATTTTAAAATATATTCACAGAAAACAGTGTAGAATTCAGAAACCCTTGTTATTAGTGACACTGGTGGCCATTAAGTGAACTGCAGCCAGCAACTTCCTGCTCACGCTCGTGCACACGTACAAAAGACTGAACGTGATACACTCACGCAAAGTTCTTTTTCGTTCTTCGCTTAGAAGTAAAATGAAGTTGGAAATACCTTCGCAGCCATATATTGTTAACATACATCCCGACGCCGTTCACGCTGCTGAGAGCGACAGTTAGATGAATATGTAAATATGTTAAAAACAGTGATGTGGATATGTTTGCATCAGCTCTGAGATTCACTGACAGATGTTATATTATGAAAGTCTGAATAAAAAGTATATTTGAGACTATAGACTATATAGATCTGGCTATGTGAGACTATAGTTTGAATCCCTTGATTTAATCCCTTTTCTTTGCATGACACACTGACATTATCCTGAACATTGTATAGGCTAAGCATTCGTTTCATGTGTCTCTCTAACGGAAGAGAGGCTCACATCCTTTTGATTTTCCCGGCAAAAACGTCCCGAGTCCTTCACATCCAAATCAGTCTACTGGCTTTCACAGACAACCTAGGAAGTCGGGGAAGGTCTCGTTTTTAAAGTTTTGTTACAAGCTCTTAACACATTGCAATAGAAAAAGCGATTAATAGATGAAAATTCTTAGCCCTTTACATCTTAATAGTATTTCCTAATATTACGGTAATGTTTTAACTGTATTTTTGATCAAATAAATGCATGTTTCCATTTCCATTTATCCATTTATCCGATTTTCAACAAGTGCCTCAAAGCGGCTTAATGAGGCACTTGATGAAAATAGCAAGAGAAAACTCAAAGTAATCGAAAAATAAAAGATAAAACTGACCATTTATTTTTATTCTTTAATGTTTCAGAAGTGAAGGTAAAAATAATTCTAAATGGTGAGCTAAGAAGTTTCACATATACACTTTTCCTTTCCCCTTCAATTGTGTGACTGGCAATCTTCCTTTGAATCAGTTCCTCGAACACGCTCTCTCATGAATGTGCTCTCGCTCTCTTTTTCTCGGCGCTCCCAGGGGTTCTTGTGCAGTCCTTCTGCACATAATGAACACAATTTCACACCACAGAGGCCAATTAGAGACATGACAGCCACCTGCCGGCACGCCCTCCCAGTGAGACGGAGAGATCTGCGAGTGGATCACGAATTTCAGAACGAATGTCTCTCGTCTTTGATTTGATTCAGCAGTTCAAGTGGCCTTTGAATTGCTCTGCCCTGGGCTCTATTTATCCCTTCAGAAACCAAACTACTGACCACAAACTGGGACTACGAGGCCTTATGCTCAGAAAAAAAGACAACAACCTGACAGAAACAAGTTCGGCTTTCATTTCCACTGCATTCTGCATCTAAGTGGGCAGTTTTGGTCAATTGCAATATGAGTTTATGCTGATTCACTGATTATTTCATTCATAGCTGACAGTGGCACATGCTTACAAAGGTGAGAAATGATCACATCACACTCCGATATCACTGATTTTGTGTTGTGACCTCTTGACCTGTATACGTAATGTCATCAGTCTGGGGTGGGCGAGTGCGAGACACGCTTCTCGAGGGACATGTGTGTCTCGCTAATGATGTAGAACAACTTCAGATTCTGGCAGAAAACTCAAGTATGGCAAAGATAAATGGATTAACTAGGATTCAGCGAGAACACACACACACACACACGCATAGATGCACACAGTCGTGTGTCTGAGCTGTGCTGTGATGAAAACACATGGTGACAGACAGATAAAAATGACCTGTTCTGAGGTTAAATTACTCTGAGCTGCTTTAAACCATCAATTCAGCTCAAACAACACACACACATACTTACAGACAGAGCTGTGTGTGTTTATCAGATGGGGGAAGAACATGAATTCATCTCCCCAAGTAAAATTCAGTGTTAGACTACACATTTGAAATCATCTCTATATGGTCTCTTTGTACACAGGAGCAGAAAAAACCCTCCCCAAACTGTTGCCATAAAATTGAATTACACGTCATTGACGTCTGTTGAGTGATCAGAAGCTGAACTGCAAAAATGCATAAATGCTGAACATGTGAAAAACAATATAACGGTGTAAAATGTGGCATAGTCTACAGGATTGAGTGCCATTTAGAATTAAATTGAGATGTCGAGGTAAATTGAGGATTTGAGGTAAACTGAGCAAACAAGATGCAGAATTGCAATTTAAATGCAAGGAAGGAAAATTACATTTTAATTTAAAAGTTAATTCCAAAGCTTTCATTCAAAAGTTTAAGGTCAGTAATGTTTTTTGTGTGTATGGAAAGATTCAGGATGCATTACAATTGATCAAAATTGACAGTAAATATTTTACATCGTTTCAAAAAAGATCATATTTCAAATAAATGCTGTTCTTTATAACTTTCTCTTCATCAAAAAATCCTAAAAGAAAAAAAAGTATCACAGTTTCCAAAAAAATATAAAGCAGCACAATATTGATAATCATTAATGTTTCTTGAGCAGCAAATCAGTATATTAGAATGATTTCTGAAGGATCATGTGACACTGAAGACTGGAGTAATGATGCTGAAAATTCAGCTTTGAATGCAGGAATAAATTAATTCAAATCGAAAAGAATAATTTTAAATTGTAATAATATTTCACTGGATGGATGGACAGACGGATGGACGGACAGATGGATAAACGGATGGATGGATGGACAGACGGACGGATTGATGGATGGACGGATGGACGAGTGGATGGATTGATGGACAGATTGATAGATGGATGGATGGACGGACGGATGGACGGACGGACAGACGGATGGATGGATTGTTGGATGGATGGATGGATGGATGGATGGATGGATGGATGGATGGATGGACGGATGGATGGATGGACGGATGGATTGATGGATGGATGGATGGATGGATGGATGGATAGATGGATGGACGGATGGATGGATGGACGGATGAATTGATGGATGGATGGATGGACGAGTGGATGGATTGATGGACGGATTGATAGATGATGGATGGATGGACAGACGGATGGATTGGTGGATGGATGGACGGATGGACAGATTGATGGACGGATGAATGGATTGATGGATGGATAGATGGATGGACGGATTGATGTATGAATGGATGGATGGATGGACGGACGGATTGATGGATGAATGGATGGATGGATGGACGGACGGATTGATAGACAGATGGATTGATTGATGGACGGACGGATGGATTAATGGATGGATGGATGGATAGATTAATGGACGGACGGACGGACGGATGGATGAATGGATGGATGGATAGATTGATGGATAGATAGACAGACAGACAGAAGGACACAGATTGATCTACAACAAAGAATATTTTGTTGACCATCTATGTCTTTAAGATCTTTCAGATACGTTCATATAATCGTAATGACCTCTGGCTCACACCAATCTGACTTACAGTAAAGGGTTCCACTGCATGAACAGCAAATCTCACCCAATAAAGAAATAAAGAAATAACACCCAGATATGAAAAGATTAAATTTACTGAACAAAGGCATAACAGTCCAGTAAGTGCTTTCTTACTCTCATTATCAGCCCACAAAGGAGAGCCGGTGACCAATTAGACCAGAACTTCCACCACACCGGGGAGCTGGTCAGCACTCATAATAGATTTGCAAGCAATTTACCTTTTCAACATGTTGGCAATCTGATGCAATTTGTGTGCAATTTTTGATGCAATTTGTGTGCTTTTAGACCCACATGGAGACCAAATGACACAGAGTTGAAAATATCAGACTGTGCGAGACACACATGGCCCTCAAATGTCACCAGGAAAAAGTCAACAGCCGACAGGAAGAAAGACAGACAGTGAGAGAGATGGAGAAAGGCAAGAGAAGGCCTCTGGATCTGTGCAAATGGATGTATGTATGGATATGGACACAGAACAACCGCTGAAATTACCCAGAATACCTTTGGTACTGAATGTATGGCAATTGCTCTGACATTTTCCAGAGTTTGTTGTTTTGACGTCACTCAAAAAGCAAAATGACCATGATCAGAAGTTTCTCTGTCCCTCTTCTGCACTCACCTTTTCTCTCTGAGTTCTGCTTTAACCCTTCAGTAGGCCAATACATCTTCAAAAGTGCACTGAAACATTATATTAAACAAATAGTTCACCCAATAATTTAAAGTTTTTCAATGAATTTCTTTTCCTTTGCTGTAGGCCTCAAAACTCATCTGCATATGCGCATATTCAAATTCAGCATGTCAGGTGCAGCACTTTAAATATGCAAATGAGATTTGAGAGCTATGGCAGAAGTGAAGATCATATTCATAATAATAAGTAATGGGCTTTTCACACTTAATTTTAATTAAGGTAATTGTGGGCTATCTTGTTCATTTTTCCCCTAACTGTTTATATTTTACTCTAGTAAGTTATTTGCATGGTATCTTTTGCACTATGGAGGTTAAAAACTACACTAACCCCCTTTCAAAATTAAGAATGAAACATAACTTGTCCCAGGGTTAAAAGTGGCTTTAATCTGATATTAAAAAAGATTTTAAAAGCCATAAAAAGATTTTATGTACCTTTAAAAGGTACATAGCTAAAAAAGGTCAGCGATATGGTGAAAATGATCATGCAATCGAAACACGACTGTCCAACAAACCTTTGGTAGGTCGTATCTGATCAGTCGCTTGGAAGCGAGCGAGTGTTAATCAAGCCGGACCAGATGTTCTGTGATGAGTCCAATCCACACGCCGGTAAAATAAAAAAGTGTGCCAGAGAGATTATACGCCCAATTTCACCATCTGAAAGCGCTGAAATACTTAACGCGTTATAAGGTTCCCACAGCTGTTTTTCCTGAAAACACACACACACACACACGCACTGTCATTCAGCGTCTCTTTTACCCTCTTGACATTTTTCTGCATGTTCTTGAAATGACATGTTTTATGTGATTCTATCAGAGTGTTTCTAATGCAATAATCACTGTGTGGAATCTGTCATGAATCTGCCAAAGTGCTTTTCTCCCGGAGAGGAATTCTAAGTGTCTTTTTTGCCGTACATCACTACACTTCTGCATAACATCACAGATTAAACTCCAAAATTCTTCAACCGTCTATAATTTATTCAACCTTCAATATAGCATGGAACTCATTGGATAAAGGGATTAAGTGTAGAAAACAGTTTTTAATGTTTACATTTCTATGGAAGCTTTTTTCTGCCACTGAATAAAAAAAAAAAAAAAAAGACTTTACTCAGAATTGATATAAACTTACAATTGTGAGTTATAAAGTCAGAATTGCAAAAAAAATCAAAATTGAGAGAAAAGAAGTCAGAATTGCGAGTTATAATGTCAGAATTGCAAGAAAAAAGTCAGAATTGCGAGCCAAAAAGACAGAATTGTGAGTTATAAAATCAGAATTGTGAGAAAAAAGTCAGAATTGAGAGAAAAGAAGTCAGAATTGCGAGGTTTTATATTTTGCCATTGTGAGAAATAAGTCAGAATTGCAAAAACATTCAGAATTGAGAGAAAAGAAGTCAGAATTGCGAGTTATAATGTCAGAATTGTGAGTTTATATATCGCAATTGCGAAAAAAAATCAGAATTGTGAGAAATAAGGCAGAATTGCAAGTTATAACGTCAGAATTGCGAAAAGAAAGTCAGAATTGCAAGAAAAAAGTCAGAATTGTGAGTTATAAAGTCAGAATAGTGAGTTATAAACACAATTGCGAGTTATAAAGTCAAAATTGTGAGTTATAAAGTCTGAATTGAGAGAAAAGAAGTCAGAATTGCGAGTTATAAACACAATTGTGAGTTATAAAGTCAGAATTGCGAGTTATAATGTCAGAATTGCAAGAAAAGTCAGAATTGTGAGTTATAAAGTTAGAATTACAAGAAAAAAGTCAGAATCGCGAGAAAAAAGTCAGAATTGTGAGTTATAATATCAGAATTGCAAGAAAAGTCAGAATTGCGAGAAAAAAGTCAGAATTGCGAGTTTATATCTCACAATTCTGACACTATAACTCACAATTCTGACTTTATTTCTCGCAATTATTAGTTTATATCTCACAATTGTGAGAATTGTGAGATAAAAAGTCACAATTACCTTTTTTATTTTTTCTTAAGCAGCGGAAACAAGCTTCCATACATTTCAGATTATTATAAATGTTGAAAACAATTGTGCTTCTTCATGTTTTTGTGGAAACCATGCTTTTTTTAGCTATTTTTTTCTTGTAAACAATAATATTCAATTGACCATCCATATGATCAGGGCTCTTTCAGAAAGAATACGACAATCAAAACAATAATCATAACTCATAAACATGTCTTCACACTGCCTAAATGTATCATTTTAATATCATTATTGTATATGGTGTAATGGCTTTAGCATGGCTGAAAGGCTTGAGGGTGATCCGTCACAGCCTATCCGCTTTTTTCTCCCTGTGTTTTTTCTCTTCACGCTTTGATGCACACGTTCAACCACCAAATAGCACATAATAACAGTTTAGGCACCTTTCAATTTTAGCATTCCTGCTTGAAAAGTTGAGTGTTCCTCCAGGTGCCATGACAACCGCGCAGCCCAGCATCAGCACCATGAGATTCTGCTGCCATGGCGATGGAGCAGCTGTCACTCAAGTGAGGATGGGCACTTGTGCAAGTAAACTTGACATGCACACAAGATTTTGAACAGTACTATAAATCACGGTTAAATACAATGGTTTGATGCAATCTATTTTACTACACTACTAAAAATATGAGAACAGCGCGGTGAGCGGGATTGCTTTGCCAGATTGGACGGCATCGTTTCTGTGATGGGTGATGTCTTAATATCTCTCTTTTTCTCTTCCATCAGAGAAGCGAGCACGGTTTTCATCTGATTTCTTGCGCTGCGAGTAATCTTTCTGAGAGTTTCCCCCCAAACAGCACACCCACAATAAGATGGCGAGACAGAGATAGAGCAGACAGTTGATGAAATCGGAGCAGTTATCACGTTAACCATTACCTGTCAGCTTTCTCTGGCTGCAGTCTGATGGGGCAACAATTTTCTGAAGTGGAAGTCAAGGGCGCCAATGTGGCACATGTTAACAAAAGTGAGCAGGAGAGAGTCTTTATCAAGCCAGATCTCCATCACAAACACACACACACACACACACAATCACTGCTAGAACAACTTCTGACTGACAAGATTTACATTCACACACCATCTAATACTTCTCAATCCAAGGTAACAATGGAGACACTCAGTCTTTTCACCTTATCTCTCATCGCTCTATCTTATCTCTGTTTTTCTATCTCTCCATCTTCCTGGCAGACAGACACAAAAAGCCTAGAAAAAGCAGTTCACTCACACACACATAAACATGGATATTACTTCCAGCTAACTATAAAAATGTCTCAGTTATCTGAAGTAACCGTGCCAAATACAAGCAATAAATTACCACTAAGTGCATGTTCATGATGAAACTGATCTTACCGACAGATAGACAGATAGATAGATAGACAGACAGACAGACAGATAGATGATGAATGGATAGATAGATAGATAGATAGATAGATAGATAGAGAGAGAGACAGACAGACAGATAGATAGATAGACAGATAGACAGATAGACAGATAGATAGAAAGAGACAGATAGATAGATAGATAGATAGATAGATAGATAGATAGATAGATAGATGGATGGATGGATGGATGGACACAGACAGACAGACAGAGACAGACAGACAGATAGATAGATAGACAAACAGACAGACAGATAGATGATGAATGGATGGATGGATAGATAGATAGATAGATAGATAGATAGATAGATAGACAGACAGAAAGACAGACAGACAGATAGCTAGATAGACAGAAAAACAGACAGATAGATAGATAGATAGATAGATAGATAGATAGATAGATAGATAGATAGATAGATAGATAGATAGATGGATAGATAGATAGATAGATGGATGGACACAGACAGACAGAGACAGACAGATAGATAAATAGACAAACAGACAGACAGACAGATAGATGATGAATGGATGGATGGATAGATAGATAGATAGATAGAGAGAGAGAGAGAGACAGACAGATAGATAGATAGACAGATAGACAGATAGATAGACAGATAGAAAGAGACAGATAGATAGATAGATAGATAGATAGATAGATGGATGGATGGATGGATGGACACAGACAGACAGACAGAGACAGACAGACAGATAGATAGATAGACAAACAGACAGACAGACAGATAGATGATGAATGAATGGATGGATGGGTAGATAGATAGATAGATAGATAGATAGATAGACAGACAGAAAGACAGACAGACAGATAGCTAGATAGACAGAAAGACAGACAGATAGATAGATAGATAGATAGATAGATAGATAGATAGATGGATAGATAGATAGATGGATGGACACAGACAGACAGACAGAGACAGACAGATAGATAAATAGACAAACAGACAGACAGACAGATAGATGATGAATGGATGGATGGATAGATAGATAGATAGATAGATAGATAGATAGATAGATAGATAGATAGATAGATGATATATAGATAGATAGATAGACGTCAATATTTTCTTATGAACTGCTTAGATGAATCTACAGGAATAAAACTTGAGTTGTCCACAAACAGGCATCACTGTATTTACCTATTCACAGGTAAGAGATCATCAAAAAAATAACAATAACGATAAAGATAGTTCTAAAAATTGATCTAAATGTAAAAGATTAGCAGAATCCATGGCGCAACTATAACAATAACGGCACATAAAAACAATATTGTTGGAATCACTTTCAGAACGATTTTTCCAGCTGATAAGGAATAAAAACATCAACTACAGAAAGAAACGAATTCAGACAAAAATGAAATGAGAGAAACAAAGCTGTCAACCTGTGCCAGAACATTCACCTGAGAAGCTGTGGTTTTCTCTCACACACACTTAGAGAGGATTAACCACAAAAGCGGCTAATATCAGGGTTTCAGATGGCGCATTCACTTCTTCAGTGTGAGAATCGCTTCTATTCATAAGCATTTCCTTTCACCGTTGTGAGGTGAATGAAGCTAATACTGAGGCCTTCACAGGCCACGCCGACAAAGAACATATGTGAGAAAGCACAGGGCTTTCACGGATTAACCCTCTTATGTCATTTAACCCCTTTTGATAAACACTGCCGGGTGGTATAAACAATCGCCAGCGAACAGACGTTAAAACCTGCATGCGACCACCAGGCAGCGGTAGGAGGGGGAACAGGACAGTGTCTTCTTCCTTTGGGTCTTTAATCAGAGACTTTAACCTCTCGGGGTTCGTCTCTAAACACGCCATTGGGACAAAAGCCGCTAATTGCCCCCCCTCCTTCATTCTGCTGACAGATAATATTGTTTTATTGCCCAGAGGTCACTGGGGCAAAGGAGGAGAGGAGAGGCTGTATTAATGGCTGAAAAGATCCCACAGGGACTGTCGTCCACTTACTGTCCACTACTGTCCTAAACACTGTCCTAACCAGACTGCACATCCCTGAGGACAAATAAAGACACATAAATGGCTTCAGCCAATTTAGACGTGTTTAAGTCTTCCTCTGCGACCTCGTCTGCTGACCTCAGGTGGAATTTATTGGTTAGGGATCGTGACAGCAGGACCCTAGACGTGTCTAGCTACAGTATGCATGAACAACCCACCATTGATGTTACTGTAAAACAAGGTGATGAATGTGACAGGAAAAACTGTTTCAATCAGCCTATTAATCCATCCTTCCATCAATCAGACCATCCATAAATTCATCCATCCAAAGGAAAATAAATAACATAAACTGCAACAGTCTCTCAGCTCGACTCTGAAACCCTGAAGGATCCTTGTATCAAATCAATAAGATTCAATACAACTCATCGTCTCAATTGCCTTTAATTAAGAGTGTGAGAAAACAAAATGGCTACCGCCATGAATCTGAAAGTGTTTTTGAGGTGTCAATGACATAACAGCTTATTGAGATGTAAATAACACTGTCAATGAAGCTGAGCTCTGTTTGGCACTGGAAATCGTATGGTATTTTGATGAACCAGCTTTATTCTACATAAATAACTGTTCTAAGATCAGTTGATTAAATGTGTGATGGATTCTGACATGACTAACTTTCTCATTAACTTCTGAATTTTGCCACCTTACTACAGTATTGTGAAATGGCTGTTCATTATTATTAAACAATGAATGTTAACTTACTTAACTGCAGCAAATTGATTCCATATTTATTTGATGACTTGCATCCACACAGTACTGATACCAGCTCCATCAGGAAGTCTGTAAGACAAAACCAGACTCCTATCTTGTCAGCTCATCTGAGTTTCATCTTAGTTATGTATCTAAGGTGTTTGTTTATAAAGAGCAGTCTTACCTGATAGTGTTCTGAATGTGAGGGTATTTAGTTGTTCACCTGAGCTAAATTTCACTGGGGAAAAGGTCTTTTATCTGTTGTCAATGGTGGAGCGATGTATAAATCACAGCTCACACAACTTAGTTTTCAAGCAGCTTTCTGTTGGTCAACTCGGCAAATTCGCGTGACCAACTGAACCTCGAGAGAAATCTGAGGGGAAATCTTTCGTAGTCACGTGACGCGAAATAGGCTATCCTATATTGTGACTAGTGGTTTGAAAATTCGCAGAGCATCGGTAAATCATTACACACAGAAGATTTCAAAAGCATATTCAAATGTTTCACTTCACAAATGTTTACTAGAGTTTCAGAGCGTGTGCTGCCAAAAAAAAGGCCGCGAGAGGAAGTCGTGTTCGCGCAGGGCTGTATCCATAGCAACAACAGACCTCTCAGGCGTTTTCCGCTACGATCGTTATAGCGAACGGTACAGCGACAAAAATAAGTACTTTCATTATCTATTACTTTATTAACATGTCTCGATTATATAACAAAAACGTCTGTTTAGTTTTAAACGTCCTGAAGATGTTTGTGGAACTAGGCTAAAGAAGGCGCCAAAACGCTTGTGGCGCGCGACGAAACTCAACAGATCATAGCGTAAAAACTACCTCAAGAAATTAACCTGACCACATTGTATTGTATAATGTTAATGACACAAACACAACTTTGATTCACACTTTTAAACTTAAGGTAAGTTCAATGTTTTGGATCAGCTCATGTTAACTTATTCCTTCGTAGACAAATGTGTGTGTTAATACACAGGATTAAACCTGCAAAATTGGGTGCTTAATATGCTTAATTTATAGTTATATCTTACTATCCTTATTCATTAAACCTCTACAACTCATTCACTGAAACTTCTTATTGCAGAATTATTGCAAACTGTTTGCCAAAGCAGCCAGCAATTTAATTATGATATGCATAATCCTGTTATATAATACTGGCTACTATTTATGATACAATAGATCTGAAATTGTATTGATTGTTCCTTACTACACACACACACACACAAACATAGGCTACATGTGCACTCCATGTTTGCAGCTGCAGATGTGATGACCGTTTAAATTATGCCTTTGATGAACGACTTAATGGCGCTCTTGTGTTGATCAGCCTTCACATTTATCACTGGCTAGAGGAAGGTTCACTTTCTCTGTCTCTATCCATTGCCATTCCCCCTCTCTCTCTCATCTATCCATCTTTCACTTTTGCTCAGTTCACAAAGAAAATCTGACGTACTGCAATTTCATTTAACCTTGGACAGCAACTGCTTACAACATCCACAGAATGATTGTCAATAAGAGGCTGGTGAGAGAGAGCTTTGATTAAACCAGAGTGACACACACATACATGATACACTACAGCCTTGTGTACAAAATCACACACACACCTATAATAATAAACTTCCACACATACTTTAGTGTCGTGGAAGGACACAAGCGGTTGTTGACTTAAAGTGGGATCAGGGCTTCTGATTTAGATGATCATGTTATGATGGGGGATGTGATTGTCGCTGCTGACCCATAATTCAACCTGTCATCTCTGTGATTCCCTGGGGATCCGTCTTTTTCTCTTTTAGATTCACTTTTTTGGTGAATACAGCATTCAGAGATGTAGGCTATTTACCTACCCAAAAACTTTGCTGTAAAAATGCAAAAAAGCAGAACATTCATTTAACATGAATTATACACTCTGGGTTAAAAACAACCCAAGTTGGGTTAAATATGGACAAACCCAGCAGTTGGGTTAAATGTTTGCCCAATGTGCTGGGCAGTTTTATTTAACTCAACTATTGATTAAAAATGACTATATGGCTGGCTTAAAATGAAAACAAAATAGGTTGGAAATTAAAAATCAGACACATAATTACTAGAGGCAACAATAATAATCAAAAGGTGAACATTTATTAATAAGCAACTTAAAAGTTTGTTTAATTATTATTCATTAAACTTATTAATAAATGTTCATTTATTAAACATTTTAATAAATGTTAATTTCCAACGCATATTGTATTCATTTTAAGCAAGCAATACAGTAAAGTTTAAACAATAGTCGAGTTAAATGAAACTACCCAGCAGGTTGGGCAATCATTTAACCCAACCACCGGGTTAAAACAACCCAATTGCTGGATTTGTCCATTTTCAACCCAACTTGGGAGGTTTTTAACCCAACATTTTTTATTGTACGTTCTGTTTGTTTACATGCACATCATGAAAAATCACAAATTCAAATAATTCCTGCAAGTCAGCAGTGAGATATATAAACACACACACACACACATATATATATATATATACTCTATATATGACAATACCACCATTTTCCCTGTTATATCTAATCATGCGATCTCATCATGTAAGTGTACATATGCTTAAATGTACATAAATGAACTTAGACGATTAGAGTCTAGACCTCTCCGCAACACTAATTACATTACCCAGAATTCACTTAGGAAGACACACGATGATGATGCCTGACCTCTGCGACCTCAAAGACTCTGGAATGCTCACAAAATCTGTCTCCGTCTTTTCTGTCGATTGGGCATAAATTATCACGTCTGCTGATGGACAAGAGGTTGATTAAAAACAATGCAGAGTGTGTTTTGTGTACGACAAATCAACCTAATAGAGAGAGAGAGACGGATTCCTCTGGGAAATCTGCAGGTCTGAGCGCTAACGAAGCATCGTCTGTGGCCTTCTAGTGGATGATCAGAGTGAGACAGATCTGATCTAATGATAGCAACGACTGTAACAGGGTTATTATAGATAACTAAAACCATAAAAACAAATTCTGGTTGCTTGAAATAAAATATTAAAAAACAAACATTTATGCTAGTTGCCAAAAAAGCCAAAAACACACAACAAAATGACTGAAAAATAAAATTCTGATTACTCAACTTCATGTTTCAAACCATGAACCATGTATCAAAACCACAGAAGGAAATTGTAGGCATCTGCTCTTTTCCATACAAAGACATTGAAGAGAACAGACACTATCAATCTCCAAAAATGCATCAACAAAGACTTCTAAAGTAATAAAATGGCTTTGTGTGTGGAATAGACTAAATGTAAGACATTATTCACTATGAAATCGAATCTCATTTGAGTCTCATATACTCAAATATTTATCTTACACTCTTAAAAATAAAGATTCTTTATTTGCACTGATGGTTCCATATGAGCCTTTAAAGGGTTATTTCCCCCCAAAATGAAAATTTCTGTCATTAATTACTCACCCTCATGTCATTCCACAGCCGTAAGACCTTAGTTCATCTTCAGAACACAAATTAAGGTATTTTTGATGAAATCCGAGAGGTATATGACTCCTCGTCAGAATGCCAACTCATTATAGGCCAGCTCCTGCGTCAGCATCACACGCATGCGTCGTGCTGCTCATGTGATCAGCATCGCCCAATAATGAGGCGGCGTTCTGACGTACAACCTGGAAGTGCTGAACATATACAGCATGAGAATGACACAGAAGAGAGGATATTGTTGAATAAAGTTATTTTTATTTTGTTGCGCACAAAAAGTATTCTCGTCACTTCATAACATTAAGGTTGAACCTGCAGTCATGTCGACTGTTTTAACGATGTCTTTAGTACCTTTCTTGACCTTGAAAGTGGTTGTTAAATTGCTGTGGACAAGTCATATACCTCTCAGATTTTATCAAAAATATCTTAATTTGTGTTTCAGAAGATGAATGAAGGTCTTACGGGTTTGGAACGACATAAGGGTGAGTAATTAATGACAGAAATTTCATTTTTGGGTGAACTAACCCCTTTAACATCCATTGAACCTTTCCACTGCACAAAAGTGGAAAAAGGCTCTTCACACTGAGACAAAATAGTTCTTTTAAGAAATGTTCTCTGAAAGGTTCTTTGGGGAACCAAAATTAGTTCTTCCATGACATTGATGTGAAAACCCTCTTTTGGAACCTTTGATTTTAAAGCGCAGCAGTCATGTTATATTTGCATTAAGAGAATTTCTTGTTACTGTAACTCTTTTCTGTCATCTCACAAACTTCTCACACACTCTCATGATGACAGACAGCGAATAACTTCCGCCAGCATGTCCTCAGGACAAACACTCCCTCTCTACAGGATAATAAGAGGAAACTGTCAATCCTGCTCAGATACTACAAACACACAAATATACAAAGACACACATTTACTCAGCTTCTAACTGAAGACATACTTGCGATCGTTTTCATATACTGTAAAGTTATTTATTAACAACTCAAAGAAACCCTAAAAGATTTTAATTTTTAATATAAATCAGGATAAAACCTAACATTTAAGAAAAAAAACTATTTATGTTTTTTTTCCCCCCCAAAAGAGGACATTATCAAAAATACTTGACGGAGAGATTTAAGTTTTAACTTGCTTCATGGAGACAAATGTGTATCCAAAGTGTGGCTACAGCATGTAAACTCATGGTTGCATGAATGTGTACACAACCACAGTCTTCACACAGCTGCCTAACCTGTTTAACAGTCCACACACACACACACACACACCCTGTCTGACAGACAGGCCATGTTCAGACAAAGTTTCATAAATGTAGGTCCAAAATATCACGATAATGTCAACAATGTCCAGTAAAGTCAGGATGGCGTTGATTTATGAGCACTTGAAACAGAGAAATGTTATTATGAGAAGTGACTGTACAGATGCATCCTGGGATGGGGAATTTAATTCTTTCAATTTACTAGAATAAAAACAATTTCTTAGAGGAAAAACTGCCTGAAAATAAAATATACTCAAAGCAACTTCCAGTGAGCAGTGTTAATCAGGGTTATTTTTTTATCATTATACAGCAAATGATGCTGCTGTTTAAAGTATTTAATTTGTATTATTAAATCTTTTCAGATCTGCTTGTTATCTGCTGATCACGAAATGCAAAATAAACTTTGATTTCTCATGATTGGTCTTAATTGTCATGTATGTGTAATTGCAGGATATTAAAAGGGTTCTCTGAAGAGATATTTTATGTTCTCTCAACAACCAACAAGCAAACAATTAAAGTCCCCCCTCTTTTCTCCCTCTCGGTCGGTGCGTTTTGTCGGTGCTCGATGGTCCGTGTTAACGCGCTTATTATGAGAACAGGTTCCTCACGGGATTTCTGCACATATACGTGTGGGAAAGAATGCGAAGAGAGAGAGAGAGAGAGAGAGAGAGAGAGAGACATCTGTTCAACACACATTTGCACAGGTCTACTGTATCATGACCTCTGAACTTATACTGATTGACTGTGAAGTTACCGCACTGATTTTATTTTTTTTATTTAATTTAATTTAAATAAAAGAAGGCGTGAAGTTTAAACGCCTAATATGTGTTTGACCGATTTTGCTGTGTTTTCTATAAGAAGAAAAGTCAAAGTCGCACGGCAAAACAGAAAATAGTTTGTTTCTCCTTTTTTCAGTCTTTCACTTAAGTAGGTCATTTATCCAGTGATTCATGGATAAACTACATAAAATATAAGTATAATAAAGCAAATTTTCCATATTAAACTATTTGGTTCATTTATTTATATCATTTTATAGGTCGCATTTCCAGAAATTAAAAAAAACTGTAAGAGAAAATTACACAATCAAATAAAGCTGAGCAAAATGAGAGAAATCTACCAGGATATTATATTATATTATATTATAAAACCAATCGAGTCTGTGATGGTTTTGAACGAGACTCGGATTTTAATAATGATGACCTAAAAACGGAATTGATCCACGCGTGATTTTTATTAATTAACTTTCCCCCGCTGCCCTGTAATGATCGAACATTAACATCAAACAAATAAAATCGCATGTGATTAAAGCTCGCCTCTTTATTAAATTTGAAAGTCAAATTAAACGCATGATGTGCACGTGCACTGCATGTTGACGTATTTGCCTCTGAGCGCGCGTGTGAAACACTGTTATTATATCACTATTGTGCATCTGATTTCCTGTCGTGTTTATGAAGATCACACTGAATTTCTGGGACTCAAAATCTAATGTAGACCTGGAAATAAAAGTATAGTTTTTTGGAGGGAAAATAAATTAAGCATTTTTCAAATTATTTTCAACATAACGCCAAAATATTTCTAGATCACTATAATTAAATGAGGTAAATTTGTGACCGTGATCACGTGAACTGATGACAGGTTTTCTTGCTTCCACTGAAACCCAAAATGCTCTTTATGACCTCAAAACATTAAAGTCATTAAAGCAAACCAAAATAGCCAAATTAATTTCTTCTTGATCTAAAATAGTTGTGCTTCAAATATAATTTATAATGAAGGCATTCGAAAAGAAATGCATTGCTGGTAATTTCATACTTCTTGCATCTCGTGCACTAAATAGGCCATATGATTTCTGTTCAATAGAAAGTGTATAGCTACAACAATTACAGCACTGTGGATCATTTCAAACAGGAGTAACTGAGATCAGAACATCAGTGCAGGACTGCCTGTGGATTAAGCGCACATGAATCTCTGTTGTGAATGAATGAGATGAAAGAGGATTGAGCTCGTGGATGAAGTTCATCTCCTCTTGTTTGTGAAGCTGCTGCTCCGCACGTGCAACACCCATTTCCACCCCTTGAGTTCCCCGCCACGCCCTCACGCACACAGTCCCTGACGAATAAAAACACGGATCTTAAAGAATCCTGCACTGTTAAATATCCATTCCATATTCGGATAATTATAGCTGACATATTAGTGCGCAGCGAAAAAAAACCCCGATATTAATAAACACCCATACGCATCTCATTAGCATAAAATATTAGTTATCCTTACATGGGTATCCCCAACTATTAAAAAAAAAAAGGTCCACGGAAGGTTCACCCGCCCGCCCTTCCCACTTGTAAACAATTACCAGCGCAACACGTCACCGAGAGCTCCGCCGGTGACATCATCGCCGAACACAGCATTCCCGAGAGCTTCAGCTGATCTGATTGGTCGCGCGGGGTCTGGTGGATCTTCAAAGCCCGAGCAGAACGCATTTGTGCAGCGGTGGGCGGTAAAAGTCTCCAAAACAGCTGAGGGACTTATAAATGTAAAGACCTTTCACAGGTGATGGCAACTTCACTTCTTGGGGTGAGTATGGCTACATCTCTTGAAAGATTGAGAGTGTCTGAAATGAGAGCATTTATTTGATGTATGGTTACATTATAGTTGTATGTTTGTGCTTAATCTTGCTAATACTGGGTTTGAGTTACATTCGGATTGCAATGGAGCATATCCTAAAGTTCTTAAAGTGCTTTCTTAAACTAATATTCGCTTAATACTTCTCTGAAGACCTTACTGTTGTTCACAAAAACCAAAAATCATTTGTGGAGATTGAAAAGTTCTTGCTGATTCAGTATGTTCTTCAGATCGGCGTTTTGGTCTCTGGGTTCTTGGATGATTTAAATTAACTTAAGGTTCTCCTGTATATCAGGAACCTTCCTTTCATGAAAAGTATTGCAGATTCTGAAAAGTTTAATGCAAGAATATCAGCGCAGTGTAAACTATTGCAGCTCTTTGCTTTGAAGAACATTGCGTAAATTGTCGCAAAAATGGTTATATTTTGATTGCATTATTATTATCGTATTCTCACGATCAAATCCAATTGTGTCTGAAAAGTTTATTGCAACATTATGTGTAAAATGGGCTGCATTGCAACTCTGTTTTAAGAGTTATGCTGTAAATTCACCATATTTTGCAATGTGACAGGGAAAAGTCGTTGATTTGTCTTGTAAACCATGTGTTTTTTTATGGTCACAGGAGGAACCGAGGGTTGGATCCACTCCATTGGCCATGTTAGCAGCAACCTGTAACAAAATCGGGAGCTCGAGTCCTTCATCGGACAGCGGCTCGTTTGGAAAAGGAGGTTTTCATCCGTGGAAACGCGCAGCGCCCAGCAGCTGTTCTCTCTCCCCGTTCGGCGCGCAACGGAACGAGACTTTCAGCGCCAACAGCTCGTTCTCCTTAACGGGCACTAACACCTCAACCAGTCCGTTTGGAAACGACTATCCCGTGTTTCAGACGTCAGTCGCGAACAGTTCTCCGGACCCGAGCGCGCAGTCGGTGTTCATCTCCAAAGTGGACACTCTGCAGGGGATTTACCCGAGGATGAGCGTCGCGCACCCGTATGAGACTTGGTTCAAATCCGCGCATGCTGGCATCTCCGCCGGGGACGTGGGCACCGGTAGCGGGTCCTCCTGGTGGGATGTGGGCACCGGTTGGATTGATGTTCAAAGCGCGAACGGCGCCGCGCTGCATTCGCCCCTGAGTGGGTACAACTCAGACTATTCCTCCATCACTCACTCTGCATTCAGCGCCAGTCCATCTCCGCATCTTCTTACAGGTGGGCAGCACCTGATGGACGGATTCAAACCGGTTTTATCCGCCACCTACACAGACACCAATCCCGGTGCCACAAGCGCAGTTTTAGCCGGGACCCCGGTGGTACCGCTCGCCGGGTCTCCACGCTCATCCACCAGGCGCTACTCGGGCAGAGCGACCTGCGACTGTCCGAACTGTCAGGAGGCGGAGAGGCTGGGGCCCGCGGGGGCCAGTCTGCGCAGAAAGGGCCTCCACAGCTGCCACATCCCGGGCTGCGGGAAAGTATACGGAAAGACTTCTCACCTCAAAGCGCATTTGCGCTGGCACACTGGCGAGAGGCCGTTCGTCTGTAACTGGCTGTTCTGTGGGAAGCGCTTCACCAGGTCCGACGAGCTCCAGCGGCATTTACGCACACACACCGGGGAAAAGAGATTCGCCTGTCCGGTGTGCAACAAGCGCTTCATGCGCAGCGACCATCTCAGTAAACACGTGAAAACGCACAGCGCCGGTGAGCCCGGGTCTAACGGGGTTAAAAAGGGCAGCGATACCGACAGCGAACAGAGTGTACCGGGCAGCCCAGCCTGTCAGTCCCCGGAAATGATCCACACCACAGAACCCGTGCAGAACGGCCTCTGAACAGAACTACAGAACACGTGCATTCTTAAAGATAAAGGTTCCAATGAGAACCAAAACATGTTTTAAAAAGAACTTTTTAAATCTTAAATTTATTCGAAATCGGTTTATTGGTGATTAAAGGACCCCAAAAACACTCAACCAACCATTTTAATATCCAAAGAACAATTTCATTGTTTAAAATTAAGGTTCCAAAATGTTCTTCTTAAAAGAATCTTTTTTTTTTCTTAAAGAACATTTTAAAACTCTAAAGAACCTTTTTCCACCAAAGGTTCTTTATGGAACCATCGATGCCACACTGTAAAAAATAAATGTTGGTTTAACTTTAAAAGAAGTAAGTTACCTGGTTGCATTAAAAATAAAAGTTCATTGAAAATAAAAATTTGAGTTAATACAATGAAGGCGATCAACAGAAACGCAAAATATTATGTTATATGAACTACATTAATTATTGAAGTTGATTTAAAAAGAAAATAATACTTTTTTACAGTGCAAGAACCTTTATTTTTTAAGAGTAAACTCAAGAAACCTATGGTTCTTAATAGGTTTTTGGGTCTTCAAAGAAGCAGAAGGGCCTTTATTTTTAAGAGTGTTCACATGTGTTCACTCATTTCGGTGCGCAGTGAAATCATGCAAAAGGCCAGAGGGTTTATCAGAATGATTTTTTTTAACTATGTTTTATCATATTTGTCTGTAAATCAGCAGAAGGTCTCTCTCAGGTGTTCTTGGATATTTATGGATGAAAAAAACCTCGTAAAATAAGTACAGATGAAACACACTGCTGAAATGCATACAGATTCTCCATGTCTTTTGAGGCACTTTATTACCTAAATAAGAAAATCAAGGATTTTATTTCTCAGCAGTCGCACAATTCTCTTATTATTCTGTATTTGCCAACTGAACTGTTTAATTTTGTGCTCCTTGGCTTGATTTCGAAACGGAAAGTCTATAACATGTAAGCATAATTTGGGGATTTCTGTACATTATTCTTATTTTCATCGTGCAGTTGATATCTATGACAGTGAATCTGAACTCTTCTCAATGCAAAGTGAAATTGTACATAGGATTGTCTTGAAACTCTATTTATCATCGAGTTTGATTTGTGATTTGAAGTCTATCAGAGTCGCACTTTGAATCTATATTTATAATTTCAGGATCGAATCAGCTCGATCAGTTTGTTTATCTTTTGTTGTATTATTATTTAATTGCGCATGTGTTTGTATTTACTGACGTTTACTTTAAGGTAATAAAGTCACATTTGACTTGCTTATATGGACTGTTTATGTGGTCTGTGGGTTGATAATGATACTAACACTAATAGGCTACTAGTATTATACTACTAAAGAACAAAAAAAAAAAAAAACACAAAAACGCCGTTATGTGTATTCAAAGCGTTTTGACATGCGCACATATTAATGCTACTTAACGCCTGTATGAGCTAAAGATGACGTCACATGCTATACACGAATCAAACTAGGGATTCTGAATATTTTAAAATATTTAATGTAAAATAAACAGAAATTAACTTAGAGTAGGCCTACTTAAAATACAATCACGTCTTATCAGTTGGTTTTAATTAGACATTCATAATGTGACTGAGGTGCGTTGTGTTTTTAAGATAATAAAGTAACAAACTAAATTAACAAATATTGAAGTTTTTGATTAGCTTATTCATTTCTAATGACGCCCTGTTTAATTATTTTAACTTATCATGATCTAAAATGACTTTAAAAGAGAAACTGAGTATTTTGAAGTGACTATCTCAGCAGATACCCTCTCAATCATACAGTCATAACATAATAAAATCACGCATGTAATGCCAAACACCAAAATTTTATTTGTAATTATGCTCGTTTCTGACGCGGTGACGTTTCATGCTCTCTTATGAGTATTTAGCGCCTCTTAGTGGTCACTGAGGGAACTGCAGCTCAAACACCAAGTCCTCCAGCTCACCTTTTGACCCTTTGCGTTGCAAGAACACAAATTAAAAATGTTAAAGGGTTAGTTCACCCAAAAATGAAAATTCTGTAATTAATTACTCACCCTCATGTCGTTCTACACCCGTAAGACCTTTGTTCATCTTTGGAACACAAACTAAGATATTTTTGATGAAATCCGATGGCTCAGTGAGGCCTCCATTGCCAGCAAGATAATTAACACTTTCAGATGTCCAGAAAGCTACTAAAAACATATTTAAAACAGTTCATGTGACTACAGTGGTTCAACTTTAATATTATAAAGCAATGAGAATACTTTTTGTGCACCAAAAAAACAAAATATTGACTTTATTCAATATCTAGTGATGGGCGATTTCAAAACACTGCTTCATGAAGCTTAACGAATCTTTTGTTGCGAATCACTGGTTTGGAGCATGTATCAAACTGCCAAAGTCACCCCCCCCAGTGATAAACCACTGAAATTTCAAAACACGTATGGCGTAACGAAGCCTCGTTTACTGAAATCACGTGACTTTGGCAGTTTGATTCACGCTCTGAATCACTGATTCAAAACAAAAGATTCGCAAAGCTTCGAAGCTTCATGAAGCAGTGTTTTGAAATCACCTATCACTAGATATTGTTGAATAAAGTCGTTATTTTGATTTTTTGGTGCACAAAAAGTATTCGCGTCGCTTCATAACATTAAGGTTGAACCACTGTAGTCACATGAACTGTTTTAAACATGTCTTTAGTAGCTTTCTGGGCATTGAAAGTGGTAATTATCTTGCTGGCGATGCAGGCCTCACTGAGCCATCAGATTTTATCAAAAATATCTTAATTTGTGTTCTGAAGATGAACGAAGGTCTTACGGGTGTGGAGCGACATGAGGGTGAGTAATTAATGACAGAATTTTCATTTTTGGGTGAACTAACCCAAGAATAATGAGACATTATTCACCTTATCCCGCCGACTGATTTTATTCCAGTACAACAGAGAAAAAAAGCAACTGGATTAGGTTACAATAACATGCAAACTAAATTGAATAATTTTTTTTTTCTTTACAATCTTTATAATTTATATTTAAACTAAATTTTATAAATTCACAATAAATAACACAATTCAACTGAAGTGCTGTTATGATTTTTATTGATATTCTTTTTTAATGAAATCAGCTACAAAGCATAACAGAAGGGCTGGTGCGGTTTGATTTACCCAAATACAAACATGATCAGTCAGAAATGCTAACAATGTAGGCCTATTGCTCTGTACCAGAATCTGTTCACACTATACAAAAAAAAACAACAAAAAAAAAACAACAACAACAAAGCATTAATTTCAAAACAACTACAAATAAATATTTACTTAATGTTCCCACAATGTAAACACATATTTATTAGAGCCACAGGAATGCTATGGTGACCTCAAGGGCTGCATTATGGGTCCGTTGGTCAAGCGTTCAATCAGGACAAAACGGAGCCTCAGTAGTACACGACAACAGATATAAATACCGACCAGCAGGTCAATAATTAACACAAACTCAATACAGTAAACTAGTGTAGGAAGAAACTTCCTCAAACTCCAGTCGTATCAGGGAATGATGCAGCATAATTTGAGCTGGGAATAGTGCAGAAAAATAATTTACTGTTCAGAGACCTCTGCTTAAATATTAACAAATTCAATAAACCTGAATGCCACGTTCACAATTTATAAAAAATAACTAAGAAGAATCCCACTGCTACTCACAAATTTGTTAGTGTGTGATGAACACTAGGTGGCAGACTAATCCCAGTCAGCAGGACAGGGCCTAACTACTGGCTGCATCTGAAATCACATACACTGAGTAGGTACTTGTTTTTTAATAAGTAATTACTTTGCGAATGCTAAAAAAATACGTTCTGTATAGTAAGAATGTGTGTAGTATGAATGTAATCCGGACATACTACATTCGCCGGCGTCAGTTGCCGCTTCACTGACATTCATAATTTCACAGACTGTGATGGCGTTTTAACGGTCATCAGCATCGTAAATCCTGCAAAGTTTTTTATATTTTCATTTTTAAAAAAAATGTATGTATATTTATAACACTATACTTTGCATCAAACATTACCTTTGTATCAAATTACAAAAAAAAAAAAAAAGTTAAATGCTGCTGTGAGGGTGTTTCTAATATAGCGGCTGCGGGAGTGACGGTAAAATTTACATTCTCTCTTCTGACTGCCATTATCAATCGCTTTATATTTTCCCTCTCTTTTTCTAAAGTTGTGAAAACACTATTGTGGCGTTTTTCTTTTGCTATTTGAGAAAATGGGAATATATATTTAATGTGGTATCTCATTCACAGCTATAGAAGTTTACTCATCTATGACGACATTTCCAGGTTTCCACTTCTGACAAACTGGAAATGCGAAAAGGGTGGCCTGTGACCTCATGGGATAGTACAGTGTTCATCGTATGCACAATTCAGAATCTCGCGGTGCCATGAGAAATCGAGTCCCTCGAGTTTATTACATTAAGTGCACAAACAACATGCTTGAAATATAAAATGAATGCCTATGTATTGCATAATAAAACAAACTGGAAACAGATATTGGAAGCAAAAAACATACCTAATATAAGCTAAGCTAGCATGCTAATCGGGTAGATGTATGCTATGCTAGTACATAAGCTAACTCAAAAACGAGAAATGCTTGATTTCACAACGTATAGCTTCAGTTATATACTAGTATATGAACCATGTGATTTAAAAGACATTAATGGGCTTTATAACGCATTTTAAACCATATAATCTGAACGTGATTTTGCAGGAATTATAATTAGGCGCTAAAAACCTGTTTAACCAATGGGATCACTCTGGGTCCTAAAGGAGACCTGATTCCTGGGGGGACTCGATTTCTCACCACACTGGAAGTAATCCGGGCACTTTTTGCCAAATCTTTTTGTGGACATAGGGTATGTCCAAATACCCACACTTGCGGTTTTTGCACTTGACCGGTAATTACATGACAGAGTTTGGCCAAAATGTTCAAGTGGGCATGAAGACCGCAAGTGTTTAAGATTTGTTTACTCAGTGTTTTTGGTGCTTCATTTTCAAACGTTTTACAAACCACATATCTCTGGAGTCTCTGCACCAATAAAATGTGCAACACTTTACGTTTTACAGACAAATTATATGTAACGTAATTAATTTAACTTACTGGAATGTTTTCATAGACATGGCGTGAAATGATGGGATACACTCTGAAGCGCTATTAGACCCAGTTTACACCTGGTATTAAGATGCGTTTTGGTCAATCGGATCACATGTAGACGAGGGAGACACATTCCTGTTTACACCTAGGGCCAGATTTACTAAACAGGGCAAATTAGCGTGAGAGCGCAATTCCAAAAAAGCGCAGATGGGAGTGGAAAGTTCTGCACGTGATCTACTGACGACGCACAAATTAAAGAACACAGATGCAGCCGGATCATTTCCATAATGATCAACGAAATACCAAAAGCAGCGCAAATTAGTGTCTGGTTTAAGACATGCTTTTTTTGGGCAGTAAATAATGGCGCAAATACCAGCAAATTGACTAGCGCAAACCTTAGTAAATCACCTTGCGTGATTCTTTTAAATACTCTCCTCCCATTCATTTTGCGTCTGAAAGGGAAACTGCAACAAATGCATATGCAATAAGGTCAGCCGCAAAAATAAATGTGTCCATGTCTTTTCAGTGCTAATTTTTCACTGCGCGTCTTTAGTAAATCCTGACAGTAGTTTTTTAACGCCAAAAGAAGGTTTGTGTTGGAGCAAGCTGTTAGTACATTTGACCCCTGGTGTTTTAATCTGTCTCTTTTGTCCACTTTCAACCACTTCTGTCCCGATTTCTTTGAGGGGAGGGTCTATGGGCGGGTGAATGTATGGGCCTTTTCAGATCTTTTGATCTAATGGACAAAATAAGCTCGCACAGTTTACATATGAACACGACCAGAGACAACGGAAAAACATGGAGAGCAGCAGCTTTCGTTTCTGCTCTGACAGCCGCAAGACCGGCCGAACGCTGTGAATGAGTGTTATAAATCAGGAATGGAGAGAGAACATTGTGCTGGGTACATTTTTCATCTTCAAACCAAAACTTGGGTCTTCAGCCGTCCACTTAGTGTCATCCACTTGTGATCCGATCGACCAAAACGCATTTTAATACCTGGTGTAAACAGGGCCTTAGGGATGGTGTGGGTTTAGTGTGCGTTGTGTACTGCGCTTTGGCATTTTTCAGACCTGGGGCACACTTGCACACTTACTTCCTGTCGCATGCACGTGCTCTCAAGTGGCCAAGACCACAAGTGTGGGTATTTGGACAGGCCCGTATTCTTGTCATGTTTTTCGTCCTACCATATATAGTATGAGATTTCAGATGCAGCCACTATGTTTAGAACTGATACTGGCATACTGCTTAAAGCATACTATGAAAATTGCATTTTAAAAACAGCATGTTAAACATGCAGCATGCAAAAAACATTCAAACAGTATGCTACATTGGGGTCACATGACCTCACAACTTTGCAGGCAGTTTACTGCATGCTACACAGTATATAATGCATGTAATTTCAGAAAATAAATAATGTTGCATTTTTAATTTAGTGTAAAAAGACTTTTTGTAGTCCAGTTATTATTAAGTCCAAATAGTGCTTCAAGAAAGAGACGTCAAATGCAGGTCCTTCATCATACTTGAAATGTCAAGCCCATTGCATTGTGGGACAATGTACACTTTCTAATCTCAAATGCATCAGTCTTCTGTGTATTTTCTGCATGCGTACTGCAGAAATAGTAGAAGCAGTATGACAGTATGCCAATTCTGAACAGCCAGAGTCTATAGTGTAATGACAACCAGAATAAAACAAGTAAAAATATCACAAGCACACTCTCACATCCATTAACAGACACAATCAAACAAACAGTAACTGAAAAACCAGAGACGATCTTGAACAGACCGGAGAACTCCACAGATAACTTGCCGAGTCTATTGAGGTGAACGCGTCTAAACCACATCAGGCATTTTTACGTACCATCACTTTTTCTTTACATCTTCATCCTCTGTGGCTTCAGGACGAGAGAAAGTTAATGCCATTCAACATAATAAATTAAAAACGGAATGAAAAGGAAACACCCTCGGAAAACCCACATGGGATATTGCTCTTGTGAAGTAAGTGCTTAAGGAGAAAGATTGTGTTTTCCTTCAGGTAGTGCCTCATTTCTAGAGTGACCTTTGACCCTCGTCACTGCCAGGTGCCGCTCAGGGGCATCTTGGGCATGTACGAGTGCATCTCCACCGGGTGGTTGGGCAGACGGTCCCTCCTATATGTTATCGTCTTCTCATTGGTCGTGGGGACAAATGATGGATCCTACGTTAAGACATTAAAGAACACTAAGATCACTTTGATATTGTCTTATTAACTGAAATGTCTTTTATGTCTTTCTTTCTTCAGTCGAAAAGAAATTAAGGTTTTTGAGGAAAACATTCCAAGATTTTTCTCCATATAGTGGACTTCACTGGGGTTCAACGGGTTGAAGGTCCAAATGTCAGCTTCAAAGAGCTCTACATGATCCCAGACGAGGAATAAGGGTTTTATCTAGCAAAACGATCGGTCATTTTCTAAAAAAAAAAAAGAAACATATACTTTTTAACCACAAATGCTCGTCTTGTACTGCTCTGCGACGCGGCACGCACAACGAAATCACGTTGGAAAGGTCATGCGTGCCGTAGGCGGAAGTACCGATCCAGTGTTTACAAAGCGAACGTGCAAAAACTAAGTCAAACACTCTTTACCAAAAAAGGTAAAACAACAATGAGTTTTTCACCCTACGTCACGCGTGACCTTTCCAACGTGATTACGTAATGCGTGGCGCATCACAGAGCAGTGCAAGATGAGCATTTGTGGTTAAAAAGTATATAATTTTACTTTTTTTTAGAAAATGACCAATTATTTTGCTAGATAAAACCCTTATTCCTCATCTGGGATCGTGTAGAGCTCTTTGAAGCTGCACTGAAACTGACAATTGGACCTTCAACCCGTTGAACCCCAGTGAAGTCCACTATATGGAGAAAAATCCTGGAATGTTTTTTCTCAAAAACCATAATTTCTTTTCGACTGAAGAAAGAAAGACATGAACATCTTGGATGACGTGGGGGTGAGTAAATTATCAGGAAATGATCACAAAAATAATAAAATAGAAAGGAGAAAAGCATAACAAAAACAAACTAAAATGGAATGAAAGCAAAAATTATAACAATACAAGCTAATTCAAAATAATAATAAATAGTATAATAATATCTAAACAACACTGCTTTGGAATGACATGAGGGCGAGTAAATAATAATGGATTAATATTAATATTATTTGATTTTTATTTTTACTTTGGGTTAACCATTTCTTTAAATTAAAATTCAGCTGTAGTTTTCTCTTACCGAACACACACACACACGCACACACATATCTACCTTATGGCTGTCATCAAATGGTTGTTCAGGGTTTGACTGCCACCAGCAGTTTCTGGCTCTCAGAAGCTGGCGGACCGCGGCCAGCATGGCGATTCCCAGCGTGACGGTCAGTAGGAAGGCGCTGAGGAAGGTCTTTAAGTACCGCCGACTCCAAACACACACTGTTAGACGAGAGAGATGAAACCATAAACAACAGAAATGCCCACCGTCTTCACAAGTGGATTTTGCTGATCACAGATCCCACAGGAAATAACATGTTGCACTTCAAACAGTTTTCTGGATAATTGGAAGCATCAAAACTGTTTTAGATACAGTAGGGGTATAGAGGTTTTCAAACATTTTAGTCACGCCCCCTTTAAACCTTTAAAAATTCTGGCATTTTGGCAAATCTGAGAACTGTTTGAGAACTTTGTCTTGTGAATCTGACATCTGGAGTCTTTTTCTTAGAAGAAGCATGTGACTTAAGACCAATAACTATTTTATGTTTTATTTTGTATCAGCTTTATTTCTGTTAATAAGACAATATCAAAGTGATCTTGGTACTTTACCAGTTACTTGAAAAAGTAATCTGATTACATAACTCACGTTACTTGTAATGCGTCACCCCCAACACTGGTCAAAACTGACCAGAATGCAGCAGGAGGGTTAGTTTCATTATTGTCTAGGCAAAGCAACAGAGATATTAAAGAGACCTCAACTGTGTTTTTTCGCTCCAGTGGGTTGTTTTGCTCTCCTGACAGTGCACATTCTCTCTTATAAAGTCACTCACTCCAGTGGCGTTTGGGACACACCCCACGCCCCCTCACTGTTTCTTGGAAACAGCATGAGCCATTGTGTGTGTGTGTAGACCTGCATTCAGCACTGCTTCCATGGAAACCTGCAAAATGTCAATATGCTACTTTATCTTCTTTGTGTTTGGTCCGGACTGGATCCGAGCCAAACTTACTGGATTTCCCAACTGCGATCACACGGAGAACCGGAAGACGGGATCTATATATTGGCTGTGTTCAGGCAGTGTAAAGCACTGCTGGTTTGGAGATCAGCGTGAGGCCTGAGGGAGCTTCTTTTCCAGCTGTTGTTGATGTTGTAACTGCACACAACAGAAACATCTGGCTGATGTTTAGGTTATGAATAAATTATTGGATTCTTTTGTCCCAAACAAACCCTTTCCCCGAATCTCTTTATCTGCTTGACACAATTTAATCATTGCATTTAAGATTTTTGAATTGGGGATTTTAAATGAAAAAAAAAAAAATGCATCTGTTTAATATTTCAGTCATTTTTCCAAGACAGCAATGCTCAAGTGTCTCAAGTGTTTCTCCTGAAAGAAAGACCATCTCACACTCATCTCATCTAGAGTTTCAGAAGAGATCATTTTAAACAGTTCTCAGATCTGCCAAGATCCAAAAGTCTATAACCAAAACAGATCTTGATATGAACTCAAACATGTCAAAGGATCTGAGCTGCTTTCCACTGACTCATTATTCATGAACAGGCATTTTTTTTTTCTATAAAGGGATTTAAGGAGGAACATCTGAGACAAAGTTTCTTTGACTTCCAAGAAAAGGAACTCTCTTTGAACCTCCTGAGTGATGAAAGAGAAACCCGTGAGCAATACAATGTCCTTTTAGGTGGAAAAAACAGCGCAGAGGAGATTTAATCTCCTGGAATAATAAAATAAAGTAAAGTAAAATTAATAAGCGCAGAGGAGATTTAATCTCCTGGAATAATAAAATAAAGTAAAGTAAAATTAATAAGCGCAGAGGAGATTTAATCTCCTGGAATAGAATAGAATAGAATAGAACAGAATAATAAAATAAATACATAACTTACAATTCACTACAATTAAGTATATTTCCACCGCAAAAATCACAATAATGTAATAAATAAAATAAAATAAAATAAATATATAAAAATAAATGAATAAAGTAAAATTAATAAGCGCAGAGGAGATTTAATCTCCTGGAATAAAAAAAAAAAAAAAAATTAAATAAATGAATAAAGTAAAATGAATAAGTGCAGAGGAGATTTAATCTCCTGGAATAAAAAAAAAAAAAAAAATTAAATAAATGAATAAAGTAAAATGAATAAGTGCAGAGGAGATTTAATCTCCTGGAATTAAAAAAAAAAAAATGAAAAATTAAATAAATGAATAAAGTAAAATGAATAAGTGCAGAGGAGATTTAATCTCCTGGAATAATAATAATAAAAAAATAAAATAAATAAATGAATAAAGTAAAATTAATAAGCGCAAAGGAGATTTAATCTCCTGGAATAAAAAAAAATTAAATAAATGAATAAAGTAAAATTAATAAATGAATAAATACATAACTTACAATTCACTACAATGAAGCATATTTCCACCGCAAAAATCACAATGTAATAAAAAAAAAAATCACATTCCCATTACTGTAATGTGGAAAATAATCACTGTAAAGTATTTATAAATTAACATAAAACTGTAGTATGTATACATCATAGTACAGCAGTATTAAATAAACTGCATTTAATTTACGCACTGTAAAAAATTATTTTCATCATGATTTGTTATCACAACATCAAATCAACTTCAATAATTAATGTGGTTCAGATAACATTATATTTTGAGTTTCTGTTGATTAAACCAATCAACTTCATTGTTTAACTCAAATTTTAAAGTTCAACCAGGTAACTTACTTTTTTAAGCTAAACCAACAATTATTTTTTACAGTGTACTAATAATAAAAAAACCCCATTATATAAACCCAATAATTTAATATATAAAACTTAAAAAATATGAATATTTAATTTGCAAATATAATATTAATATTATAAAAAAAACGAATAGACGTGTGTGTTTGTGTATGTATAAGAATCTAATTAGAATCAGCAGTGGGAAGTACAAAAATCCCCTCAAAACTAAAACATCTGGACACATTACAGTAATGAAAATTTGTTGGGGAAATGTGTTGAAAATGTGTCACAAATGGCCCTAAAATAGGCTTCATGTTCTGTAAGCAAAATATAATTTCTCATTTTTCATGACTGTCGAACAGAGGTGAAAAAAGGGAAAGGCGGAGGAGGAGGAGGAGGAGGAAGAGAAGATGAAGAGAAGAATTCATTTCCTCACCAGGATGTCGACTAATGTGCAGCTGAGGTCGATCTGACGCCAAGTCCATGAGAAAGCGGTACTGACACTTATCACTGCTGGGATACAAGCAGTATTTCCCTCGGACCAGCTCTGAATAACAACACCGTTCATTCAGACACACAACAGGCCATTTATAAAACAGGCATCTTAAAGTTCACATCAAAACTCTTATAGGACATCTTCAGTGTTTCTCTCTGGGGTCGAGCTTCAACTACGAAGTGATTTGTAATGTTTCACTTGTTTGTATGTACCTGTGATGTCGTCCACATAGTCCACCGATGGAGCGCAGCTGTGATTACAAAGGTGGAAACCGTCTGACCCAAGACCATTAGACAGGTGACAGTTCACACAGCTCCTGAGAGAGAGAGAGAGAATCATGTGTTCATTAAGCCACAAGACTGCTTTTTAATATTGGCTGTGAAAGAGAAATGCTGTCCTGTTGACAAGTTCATTTCTTAAGTCTTAAGAATGAATAATAGATAGAAGTACAAAATAAGAGACAGGCTTTGTTCAGAATGGCATATTACTCATATTATTTCTAGTACGCTAGTGAAGGAATGATCTGGAAATGCTGTCAATATCTTGAGTCATTATTTGATTGCAGTACAAAGAACTGAGACATCGAACATGCATTTTTAAAAATACTATATAGTAGGGGTGTGACGACAAGATTTTTTTCACAGTATTTTTAAGAAATCCTAAATAATGAAATACATGACTAGAAATATAGTCTGCAAGTGCATTTGAAATGTTTTAACTAATCATCTTGTAATAAATGTCATTTCAGATCTGCTCTCTGAGTATGAATTATCATATGTAGTAAAAGACAACAATACTCAAGCACTGTAAAAGGTTTTTGCCACAAACTCAACTGACTGGCTTCTCTCCTGTATGATTTTACACGAGTCTCTTAAGACCTTACTGCACATGATTTATGAGCTTCTTCAACTTTTGACCTCCTAACTGAACTCCTTTCTGCAAATTGATCATAAAACAAAAACAGTATAAATAAAAATGAATAACACCATTTTCTTTTAGTCTTATTAAGTGCAACCATAATCAAAATACTCTCTCAATATTCAAAGTCATCAAATAGAGACTTTAGAGATGGTTACAACTACACAGCCGAAGATAGCTTTCATATTGGGAGATATTGAAACTGTGTTTGAATTCGCGTTTTACTTTTGCTTTCACAACTGTGCATACTCTCTGAATTGGGAGTGGCGGTGCAAACTCTACAAGATAAGACATTTATCAGATGCTTATAGGCTCTATTGTGCAATGAATCCTCCGCCATGGTCTTTTCAGTCATCTCGTCACTTACTCTCGTCACATGATCAGTGAACTCGGATTCCTGCTGCACTACAGTACGTACAGCTCTGCTGCTCATGTTGGACGAGCTGGATGGGATTGAAGTGACCATTATCCAACTGAATTAAATTTTTATCTATGTAAAAAGCAAAACGACAGTGGAGGTGTAATGTAAATGTAGTGGTGGCATATTCTAATATTTCACCCTCACACTCCGTCATGACAATATTGCGAGACAGCTGTTCACCTCGAAGAGAAATCTTGTCACGTTTTGATCTCGTGACACAAGATCTCGACACACCTTTACTATACAGTACATGCAGTATGTAGTACACTCGTATACCATTCGAACATAGCCAAATATGTGATCATGCTTTAAGTATGCAAAATTATTCAACATGCAATGTGAGGAGCTTGTGTAGCATACTACTTTATTGCCGACTACTGCATACTGTTTCACATGCAACTCTTAAAACTAGTATACAGTATATGCTGTGCAGTATGTAGCTACACTTGTATTCCATTCTGAATATAGCCAAATCATGTAACTAAGTATGCAAAATTATTTTACAACTGAAATTACACATGCAATGTGAAAAGGTTGTGTGGCATACTACTTTATTGTTGAATACGGCATACTGTTTTACACACAACTATTCAAAATAGTATACAGAAGAACATGTAGTATGCAGTATGCTTGTATTCCATTCTGAATATGGCTAATTATTTTTTCATACTTAAAGTTAGGCATGATCAACTATCTGTCTATGTTTGGAATGGAATACATACTACATACTGTATACTATTTTAAAGAGTTGTATGTAAACATAATGCAGTATTCAACAATAAAGTATTATGCTTCACAACCTCTTCACATTGCATATGCATTTTCAGTTCTGATATAATTTTGCATACTTAAAGTTTAACATGATTTAAAGTTTGTATTGAGCTAAGAGTTTACATCCTCTAACATTTTTATTATTTAGACTCACAAGTCTGAGTTCAACTTTTGTATGAAGCGGAAGACAAAACTTCTACACATTTGCTTACACTCCCACTTTTACATGCGCATGAATGAAAGTGAATAGAATACAAAGACCGGACCGCCCCTTTAGAAAGGTATAAATACTACCTTAGATCTTTAGTGAGTGTTTAATTGTGTGATTGACAGGTGTTCTAACCGATCAGTGACAGCGTTCTTCAACAAAAGAGAAGCAGCAGTTACCAGTGAGACTGACAGGAGCTGTAGCAGATGGGGCACTTCTCACAGAACGTTCCAGATCGCCGCGGGTCGTCACATACACATTTGCCACACACACACTTTCCCTGGCCGCTGCAGATTAACCCGCCATTTGACACGCAGGTCTCTGTGGAGACGGGACACCTGCAGGTCTCACCTGTCCAGCCAGGAAGACAGACACATTCACCAGAAACACACCGTCCGTGCCCTGAACACAGAAGAAGAAAAACATGCATTTGTATGACAATATATACCAGTAGAAATGTGTCCATTCTAGAGACTTTTCTATGTTATTTATTTATTTATAATAAATAAAATTAGATAATGTATTTAACACCTTTTTTTTTTTAAATCTCAAAATTATATTTTACAATACTTTATATACAACTGTAAAACATTTTAATTTTTTTAAATTATATATATATATATATATATATATATATATATATATATATATATATATATATATATATAACTTTTGACACACTACCAGTCAAAAGTTTGGACACGATAAGATTTTTAATGTTTTTAAAAGAAGTTTCGTCTGCTCACTAAGGCTGCATTTATTTAATTAAAAATACAGCAAAAACAGTAATATTGTGAAATATTATTACAATTTAAAATAACTGTTTTCTGTTTGAATATATTTTATAAAGTAATTTATTCCTGTGATCAAAGCTGAATTTTCAGCATCATTACTCCATTCAGTGTCACATGATCCTTCAGAAATCATTCTAATATGATGATCTGCTGCTCAAGAAACACTTATGATTATTATCAATGTTGAAAACAGTTGTGTACTTTTTTTTCAGGATTCCTTGATGAATAGAAAGTTCAAAAGAACAGCATTTATCTGAAATACAAAGCTTTTGTAACATTATACACTACCGTTCAAAAGTTTGGGGTCAGTAAGAATTTTTATTTTTATTTTTTTGAAAAGAAATTAAAGAAATTAATACTTTTATTCAGCAAGGATGCATTAAATCGATCAAAAGTGACAGTAAAGACATTTATAATGTTACAAAGATTATATTTCAAATAAATGCTGTTCTTTTGAACTTTTTATTCATCAAAGAATCCTGAAAAAATATTGTACACAAATATTTTGTATAATTGTACACAATAAATGTTTCTTGAGCAGCAGATCATCATATTAGAATGATTTCTGAAGGATCATGTGACACTGAAGACTGGAGTAATGATGCTGAAAATTCAGCTTTGATCACAGGAATAAATTACTTTATAAAATATATTCAAACAGAAAACAGTTATTTTAAATTGTAATAATATTTCACAATATTACTGTTTTTACTGTATTTTTAATTAAATAAATGCAGCCTTGGTGAGCAGATGAAACTTCTTTTAAAAACATTAAAAATCTTACCGTGTCCAAACTTTTGACTGGTAGTGTATATATATATATATATATATATATATATATATATATATATATATATAATTATAACCATTTTGTTACATAACATTTTTTGGAGTTAATTAATTAATATATAAAACAGTTTTTTATCCCAGACTTTATATAAAATATATTTTTCTAGAGGTATATATATATATATATATATATATATATATATATACACACACACACACACACACACACACACATACAAAAATTGAAATTACAAAATGAATATGTAAAAAAAAAAATTATTAAATCCTAATTTTACATATAAATATATTTATTTATATACATATATGTGTGTATGTGTGTGTAAGATTCTGATCACCCCTAGTTAAGAGAGTCATTTTTTAATTCCAATTTTGACATACATCTATATATTAGACCTATATCTCTCACTCACCTCCACACACCAAGCCTCTCTCGTATGGACATGAGAAGTCGTCCATCTCACAGAACTTTCCGTAGACGTTTCCCAATCTGCTAGAATCACACACACACGTCCCACATTTACAAGCACCTCTTCCGCTGCAGACAGGTTTGTTTCTGTCCTGTCTACAGCGGTCTGTCGAGCCGGCCTCTGTGGAACAGGGATTCGGGTCATCATGACAACGGCCGCTCTCAGCGCAGCCACACCCACAGACCTGACGGATTCGGACGGTAACAGACTCGTTGAATCCTACAGGCCTCACAGACATCAGAACCTCCTGATCTTCACCCGCCGCCGGGCAGGAGCTCATCCCAACAGTGATCTTGAAGAAAACCTTGAGAAGAGGCAAACACAGAACAAAAACTATTGACGCACGCAGCAGATAAAAACAGATTTTTTTTAAAAATAAAATCTCATTCTAAAACCGAAAACCTTTATAACATTATAAATGTCTTTACTGTCACTTTTGATCAATTTAATGCAACCTTGCTGAATAAAAGTATTTCTTTAAAAAGAAAAAAAAGAAAAAATACTGACCCCAAACTCTTGAATGGCAGTGTATATAAAACTACATTTATATATTTCTTGAAGAAAATGTGAGTGATGATTTCTTGAGCACCATGATGCAAGGGTGTTCTCAGGATTTCTTCAGAAAATGTTCAAATCTAATCCTAACTGTGGAGCAACACCATTATATGTGGATTTGCGGTCTCTGCTGTGTTCCTAATGTGCTGGATATTTCAACACAAGTCACATGATCATATAAAACAGCGTATAAATTTGTGGCATTATAAACAGTGCAGCAGAGAGTAATTACTTCCATTAGCTTGTACTATTTTCTCATGGAGTCACTGCCGTGGAACAAAAGAAACCTTCACTCACTGACTGAGGGGCCATTTACACGTCACCGCTATGAACTAAACATAGAAAACGTTTAATGCTGGGTACAGACTAAAAGATTTTTGAAAACTTGATTTTCAAAATGTGAGACAACAAACAAGAGGACAAAAAAATCCTAGATTTAATCATTTTGCTCCTAAAGTGTGTGGTGTGCCGTGATGTGACAAACACAGCACACCACACACAAACAGATTTTCAGCCCGAGTCCCGACTGTGAACACTGGGAAATCTTGCAAAATCTCTCAAGACTTCAGAATAAACATGATGTACGATAGGCAGGAAGAAACTGTGTTGATAGTGTTTGAAATGATTTTGGTATGTTTTACAGGACACTTTGTATAAACACTCGTGCTGTTGCCACACATCAACAAGCTGATCCTCCATCTCTGCTGTCCAAATCCATTTAACTTTGTGCTGCACCATGACTGCGTTTGTTATGCTTCTGTCTTCTGCTCGCTTTCTGATTGGATATTTATGGATATATTATGCGTTTTGGCCGTTCATTTACAAGAAACTGCGTTTTTGGAGACGTGAAAATGAACTTTTGAAAAAGGAAAACGTCATGCGTATTTACAAAGTGACATCGCCATCTACTGGCCTGGCAGTATAACAGCGTTTTTAGTCGTTTTCACTGATCCTTGTGAATGAGGATCGTTGTCGTCTGTACGCGAAAAATTTTCCATTTTTTGTACGTCGTTGTTGTGAACACGTACCCTTAGGTACATTCATTCGGATACATTTGAAAACGGCGTTTTCATTTCAAAACGCTCCCCGTCCACACTAGCGTTTTTCAAATCCACACTGAAACGTCTGAAAATGATTACATCAAGTATAATATATCAGGATTGCCAGGTTTTCACAACAAAACCCGCCCAATTGCTAATCAAAATTAGCCCAATCACGTTTCAGGGGGGTCCCATGGTAAAAATCATGTTCCGGGGCGTAAAATACACATTTTTGACGGGGTTCCCCTGGTAAATTTCGCATTCCAGGGGCTAAATATTATGTTATTTGGGGTCACTTCAACCTACGGACATGAAAAACAACCCGCGGCAACAGTGTAAAAGTAGCCCAATTTTGCGGGAAAACCGCAGACTTGGCAACACTGCTGTATATGAATGTAAGCGAATTTTTGTTAACTAGCAGTTGTTTAAGGTTTCATTTGTGTGAATTTGCTAGCTAGCTACCCGTTATTAAAAGCTACAAGCAATCTACTTCTTTTCACAATCTAGCATTAACTGTTAATGGCTAACATTCGCTATTCTATTTGATGAGTTGTCACTTGATTTAGTTACTCCAAAAAAGTATTGAAGCATCATAAATGTTGTAACCCATAGCATGTTACGACACAAGAACCAATGGCGCTTTGCATCACTGACATTAAACCAGGTGCATATTTAAATTTACATGAACGCAAATGAGATTTGAGAGTTATGGCAGAGGCTGAGATTTTCAGCAAATAATTACTTAAAATTCTGTATGTCTCTCACAAAATAGCTTTAAAAGATGAGTTTGGGGTCAGTAGGGTGTTTTTGAAAGTAGTCTCTTCCTATTCAGCAAGGCTGCATTTATTTGATGCCAAAATTCAGTAAAAACAGTAATACTGAGAAATAATACAATTTAAAATGAACTGTTTTCTATGTGAATATATTGTAAACTGTAATTTATTCCTGTGATCAAGGCTGAATTTTCAGCAAAAAAAATCATTTGGTTTTGAGCAATAAAAAAACAGGGTAAGTAAATTATATTTTTGGTTGAACTATTCTTTTAATTCGAGCATTTTTTATATCAAACGCAGCATCTCTGTCCCCTTTACTGAAAACAGATGTATCTACATCGAGGGCTTTCGTACTGTTTGTTTAGGCTGAACGCTGGAACATTTAGTGTTTCCAGAAACAGAGGATCCGTCGGGGCAAAAGGCCGTCACGTTCACCCAGAACCGGTGAGCTTGGCCGTCCTCCACATCGATCTGCACTTCAACATCTGACAGCAGCTTCTGCAAGAGAAACGGACAGGAAAAAGAGAGAGAGGAGAGTAGCTCAGAAAGACCCCATTGTCTCAACCAACACTCTTAAAAATAAAGGTTTCAAAGGGGGAGTTTCACAGTGACGCCATAGATGAACTATTGCTGGTTCACCAAAGAACCTTTCAATGAACGTGTTCTAAAAGAACCAGTTTTTTCTTAGTGTGAAGAACATTTTAAACATCTTTTTCAACTATAAAGAACCTTTTGTGGAATGAAAAGATTCCATGAATGTTAAAGGTTCTGAATGGAACCATCGATGCCAATAAAGAATCTTTTTCAAGAGTGTATGATCCGTCTTGTATAAGCAGGTTCACGGGGAAAAGGACAGGCTAAAAATAGCAGCTTTGTGCTGCTCGCTGATTGGAGCTCGCAGCATTTTTGGCTCAGTAATCAGAGGCCGTTCATAAAGCAGGCTTCTGTTCACTGGGATCAGTGGATTTTGAGGAGGACAATGCATTGTTGTACCCACGGCGAGATTATTCCTCTCCTTAAACACATGCCGGAACAGATTCCGGAATCAAGGCCGGTGTTTTTTCCCCTGAACTGAAACTCATAAAATTGTAATGTAAACAGAAAGCCCCACTGTGAGTGTTTCGAAATCTTCAGGGACTTTTTCCTTCTCATCTAATTGTCCTTGAGCGGATGGAGAGAATAAAGTGTCATCAAGTGAAAGAGAAAGTAATGTTGTTTACCTTGTAGGCATGAACTACTAAATCTTTAAGATTAGATGCTTTGGGAAACAGTCGACCCACATAACTTCCAGGAATCAGGTCCAGTAGATCCTGCTCAGAGGAAACAATTAAGCATTTTAAAACCCAACTTAAGCTCTACAGTAAAATAATAATGCAGACTCATTCCTCGAAGTAGTAAAAGTATTTCAGATATTTCTGCAGTACCAGGTATTTTCAGTACCCACTGATAGACGCTACTTTCAAACGCTCTCGTTCGTGTTTGTTTGAGCGCTCTGTGACCGTCAAAGGTTTCTATTTACAGCGTGCTTTTACAAGCGTTAACCACTGTAGCCAATCACAATCATATCTGTTGATTTCTTGTACGTAATGGCCAGTCAGACGTGTTTAAGTAAGAATCTACTCACCGAGTTTTTGTCCAGTAAATATCTTACACACAGTTGACACTGCTTCTGATATCGACCTGGTTTACCGCAGAAACGTAGCCTCTACCTTAAGACTGTGTCTTAAGAACTAGTCTGACCAACTAGCAGTTAGTCAAGGGATAATCAGTCTTATTTTTCTGATTGGTCAGTTACAAAAAACAGATCAATCTAGATGACTAACTTGTAAGACTACTACGAATTTTATGCAACCACCAGCAACATGTTTCCTCTTTTAGCTTTTTTGTATGTGCACTATTGTATAAACTTAGGGATGAATTAAAACAATTTTTTTTGTGGGAACTGACATCTTGTCACTGATTCTGTAAATAGAGTTTAAGTTGCATTTAATCCTGAATATTTGAAGAGTTCACATGCAAAAACCTTTAGGTCTGTATGACGACATCTCTTTTAAAGGGTTAGTTCACCCAAAAATGAAATTTGAACACATGAGCAGCACGACACATGCATGTGATGCTGACGCAGGACTCGGCCAATAATGAGCCAGCATTCGGACGTAAACACGGAAGCCTGCACTGAGTTCACTACATATGACAACGATTCAAATTGTTGAATAAAGTCATTATTTTTGTTTTTGCCATGTTTTTAACTACCTTTCTGGATGTCAAAAAGTGCAATGTCACTGCTGCCTATGTGTGGATCAGATACCCTCGGATTTCATCAAAAATATCTTAATTTGTGTTCCGAAGACAAACAACGGTCTTATGGGTGTGGAACGACATGAGGGTGTGTACTTTATGACAGAAATTTCATTTTTGTGTGAACTAACCCTTTAAATGAGCATTTTTTTTTACCAGGCTCCTATGTTTAGGTTCAGTAATTTCACTTTAATGGCAATGAAAAGGTTATTAGTCAGTTATTGAAATGCCTTATTTTCAAAAATGTCACTTTATTGGCATTTAACAAATTTTACAACAAAAGTCCATGTTGTGTGCTAAGAACAGTGTGAAAAGATTCTACGGCGTGTGCACTCTTCATCTTTTTGTGCCAGACATGCTCTGATTCAGTTTAAAATTCTTCACCGTACCCACTGGACCAAAGGCCCATGCAACTACTGCACACATGTTTTGGTCCTGTCCCTCTCTACAGAATTATTGGTCCCAAATCTTTAAAACATTATCTGAAGTTCTTAAAAATCATATCGAACCTCTGACTTTCACTGCTTTATTTGGTACTCTTTCCCCTTTTCTTGATATGCCCAAATATGTCTGACTTTGTAGTCTTTCTCACACTGCTGGCAAGGCGTTTAATTTTATTAAACTGGAAATTGCCTAAAACCCTACTCATTCTTTATGGATTAAAGATATTTTCCATTTTATTAAACTAGAAAAAAAAAAAAAAAATCAGACACACCATGAAGGGATCCTCTGATAATTTCAATAGAATTTGGGGACCTTTCCTAGGATATGTAGGAAAGTGAAAAGCCCTCATTCACCTGACTATACATCTCCTCTGGTAGTAATTATTTTCCTATATATATATTTTTTTTTTTTTTTTTTTTTGATGATCAAGCTTTATAAGTTTTTATAAACTATTTGTTTGTCTTACTATCATGTAGTTATATTATTATTATTATTGATATGTTTATTTATTTTTCCATGTGTGATTGTTGCTTTGGTGTATTTTTCCCCCCTCCCTTTTATTCTTATGTCAAGTGAAACACTTTCTTTTTTTCTTTTTTTTTAATATTCATTTTATTCTGATGTTATTTGTTGTGTGGATCCTTTTATTAACAAAAGATATATATGTAGGTTATATAAGTATATGTATATGTTTTGTAATTGTATGTTATATTTTGTTAATATGGAAAATTTAAATAAAGTGAGGAAAAAAAAGTCCATGTGTGCTTTTTTTTTTGCAAAAACCTCTAAATCCACCTGTTTGGACAAGAAGACAGTAAAACGTCCCTTTCTGTCAGTTTAACAGCATCAAAAGGAGCACTGTTGTGTTTACTTGCTACTCGCGAAATCCTGTCATCATGACTGTAACGATGGACAGAACATGATAAAAACAATTAAAAGCAATTTAAAGCAGGCTCATAAGCACACCATCGTTCATCTTTGCGTCTTCTGATTGGTTCTTCTGTGGACTTAGAGGCTTTTGCTGACAAAGGGAAGTGACGTTTAGTGATTTCTGCCAACAAACTGTTATTTCTGAATGGGCTGATGCTGTATTTAATCAACGTATACTATGTGCGGAGAGCATTCGCTCAATATTGGCAATTGGCAATTTTTTATTGGCAATTTTATTTGTATAGCACATTTCATACACAATGGTAATTCAAAGTGCTTTACATAAAGAAGAACCAAATACATAAGAATAAAAATGGAATGCATAAGATATAAAATTAACAGTAGAAACAGAATACCACTATCTGGATGGAAGAGTTAGGAAGTTTTTTGTTGTCCGTCAGAGAGGATCTAAACGGATCTTCCTCACGCTGGAGGGATAACAGTACTCAACTTTGTTGTCCTTCAGAGCGGATCTAAACGGATCTATCCATCAGAGCGGATCTAAATGGATCTTCCTCACGCGGAGGGATAACTGTAAAAATATTTGTCAGGTAGCTGTGCGTCGTTATATCATTTTCAATATCATTATCTCATTTTGACGAAGGTGGCGTTTAGCGGCTTTTGCATTTGAACTTGCCCCGCCCACATATGCCCCGCCCACTGGCGCTCAGTCACTTAATGGCTGACATTTGACTACACCGGACGTGAGTGTCGCGTCAAAAGCAAATAGAATCCATTATAATTACTGATGCTGTCTACACTGGATACAGTATACAGATTCGTGTTCAGTTTCTGACGTATATGTTTGTTCGGAGCAGATTGTTTTGTAAATGAGGCACAGTGTTATAGAGAGTTCGCAAAGAAACTTCTGTTGACAGATGAAGCAGCCGACTGTATTGGATCTGACAGTAGCTACATCACAATGAAAACTCAAGGAACATATTAAAATAATAATACATGACCCCTTTAACTATTGTTAACAAACAAAACCTTATTGTAAAGTTTTACCGATTTGTTAAAGCAGCACTACAGTCACTGAAGTCACTGTGTGTGTTCCTATAAATCAGTGACTGCATTCTTGAAATCACTATTTCAAAATTGATTGATTTCTGTAGAGGGCAAGACCCAAACTCATGGTGTGGGAGAGGAATTACCTCATACCACTGAAATTGCACCTGGTCCACCGCAAAGATAGAGTAAACGTTGTTCTCTAGAAGTTTCTCTGCCAGTTGACCGATTGTTGGGTGCTCCTAAAAACAACAACAACAACAACAAAAATATGCTATTGCTTGTTGAGAAATCACAGATTCTGGTGCTGATAGAAGCAGTGTGGAGCCAAATATGTGTGCAATTTCAGAAAATACATCTGTTGTCAAGTTTTCCATTGGTAATACATCATGACAAACACACACATGTGAACACAGGATATAAAAATGTACAAAAATATTTTTTCTTTAAAATACCATGCATGGTATATGAATATGATAATCATGGTATATATCAACAAAAATATTAAAATGATTTTTGGACATGGTACTGTGGTAATACAATGCTCAAAAGGTTTGAAAAGTCGCTTCTATTACAATTAAAAAAAACCTATTTTCTACTGTAATATAAAGTAAAATGTAATTTATTCCTGTGATCAAAGCTGAATTTTCAGCATCATTACTCCAGTCTTCAGTGTCACATGATCCTTCAGAAATCATTCTAATATGATGATTCGCTGCTCAAGAAACATTTCTTATCATCTTGTTATTATCAGTAAAGTACCTTGGTATTACCATTTGATAACGTGGTATTGCTTTTGTATGTTTTGATGTATTTGTTTTACAGTATTTACCTCTTTTATGGATAGATACCGAAAAAATAAAGGAATCTTTGAGGAAATAGAGAGATGGAACTGGTTTGGGACACGCCACTCGTCACAGACCAGAACTGAACATCCATCATCTCTATGAGCACCAACTTTGCATCAGGTGTTTTGTGTGTGTTAAGTGCTGTCGTTTTTCTTACCATATTAGTAGTTTGAGAGTAGATATTATCCTCTAGGTGGCAGTGGCCGTCATGAGGAACCACAATACCAGCCAGTTTACTGTCCAAAGCCAGATGAGAAGGTTGGTCTGTCATAACCAACAGCAGATGCTTCGCTTCTGGTCGCCATCCGATGTCTTTCTGCAGAAATGAATCAGGGTTTACAAATCTGATGAGTGTGTGTTTGGTTTAGAGCATACCCAGCAGTCAGAGGATTACATCATATTCAGCATACATCTGCCCTGTGTTACGAATACAAGACAAACTGCACCAGTTGAGCGTTTAGCTGCCAGGATGAGTAATGTTTGAATTAAATCAGGGGTAGCCAACCCTGCTCCAACACACTTACCTGTTGTACCATGAACACCTGATTTTCAGGTGTGTTTGATTAGGGTTGGTTGAAATAAATAAATAAATAACGGGAAAAATAAATAACAATATACTAAATAAATAAAATAAATAAATAAACAAATACTAAAAATAAATAAATAAAATAAAGAAAGAAATAATAAAAAATAAGTACCAAAAATAAATAAACATAAATAAATAAATACTAAAATTAATAAAAATAAATATATGAAAATAAAAACAAATAAAATAAATACTACAAATAATATGTGAAATAAAATGAAAATAAATAAATAATAAAAATAAAAAATAAAATAAAATAAAAAAATGATGTATTGAGGTTAATTTGCTGATTTATAATTTTGCTCAGCAGATGATAAAACATGCAAAAATAAATAAATTAATAAAATAAATGGAAAAATACATAAATAATAAAAATAAAACAAATAAATAACAATATAATACATGAATACAAGCCTGTACGAGCCTGTCTTACTGCACCGACTGAGCGTTTATCTCCCAGGACGAGAAATGTTTGAATTAATCATTCCTTAAATCATGTCTTGAGGAGAAGAGTACTGTTATTTTGCTGATTTATAGATTTTGTTTTCCAGATGGTAAAATAAAGAAATAATAAATAAAAAATAAGTACCAAAAATAAATAAACATAAATAAATAAATACTAAAATTAATAAAAATAAATATAAATAAATAAATACTAAAAATGAATGACTTGTGAATGACTTGAGCCTGTGTTACTAACAGACAAACTGCACCGGTTGAACGTTGAACGCCAGGATGAGTAATGTTTGGCTAAAAAAAACACGATGAGATGCAAACAGGAACTGCTTATTAAAGTTACAACTGCTAGTTACTGAACAGCGAGAAGTCTGTGTGACTCAAACGCAAAACAACTGGACGAAAGGAAAGTTAAAGTAGAAATGCATATTCCACCTGAGACCCATCGGTTTCAAGGTCAGAGCGCTCCGTGCCAAAGCAAACATCTCTTTCACGCTTGTTCGTTTCAGTTTCTGACTTTAGGGAGGCATGAGTGCTTCAGAGGGACATCATGAAGACTGAAACCCCCTGAAGGTCATTTTCCAGAGCAAAACCTTTCAAGCCCACTGCTCGAGCGCTCGTTTATCAGATCACACTGTAATTCACGGGAAAGATCCCAACAGTAGGATCCCATAAAGAGGCTTTGTTGATGCAAAGCCGGTCGTCCTACTGGGCAACTCTTACGCTTCACTACAAGAAGAATTCGCCTCCCATGACTTAGTGATGACATCATTCTCTGCAAACAGGCCGATCAGATAGAGATGTGGCTGAATCAGCTCTTCGGGAGCTTTATGAATGCGCTGTTCTCTCACGCTGTGGGTCCAGAGTAATTCTATAGACTCTTCAGGCATTGTTCCCGTTCCCAGGCGAAGGCAGGCGATGTAATGACCTGAGACATGCAGTCTCCAGAGCAACCACAAGAGAAAATATGTTCTGATGACACAGGGACAGTCACGCTAACACAGGTTTTAAAAAAATCATTCCTGAGACCATATATGCACAAATTAGTGGTGTGTCTGCTAAGGCAAGCAATGACTTAAGGATACGAACAAACTGTCAAACATTAGCATGTAAAATGCCCTGTGCTACATTAATCATTTCTCAAATCATGTCTTGAGGAAAGAGTGCTGTTATTTGCTGATTTATAACTTCGCTTGGAGGATAATAAAACATGCAAATATTAATAATAATAAGTATATAGTAAAATAAAATAAATAAATAGTAAATATAATATAATACAATATAATAATACCATACTATGAATTAAAAAATAAATCAAATTAATACAAATAAAATCATCAATCAATAAAAATAAATAAATAATAAATATACAACATATAAATAATAAATAAAAAATGAGCACTAAAAGTAAAATAAATACATATTAAAAAATAAAACAAATTAAATAAAACATTAATACAAAAAATAAGAATAAAAATATTAAAAATAAAGAAATAAAATAATATTATTATATCACTCTTAAAAGACTTTTTTATTAATAAAATAAAATAAAATAAAATAGACTTGAGGTTGGACTTTTTTGAGAGCCAGTAAGGAACTACCTAGCAACCACCATTAAAAAATAAATTACAAATGTATTATTAAAAAATACATACAAATAAATAAACATATAAATAAATAAATAAGCAAACTATAATATCATATCACAGACTAAGGAAACACCTAGTAATCGCCATCAATGACAACAAAAAAAATGCAAATATATTATTATTAAAAAATTTTTTTTAAAATACTTTAATTACAAATAATAACTAAATAAATATATAAATATATGCAAATTAACACAAATCATAATAATAAGGAATAATAAATAAAAACTAAATGATAAATAAATAAATAAATATTTTTCTTTCACCACTAATAAAAATACAAATATATTATTTAAAAAATTAATTTGAATTTAAAAAAATATATACTTAAAATAATTAACAAAAGTCATAATAATAATAATGAATAATAAAAAACAAATGCTAAATATTTATAAATAAAAAAACAACACTCATAATAGATTTGATGTTGAACTTTTTTGACTTGAGCCAGTAAGGAACCACCTAGCAATCACCATTAATAAAAATAAATAAATACTAAAAATAAATAAATAAATAATATCAGTCACAATAGATATGAGGGTGGACTTTTGGCTTGAGCAAGTAAGGAACCACTTATCAACCACCCAGAACACCCTAGCAACCCCTTAGCAACCATAGAAAACACCCACATTGGCAAAATGCTGCAAACCCTCATAGACCTACGCAACTGTCGCAGCTTTCCTTACATAGCGGGACTATCAGACTCTGATGTTTAAGGACGAAAAACGTATAAAATTAATACACAACACAGTGGAGTACATAGGGCATAGTATAAGTGCATAGTGTACTATAGAGCATAATTTGGGACACAGCTTAGTATTGTGCTGGCGAATATTTTTTCATATGTGATGTTATGGAAATGCAGTCAAATACAGGTGGATTTACCTGGCAAACGGTGGCCTGCAGCATGGCATCAAAGCCACCCTCGGGTGTGTCCATGTTCCCAGAGATCCTCTGCTCCTGAATGACCCGTGTGAACTCTGTCATATTCTCCGTGACAGGAAGAACATGGATGAATCCGTGAGCGGGCCTGCAGTGGACCTCATAATCACTACAAACAGAGAGGGAGGGAGAGATTACATGTCATCCACACCATATTCCCACACTAGTCAGAATGAGATCACTACGGAATGCAGTCCGGGATACCCAGGCTGGATTTAGACTCCTGGGATCAGACCTCTGGAGCTTCCCATAGGAAAGACAAATCATAGATCAGACTTCTTTAATATCTCAATTGTTTCTCAGAGTTGAGTGGAGAGCAAACTGAGATTTTCGTCTCCTGCTTTTACTCTGGAAAAGAGCTCTCACCTGTATCTAAATTTTTAGAAGAGAGTTATTATTAACTAAACTGTGAAAATTTTTTTTTCAGTAACTGACATAAAGCTATATAATAAAAAAAAACTTCTGAAAATGTAAAAAAAAAAACTTAAAAAATGTAAATGAAAAATGTTGCATTGGGAACTAACTAATATAAAATAAGAACTAAAACTAAAATAAAAATAAATTAAAGTATATAGACAAATAAAGCACAAAATTACAAAAAATAAAAATAAAATAAGTACTAAAACTAAAAACTGAAATAAATATAAATTAAAGCTAAATAGAAATAAAAATGACAATAAAAACAAATAAATAATAATAAAAATAGTAAATAAAAGTAAATAATAATAAGTTCTAAACTTTCTCAAACTAAAATACATATAATTCTACAAATAAATTAAAGCTATATAGAAAAATAAAGCTCAAAATTACAAAAATAAATAAACAAAGTACTAAAACTGAAAAAAAAATAAATTTAATCTAAGTAGAATTATTTAAAAAACAAAACCTAATAAAAATGACAAAAGCACACTAAGAACTAAATAAAAATAATAATAAAAAATAAAAAAGTAAATAATAATGTTCTAAACTTTCTAAAACTAAAACACATATAAATCGTACAAATAAATTCAAGATATATAGAAATATATATATATATATATAAAAAAAAGACAAGCACAAATGACAAAAACAAAAATTAAATTATTAAAAATATTTTTATATTATAAAAAAACTGAAAATATAAAAATAAAAGCATTCAAAATATTAATAAGTATATTAATATAATATATAAATAGTACTATAATACAATGTGTACTATAATACAATATAAATAATACTAAAATAACACAGATAAACTGAGCTCAAACATTTCTCATCCATTTCTCAACAGTTGACACATTTGTGTCTGTTTTTATTTATTTTCTAAGTTAAATACTCAAAAATACTCTAAAGTAAATACTCAGCTGAAACTCAAATGTCCTAAGTATGCATATTTTGCGCAGTTTACTAAAAAAGGAAATCAAATATATTGTTTGCATATTTTGGATATTTCTGTTCACAGTGCCATTTTACATTATCAAGGTCAAGAAAAGGTCAAGGGGGGAAAAAAAGACGTCCTTCATAAAAAGGCAACAAAAAAGTTTCACAAGATATACAATCTGTACAAGATAATCTTTTTTCAATTCAGAAGCCTTAAGTGCACAGAGAGAGATACACAGTAATAATAATATTTACAAAAGAACTCAAGGACTCAAGCATCAACTCATGTTTCCCCTAAAATCCCTGTCGAAAATAAAAAATAGACACATGAGCTAAACACTGACCTACAATAAGGGTGCAGAGCAGTTCAGAGTATATAGCAGCTCAGATCATTTGTTGAGAAATATTTGAGTTCATATTGAGTCCTCTGACGTGATCTCACTGCTGACTTATTATTTTTTTAAAAGTTCATTATTATGAGACTAGAGTGATTAATAAAGAGACTGCTCTTTCCTATGGGTAGTTTTGCTGCAGCCCGAGATCTCGTATGTTTACCTGCAAGGATTCACAAGTTTGGAGGGGTGCACGTCGATGTACGGAGACACCGGTTTATCCACAAAAGACCCGAAGCCGACTCTGAAGTCGCTTGAGTGTTCCTTCATCTGATGAGACAGAGCCAGACCCACAGTCTTCAGCCGGTCCAGGTTGTCCTGCATGGACGCAGAGACGTCCACTAGATAGTACAGATCCACAGGGTACCGTTCCAACTGCCGGACCTCAATCACAAAGCTCACCTCGCTGCCTAAGACAGGAAATGACATCATCACTACACTATATTTCGAATTTTACGATATGTACGGTGGCCGAGAAAGCTTAATCATATAATAATCGATGTGACAGCACTAAAAAAATATATGTCCTGTCGGTTTCAGAGTAAAGTTTAATTAATTTTATTTTTTTTATTTTAGAGTATTTTAGTATTACAACATATTTATTATACTCATTTTTATTTTATTTTTATAGTCATAATAGGGCTGTCATGATATCAGATTCTTCTCTACACAGTTATCATAGCCAAAAGAATTCACGGTAACGGTTAGAGCCCGACCGAGATGGGTTTTTGGGGGCCGATAACGATATTAGGGAGTAAAAAAAGTCTGATACTGATATATCTGCCAATATTCTTTACACATATATATATATATATATATATAGGGGTGCAACGGTTTAAATTACTCACGGTTTGGTTTTTATCACCGTTTTAGGGTCGTTATGTCCTATGTTCAGGAAAAATAGGACAACTGTCAAAAATAAAGAAAATAAGAACAAATAATCAAACTACAAGCAACAGCAGGTATTTTAGGTATCTAACAGTAGTTTTTAGGTACGGAAAATGAAAATAAAAAAAAAATTTAAAAAAAAAATCAATTGCCCTGCCCCCCAGTGGTGAACCACTGAAATTTCGAAACACGTATGACGTAACGAAGCCTCTCGTTTACTGAAATCACGTGACTTTGGCAGTTTGATACGTGCTCCGAACCACTGATTCGAAACAAAAGATTCCTAAAGCTTCGAAGTTTCATGAAGCAGTGTTTTGAAAATCGCCCATCACTAGATATTGTTGAATAAAGTCGTTGTTTAGGGTTTTTTTTGGCGCACAAGAAGTATTCTCGTCGCTTCATAACATTAAGGTTGAACCACTGTAGTCACATGAACATCTTTAGTAGCTTTCTAGGCATCTGAAAGTGTTATTATCTTGCTGGCAATGGAGGCCTTACTGAGCCATCAGATTTCATCAAAAATATCTTAATTTGTGTTCCGAAGATGAACAAAGATCTTACGGGTGTGGAACGACATGAGGGTGAGCAATTAATGACAGAATTTTCATTTTTGGGTGAACTAACCCTTTAAAGTCTGAAAAGCTCTTTTTTATTTTAATTTTTTAAAATTATTTTCTATGCAGATGCTCTCCCCAACCAAATCACCACATTCATTCTAGAATGATTCATTCTTAACAAATACAGCTATTCAAGTCATCTGGTGAAACTCCCTGTATTTTTTCATATTGCAATATCTAATTGCAGAAAAGCATAATATCGCAATGTCAGTTTTTTCCAATATTGTGCAGCACTAGTTCTTGGTGGTTGCTAGGGCATTTGTGTATCAGTTTAGTGGTTTATTCTGGCACATTTGGTCTCTGGTCAGCTGTTACCTGGTCGTAGGTGGATGGAAATCTCCCTCGGTGCCACCTGTGAACTGCTGATAGTGGCATTCACTTCCACTTTCACATTTGGGTTCTCGATAAACTCCTCTTCACACCCTCTGACTTGCAGGTCGGACACAGTTCCACATCGCTGACTTACATGCGCCCCATCCAAAAACCTCTGTCAGAGTAAACAAACCATCAGAAAGGTCAAGGGTCACTGCAAATGTCTGCTGCTTCGAGAAACAGAGCGACTGTTGTGTAGGGTGGCATTATTTAAAGTACACAGAGCGTGCAAAAGCTCTTTGGCTCAAAGACTGTTGTTGAGATGTTGGTCAGGGATTAGTCTGACTGGTGCCGAGCACCACAGCCAGTTAATGAACTTATTTTCTTAACCACAATATGCATGACTCTCTTTACAAAGAAAGCATTTAAATTAAGTGTTTGTCCCAAGAAAATAAACATGTCAGTGATGGAGAAAGTTAAAACTCTATAAAGTGACCAAACCACAACCATGCTTTAATGAACCAAACTCACATTTTTTTTTTGACTGAAGTAGACTCACTTCTCAAATCTTTTTGTTTAACTAGTATTAAAAAATGTGAGATTCTTGAAACAATGAGATTCTCGAAACTGATTTTAGAATGGTTCATTTGATAAGTTTTAGTTTGTTTTCCTCTGATTATTAATTTTTACATTTATTTTAGTCACAATTAATCGCATCCAACATAAAATTGGTATATATATATATATATATATATATATATATATATATATATGCATACATACATATACAAACTTTTGTTAAGATGCGATTTTATGATTAATCGTGATTAATCGATTTGACAGCACTAGTTTATTTATTAATTTATTATTTTTATTAGTATTATTTTTTCAAAATTGTATATATAATTTTATTTCTTCATTTATTTTATTCATTCATTTGTTTATTTTCATATATATTATTTCAGTTTTTAGCACTTTATTTTTATTTATATTTTATGTTTTTGTAATTTCATATGTTTTATGTATAGCTTTAATTTATTTTTATTTTGGTTTTAGTAATTTTAGTACTTCATATTATACTTATTTATTTCTTTTATCTGCCAAGTCAACCCTTCTATTTTTTTTTTTTTAGTTTTTTGCCTAATATCTATATTGTATTTTATTTCAGCTTTATTTCATTACTGATGCTATTTTAATAGCCTTAGTTTACATTAACAACACTGTGTTAAATTAACAACAGTCATAATTGCTCACATTTTTTTTTTTTCATCAGGATTTTTTTCAATTTGTTTATTCATAGAGACTTAATAAAGTTACTTAAAGTAACAACTTGGTCTCAAATGTTTGTGAAGTAAAAACAGGCACAAATGAGTCAATAACAGTTGAATCTCAACTAAGATCTTATGTGCAATTTGTCTTTCCTATGGGTTAGGTGAGCATTCCCATATCAAAACATTCATGCCCATATCAGCAGTTTCTGCATTTCTATTTTATGGGTTCCCACGATCACCTCAGCTCCTTTTATCACTAAGAGACTAAACACGAGCGCTTCACACACTTAAAACTCGAGCAGTGTGCCGAGATACAACAATAGCAGCTCTCACACACATTACCTCCTGAGAGCACCATGCACATTCAGGGCCGCGTCTCAGACAGTCTTCACATGTGGAGGCGAGGGCAGACAGGCAACGGTTATCTGCTGAACACAGAGGCAGAGACATTTACACATGAATGAGCAAGCGTTCAGATCTTCAGCGGGCCTTTGTGTCGAACACAGACCCTGTCAGAACACAGCAGTAGAAAAACCCTCTCAAAAACAAGACTTGTATTAACAAATCAAAGCATGAATGGGAAGATATTAATATGCACAACAATGGTTTACAACCTTTCTTTTCAGGTGAGGCCTGATGTGCCACTATGGGACAAGATTTTACAGTAGGAACCCAGCTAACAAAAATATGCTCTTGGAATATTTTGCTAACGTTCCCAATAAGTTATGATTATCAGAGAACGTTACTTCTGAATGTTCTCTGAATGTTTAAAAAATGTTTTTTCTTGGTTGTGTGAAAGTTACAGGAACATTCCATTCAACATTATGGGAACGTTACTTCTGAATGTTCTCTGAACGTTCCGAAACAAGTGGTAACATTTAAAAAGTGTTAGATGGACGTCCAACTGAAACATTTCAGAAAAACATTCCATGAAAGATGTATAGATGTTTCAATTTTGAAAACATTATTAAAGACCAGATAACTCTGAACATTCTATTAATGTTAGTGGAAGAACGTTTGTTCATAATCTTGAGAGAACCTTGTCAGAACGTTCACTGTTAGCTGAGAACCTGCTGGTTTCTGACACTGTTTTGAGTAAAATATCTGTGTTTGAAATATGAAATACTATCTAAAGCAAAAAATAAAGCCATCATCCACAACATTTAAAATGTATTACAGACTGAAGTGCTTTCCAGCAACAGTAAACAATTGTGAAACAGCATAAATGGGAAAACTAACAACAAATATCAGAGAAACTGATTAATAAACTTGACATTTAATGAAAAATGACTGTCTTTCTGTTAAAATCTACCTTCAGTACCCTATACACTTGCCTGAATGTAGCCTACTAGTTTGTTTCACCTCCAAACAAACTACCCAAAATGATATTAGAATATTTGGACAACTTAAGTAACAAATACATGTCTTAATTTAAGACACTTTGAAACTAACATACACAGTTTTGACTCAAAACCTTGTAGTTACTCCGCTGCGAACCGCGTGACAACTTGCCCCATGTGTAAACACTGACATTCCCATTCATTTCCATGAGTTCATGAGTTCCAGATCTTAAGATGCATCTAACTATAGACCGTGACAGGGCAAAAACAATGAAACACGCTGAACGTCCAGTGAAAGGGTTACGATCGACAGCCAAACTCACCCGAATCGGACCTCACGAGCAGGAGCAGCAGCGAGATGAGCAGCAGCATACGAAGAGCAATCAGATCACAGTAATAACGCATGCAGGAAGTCATAGCAGCATTGAGTGAATGTGTGTGTAAGTGTGTGTGTGTGACCGACTCGCCAGCGTATCAGGGTTTGAACCGCGACTGAAAATCCCCCGGGAACACGTCAGACCCTCATCTGCGGGAACAAAGGAGGGCTATTCGCATCCCCCGACAAGATCCTAATCCAAAGCCCTTCACATTTCCAGATTCAGATAAAGCGCGGCGGAACCGCAGAGCGCGCAATTTGTTGTGATTGTGCGCTTTTACGCATCGGATTCGCATCAGCCGCGCAGGTGACGCTCCGTGTCTTTTTGTATCGTCGCGCAAAGGTCATCGTCTGCGCGTCATTCCTTACAGATGTTCGGCGACGTATGAAACTGCATTCATTGTTGTTCATTGCCGTGATTTTGAAAGTGGAGATGAACGCCCACCTATATGAGACCGAACTGAGTGTGGCAGGCAGTGCTATGGTAACGACCCACACTGATCTGAGATCAGGCATACTGTACCAGAGGAGGAGCAGGAATTTTAATGTTCCCTCCACTCCACCTTGGACTTTTCTTCTGTATAAGAATGAGAGGTTGTTGAGAAAAACCTGGCAGGGGCAGTAAAACTGGGGCTTGTATTTCCGTCAGTGGGGAATTTAAGCAATGTTGAGTAGCCTACATGGCACAAAAGAAAGAGGTCGTTCACCCAGAAATTAACATTCTGTCATTAGTTCTCTCCCTCATGCTATTCCAAACAACACGCTGCCCTTTTCCATACAGTGTAAGTGAACTGCGACGGAAGCTCTGAAGCTTCAAAAATGACAAAAAGAGCATTAAAGGGACAGTTCACCCAAAAATGAAAATTCTGTCATAATTTTCTCACCCTCAAGTTGTTCCAAACCTGTATACATTTCTTTGTTCTGCTGTACACAAAAGAAGATATTTTGAAGAATGTTGCTAACAGTTGTGGTGGGGCACCATTGACTTCCATAGTATTTTTTTCCATACTATGGAAGTCAGTAGGGTCTATGGAAGCTTGTGCTGCGTTCACGACACCTCGTATTTACCGGAATCTTGAGTTTACAACACGTGACGTTATATTCGGAGCTGTTCACGTCCTTGGACTGGGAATAATGCGTTTCCAAGGCACCACTATCAACGCCTAAATGAATCTACAGCGGTCAGTTGGTACTGCGGCCACGTGGTACATCTGGGAGCTTTCAGAAAACTCCCAGCTTACAAGCTGTAATTACGAGCTCTAAATCCTTATCTTAGAATTATCTTAGAATTGCGAGACATAAACTAACAATTGCGTGTTATAAACTCAGAATTGCAAGATATAAACTCGCAATTCTGACTTTTTTCTCCCAATTCTGACTTTTTTTCTCGCAATTGTGATATAAACTCGCATTTCTGACTTTTTTCTCGCAATTGCGATATAAACTCACAATTCTGACTTTTTTCTCGCAATTGCGATATATAAACTCGTAATTCTGACTTTTTTCTTGCAATTGTGATATAAACTCGCAATTCTGACTTTTTTCTCACAATTGTGATATAAACTCGCAAGTCTGACTTTTTTCTCACAATTGTGATATATAAACTCGCAATTCTGACTTTTTTCTCACAATTGTGATATAAACTCGCAGTTCTGACTTTTTCGAGGAATGCGAGACAAACTCGTAATTCTGACTTTTTCTCTCAATTGTGATATAAACTCGCATTTCTGACTTTTTTCTCGCAATTGCGATATAAACTCACAATTCTGACTTTTTTCTCGCAATTGCGATATATAAACTCGTAATTCTGACTTTTTTCTTGCAATTGTGATATAAACTCGCAATTCTGACTTTTTTCTCACAATTGTGATATAAACTCGCAAGTCTGACTTTTTTCTCACAATTGCGATATATAAACTCGCAATTCTGACTTTTTCTCACAATTGTGATATAAACTACTTAATTCTGACTTTTTTCTCACAATTGTGATATAAACTCGCAAGTCTGACTTTTTTCTCACAATTGCGATATATAAACTCGCAATTCTGACTTTTTTCTCACAATTGTGATATAAACTCGCAGTTCTGACTTTTTTCGAGGAATTGCGAGACAAACTCGTAATTCTGACTTTTTTTCTCTCAATTGTGATATAAACTCGCAATTCTGACTTTTTTCTCACAATTCTGACTGTTTTCTCGCAATTGCGAGATATAAACTCGCAATTCTGACTTTTTTCTCACAATTCTGACTTTTTTCTCGCAACTTGTAGGACATGTCCCAGTGGAGGGACGCAGTGACTGTCACAGACACAGGGAGAAAGCGAAAGGATGGTAAATCACTGTGATCTGACTCCACTGTGATTATGCTGTAATGTAGGTCATGAGACTGATGCTAAGAAAAGAGCTGGAGTTGTTTCTGTGACTTATACTAGGAAAAGGTGACACTTCATACACTTTAATTAGGTTTTGTGCTAAACTTTTCCCAAACACTTCCATAAGGTTCCATCAACTGTTTGGTTACGAACATTCTTCAAAATATCTTCTTTTGTGTTTAGCAGAAGAATTAAATTTATATAGGTTTGGGACACCTTGAGGGTGAGTAAATGATGACAGAATTTTCATTTTTGGGTCCCTTCAAAGTTTGACATCAATGATGGTTGGCCACAAACCACAAGTGAAGCAATGATGTTTGACGTCAAATGCATTTTGATTTCCCATAATACATATTGTTCAGAAGTTTGAGGTCAGTAAGATTTTCTAATGGTTTTGAAATAGGCTTTTATGCTCACAAAGGCTGCATTTATTTGATAAAAAAAATTTAAAGCAGTAATATTGTGAAATATTATTGTAATTCATAATAACTGTTTTCTCTTTGAATATACTGAATTTTCAGCATCATTACTCCAGTCTTCAGTGTCACATGATCCTTCAGAAATCATTCTAATATGCTGATTTGCTGCTCAAGAAACATTTCTGATTATTTTTTAATGTTGAAAACAGTTGTGCTGCTTCATATTTTTATGGAAAACATGATAGATTTTATTTTTCAGGATTCTTTGATGAATAGAAAGTTCAAAAGAACAGCATTTATTTGAAACAGAAATCTTTTGTGACATTATAAATGTCTTTACTCTGTCCAGTTAATGCATCCTTGCTGAATAAAAGTATTAATTTCATTCCAAAAATTATGACTGACTAGTGTACTTAAAAACAAATATGTTTTTGAGATTTTCATATTCATGAGATTTTTGAGATTTTAAATATTGATTTAAATTTAGGTCTGTTCATCATGCATATCTATCACATGTTTTTTAGAGGCTTAGTGCACAAACATGGACCACTTTTATGGTGCATTTTGTCTCCATTTGAGTTTGACATTATCTGTTCACATTCCTTTGCAGTTGTATTTATATGGAAGAAAGACAAATCACATGGTTTTGAAATGACACACAGGTGAATTATTGCTGAATTTCAATGAGTGTACTATTCCTTTAAGAAAAAAACTTTTTGCAGAAGCACATCAGATTGTATTTGGAGCAATACATAAGTTTCAAATTACATGTGTCAGCAAGAATGTAGTTAAAAGATAATCATGTATTCGTTTGACAAACAGATCAGACTTCATTTTGAGACATTTATTGAGCACAGCCACGACTATTTATTTCAGTTACACACAAAAGACTGTGAAGAATCGGGACAACAGAATCCAAGCCAAAATGAGTGTTTCACCATGGGCGGAGGAGAAGGACAATGGTGTCTCCTATTCTCCAAATAACAACACAGTGGAAGCAGATTACAGGACCGGGTCCAACTTGTAGGACGTGTCCCAGTGGAGGGACGCAGTGACTGTCACAGACACAGGGAGAAAGCGAAAGGATGGTAAATCACTGTGATCTGACTCCACTGTGATTATGCTGTAATGTAGGTCATGAGACTGATGCTAAGAAAAGAGCTGGAGTTGTTTCTGTGACTTATACTAGGAAAAGGTGACACTTCATACACTTTAATTAGGTTTTGTGCTAAACTTTTCCCAAACACTTGGGAGATACACGGTAAAAGTCATGTATGTTTTTCATAATCCCATTGCTATATCACCAAAAAAAAAAGTTCATCTGCTCGCCCACATGTTGGTTTTTTTTTTTTTTTTTTGTAATTTTTTTGTGGAACACACACAATCTTCACATATCTATACACTGTAACAGAAGTTCGGGAACCACCGGTGGTCAAGCTCAAAATAGGACTGCATTTATTTGATCAAAAATACAGTAAAAACGGTAATATTGTGAAATATTATTACAATTTAAAATAACTGTTTTCTGTTTGAAAATATTTTAAAATGTAATTTATTCCTGTAATCAAAGCTGAATTTTCAGAAAGCATGATCCTTCATCATATTTTTGCTTCATATTTTTGTGGAAACCATGGTACATATTTCAGGATTTTTGATATATAGTAGAAGAACAGCATTACATTATGAATGTCTTTACGGTCACTTTCGATCAATTTAATGCATTTTTGCTTAATAAAAGTATTAATACAAAAACAACTTTTGAATGGTAGTGTATATAAATATATTATAAGTCTATGATGCCATTAATAATCTCATTTTTGTTTGTGTCCAGGTTAAAAAATGGTGCATTGTGACATTGACGTCAATGCCTGACTCTTCCACTGGAAAAAACAAAAAACAAACAAACAAAAAAAACAGCATGTGGCAATACAGCAAACAGCAATAAATAATGACTGAATATTCATTTTTGGGTGAATGACTCCTTTTAATGACTACTTTTTTTTGATATAAAAGCTATACTTAAATGCTTGACAGTTAGTTTTGTACTAGTTTGGATGACTTTCATTATTCTAAAACTAAAATGAAGAATGTCAGGCAGTGCACTGGATGTGATTTTAAGATTTCAGCGTGTTTCTCATCCTCCCCCATGGCCTGTTCTTCTCTGGCCTTTGTTTGTCTTGCTGGTCGGTCAGGCTTGAGGCCATGCTGGTCTAGTTTAATCTTCCTGCCACAATATATCACATTCCCCTGCTTTGACCATGGGTCTCTCCACTCCGGCTGGCCGCTGACCCAACGGGGCTTTCTGTCAGACTCCCAAACAAACAGGCCTCTGGATAGCATCATGGTTATTTTCTCTGCTGTGACATGTTTTGGTTAAATCCTTAAAAGGCCAGTGACAACCTCAATATTTCACTTGCTTTGCATGCTGTAAAACGCTCTTTGGCATGATGATATCAATAAATCAACTTGAACATGCTCTGTTCCAAAACCAAGTAAGCTGCCTACCTAGGCGACGTTCACGCAGAATGCGTTTTTCTATTCCACTGCACTACTTTTCCATTGTTTTTCAATGTAAACACGTGCTAGTTGGATGTTTTTAACCATTGCACTCACATATGACACGGCATTCTAAAAATGTGGTGCTCAAGTTAAAAGAAGTTAAACTTTTAAAAAACGCGTCACTAGACCTTGTGCTTTTTTCTTTACACTGACCTGTTTCTTGCGTTTTTAACATTTTAAGCCAGCATAATTTTTAGAATGTAAAAGAATTTAGAATTAGAATTCTAAAGCATTTGCATGCCACATTACAACCTAACCAGACGCGACGTGACGCTGCAATACGCAATAAAACGTATCTTTTCCATGTTAATCGGAGTTTTTGTCTAGCCGCGACGGCGACACATGACGATTCTATTTTAGAAACGGTTTCTATTTTTCTGCGACGTCGAGGCTGGAACAACAACACAAAGAATGGCAATGATAATCTCAGGTAATGTTTATGTGCTTTATTTAATGTTAAACGCGTCTAATGTGAGTTCGAATATCATTTTGCGTGTCTTTTATAGCCGTACTGAAAGCAACAATGGACAATTCACCTCAGATCTTTAAAATAAATGAAAGGAAACAAGAACATTCGAACTGTCAGCTCATTGTGAACAGACAAGTGTTCTATGACAAAGATTGTTTCAGTAACTCAGTATGTATTTGTAGTAATGTTAAAATGGTGTAATATTCATGAAATTGATTATGTATGTTACTTATTCATTTCGTGTCCAGTGCCGGGAGCTTGCGGAGAGAGCCCGCCCACGCGCTCTTCTGATTGGCTGTGATTTCTGATTGACTTTATCACGTCTCAAAGTCGCGTCGCGTCTGGTGTGGACAAACACATTGTTTGTCGCTGGAATATTATTGCATGGCATCTGGTTTTACAAATGTATTTCTTTATTTAGTACCAGTGTTTAGGGATTTTGTCACTAGATTTAGTGACTTCGCCCCTTTTTGAGACTTTTTTCATAAGTTTAGAGACAAATCTAGCCACTTCTTGGACAAACCATATCTATATTCTTATTTTGCCCACTGATCTATATTCATATTTATATAGATCAATGAATTTGCTATTATGATGTCATCTAGTGACATTTAGCAACCAGTTTTAGCTACTTTCATTTGAAAGCAATTGGCAACACTACATAAAACTATTGCAGTGGTTCAATCTAATTAAAAACAGACTATTTTACTCATTATTTGTGTGGGTTATGTATTTTTGTGCTTATTAGAGTATTATAAACATGCTAAGGTCTGATTCTAAGAGCGCTCACTAAGTTTTGGAACAAAGTAAAAATGCTCTACAGACAGGTCAAAGGTCACCTAACTCGGGCTGCCATACCTCACATGGCGGAACCATCAGAGGTCACGGCAGTGATGGCTCTAATCCGCTGGTTCCTAACCGGCTCCTGCAGTCATCAATCAGGGTTCGCTCTGCACAGAGCAGGTCAAGAGAAAACTGCTGCAGGTTAACGGCATAAACACTTGCTAAAAAGCACCAGCAGTCATTATGGGCTTCGCGTAATTTTGCACAGTTTCTGTCTTTAAGCAAAAATATGATTGTGTTTTTTTCAGCGGCTGCATCTTTCGAGGCTGCATTCGAAGGCCGAATGCGTCACAGCAGCGTGACAAAAGCTGTCTTAATTGGAAGGCTCTTACGAATGTGGCCTACAAATGCGTCCTTTGTTTCCCGAAGGATAGAACGTGTGGATCTTTCGCAGCCTAGCATATCCCAAGATTCATTGCGAGCCGTTGACCACAGGATTTTTAAATATAACTTTCAAAAAAGTCCAGTTCAAACAATACTACCGCTCGTCAACCACAACTGTCACAGCATAGGAGACAAAAGCAGTCCTCCTTAGGCTAGACCGTCCCATTTAGCAACGTTTGGTTCAACTTTAAAAGGCGTGGCCTTCGAAGGTGTTACAGTTATGTTCTGTTTTGACTATGTTGCTTTGTGTTTTTGGTTCTGTCCTCCTTGATTGCCCTGTGACCTAGTATCTCTGTGTTGTTGATTAGTCATCATGTTCACCTGTCGTCTCATTAATTAGCTTATTAGCTCCCTTTGTTTGATCCATTCCCTGCCTGTTCTCATTAATGTTAAATTGGTTATATCTCTCTGATCTCCTGAGGTTTGTTATTAAATGCTACTATACTGATTCTCCTTCGTACTCGTGCTGTTTATACAACCAGCCCGTGACAGAAGCAGGCAGCCGCTGAATTGGGACACAGCTTTTGTGCGTTCCTATGCTGTCCCCCATATTTATATAAATAATAAGTTATTATTAATTTAGTTAATATTAATTCTCATATTTAAAGTGGCTAATCTGAGTGCTAAATGTCAGTTGTGATGTTTAAAATGAAAATAAACAATTTGGTTGTATTAGATTTTATATGATAAAAACATCCGATTTAACAAAGTTACATTTATTTTCATAAACTGACTGATAAGTTTGATAAATGTCTGTTGCGATGTTTACAATGAAAATAAATGTAATTTGTTTATATTAGATGTGTATTTTATCTATATGACCAAATTACTTTTATTTGCATATATTAAACATCACAACCCACATTTATTACTCAATTTAGCATGTTCATAATATGGCAATTTATATTCATTAAATTAATAATAACTTAACATTCATATAAATGCACTTGTATTACATACACATGTATATTAACTGAAAGTATGGTAATTCTGGACCGGAATTGAAAACCACTGTGCACGTCACAAAGAATTCAGATCTACTGCTTCATCCAGTAGATCTGAAACAAACTACTTTACACAAACTAGAGGAGTCTTTGTGACATTTTGTGCAGACTTAAATGTTAAATGTTATTTGCAGACCTTTCCACAAACCTTTTGAAAGGGGAACATGTACTAAATTCCCCTACTAGACTGTGTTTATCACAATGTGAAACCAACTAAGCCCCGACATATTTATAGATCTGAAAATGGAAACGCCCACACACGAATTCTTCATTACCGATTGATTATTGCATCATCGCTTGGTCTTAACAACAATATAGAAACAGAGCAACAAATGAGTGAATCCCACATTTTAATCCAATTAAAATATATTTTGCATAGAAAAAAATAAAGCCTGTTTTGAGTACCACTGAGATCTTTTCCATTGTAACGTTATTTTTATTAGATTTCTTATTCTTATTAGTATTATCTATCTATCTATGTATCTATCTATCTATCTATGGATCTATCTATCCAAACATTCCATTTCAACTTATCTGACCTAAAAAATCAAGTTGAATCTCATATAACTTCTAAATAAAGTTGAAATGATTTCAGTTATTTTGAAGAGTTAATGTGAAAACAAGTTGCCATGACTTACAGATCATATTTTTTTACAATGTATAAAAATACATCTTTAGGTTGTTTTTCATATTTGTCTGTCATTGTCATGCTAATCTAATGTCACACAAAAATCCCCACTGTATCCATTGCACAAGTGTTTCGTGGTGAGAGATTTAGCATCCTTTACTAGCCTAGCTTACAGTCAGAGTTAACCACATGCTGGACTTCACCAACAGGCCAACAGACGTCTGTGAGAATGACACAAACCATCTCCTTCCGCTCCCACTCGGTTTAATGTTTATGTTCTTGGCAAGTGCATACCATGACACCACCAGCGTGGGCTGTGAGCGGTCAACCACTCTACGCTATGTGGAATTGCTGTCATTTCATAATAACTGAGGAACATGGTTGCCACATTGTGACGTGAAATTAATGGGTAAAGCTTTAGGTTTGCGTTCATCTTCAGAGGTTGAAGATTTTGTGCTGATGTAACCTTGTATGGTGTATAATCTTGTGAACCACAGAGAGATGTGACGCTATAGAACAGGTTGTGAGTCCTCAGAGCTTCAGACTGACCACACGATGGAAGAACAACAAGTGAAAGAGAAGATTAACTGAGTCAGACGCGTAGGCTTTCATTGAAAGAAATTCCCCTGAACTAATTAATCAAATGTCTAAGGGAAATAATCCACAATGAAAAATCAGTGACATTTACGTTTATTTCCTTGATTGCTTCTTACCAGAATGACGTACTGGCAAACAGCAGAGAATTTATAACACTTGCTAAGATAGGCCTCAAGCACATGACTTATTTCTGTCATTTATGACTGTTGATTGTCAGATTGTACAGTCAGGCCTGTGTGATTTTCAATGGTCTTTCACAGCAACAAAAATATGTTCTAAGAACATTTTGCTAACTTTCCCATTAAGTTACGAAAATGTTAATTCTGATTGTTCTCTGAACGTTCAGTTTTTAAAAAAAATGTTTTTTAATTGTTATACCTACGTTAATTCCATTTTATCTATTTTCTCCAAAATTATGAGAATGTTGCTTTTGAATGTTCTCTGAAACAGTATTAGTAACATTTAAAAAACATTAGATGAAGTAAAATGTTCCTGAAAAAAGTTCCTTGAACAATGTATGAATAATGTTTTTGTGCAAGCGCTTTGAGAACATTATTAAAGACCAGACAACTTTGAACAAACATTCTATTGACGTTACTGGAAGAACGTTTGTTGATACATTTTAGAAAACCTTGCCAGAATGTTCTGAGAACATTCCCTGTTAGCTGGGTTACATCAGGCTGATGAATTGACAGTTTTGATCAGGTATATCGCACAAAAGAAATTCTGTCATGACAAAAGTCTGAGTGTTTGGCATGGTAATGGATATGACAATGTTGATATGTTTGGTCTCGGAATAGATATACATTCCTGCTGCTCTGTTATTGCTGCTGCTGCTGCTGTTATTGCTGCTGCTATTTCTGCTGTTGCTGTTATTGCTGCTGCTGCTGCTGTTAATGCTGCTGCTGTTATTGCTGCTGCTATTTCTGCTGTTGCTGTTATTGCTGCTCTGTTATTGCTGCTGCTCTGTTATTGCTGCTTCAGGGCAAGTATGCGACTTGCTACTGCCAATACATACACGACACGCTGCTGTGAGCAAGTAAGACATGCTGCTGCTGTACAAAATATCATACATGAATTACCGGTTGCAGATTTATACAGGTGGAGCTGGGGAAGGTGGAAGGTTTCATGCTGCAAACTGCTACACCAAATGCTGACCAGATATTGAGGTTGCATATCATATAGGCCAGTTAGATCTAAATTGAACATCTCTCACATACACTTGTCATCAGTTGCTGCACTCTTATTGGTAACTTTAAATTGGCTTAAATCACCTTACATTCTTTTTTAAACTTTCTATTCATCAAAAAATCCTGAAAAAATTATCTACAAAAATATGAAGCAGCACATCTGTTTTCAACATTGATAATAATATGTTTCATGAGCAGCAAATAAGCATATTAGAATGATTTCTGAAGAATCATGTGACACTGAAGACTGGAGTAATTATGCTGAAAATTTAGCTTTGATCACAGGAATAAATTACAGTTTAACATATATTCAAAACAGTTATTTTAAAATGTAATAATATTTCACAATATTACTGTTTTTCTGTATTTTGATTAAATAAATACATCTTACTGAATGGCATTTTCTTCAGAAATCAAGGTAAGTTTGCTATTCCAGTTATTGCCACTTATGGTACAGAAATTGCGGACTGCACCTTTAAATAGTTGCTGAGTTAAAGGGTTAGTTCACCCAAAAATGAAAATTATGTCATTAATTACTCACCTTCATGTCGTTCCACACCCATAAGACCTTTGTTCATCATTGGAACACAAATTAAGATATTTTTGTTAAAATCCGATGACTCAGTAAGGCTTGCATCGACAGCAATAACACTCCCTTTTTCAATGCTCATAAAGCTACTAAAACATATTTAAAACAGTTCATGTGACTACAGTGGTTCAACTTTAATATTATAAAGCGACGAGAATACTTTTTGTGCACCAAAAATAACTAAATAGCAACTTTATTTCACAATATCTAGTGATGGGCAATGTCAAAACACTGCTTCATGAAGCTTCGAAGCTTAACAAATCTTTTGTTTCGAATCAGTGAAAAGGGAGTGTTATTGCTGGCAATGCAGGCATTACTGAGCCATCGGATTTTATCAAAAATATCTTAATTTGTGTTCCGAAGATGAACAAAGATCTTACGGGTGTGGAACAACATGAGGGTGAGCAATTAATGACAGAATTTTCATTTTTGGGTGAACTAACCCTTTAATGTCATGAGTTAATTGTGTGCTTTTGTTTAAAAGTAAATGAAAAAATGAAAGCTATTTTGAATCATATATTTAGGCCAGCTTGACACTATCTTTATACCTTATCTACCCCTAAAAGGTGCATTTTAGTACCATAGAGTACTAACATATGTACCCTTAAGGTACTACTATGAACTTTTACTGGTAAATATGGTACAGTACAAAAATGTCCCTTTAAGGGTAATGCCCTGGTGACAAGCTGTTTACCCCTATAGGTAGAATCTTTGCACATCATATATTAAGTACTGTATTATGAGATGTATATGTCAGTATTGAATTTTCTAAATTTTCCCCTACTGACCTCTGAAAACAAAACTGAGGTGGGTGGACCAAGCTGGAATTGCAGTAATGTGTACCTTTTTCATAGGAGGAAACCAGAGGCTTTGAGTCAAAAACTGGGAATTTACAGTCACCACAGTGAGCCGGAAGACATTCTGCTGGCATAGGATTACAGAGCCTGTGGTCACAAGACAGATATAAATATTGATTTCTTTGAGGAACACACCCAAGGTAAAAGCATTACACTCTTCCAGAGCCCAAAAGGATTTAAATGAGCCATAACCTGCTGCTGTGTATGGATATATAAGTCACAGGCCTTAATCTCTCTGGAAAAATACCATGGGAACAGTATAATTTCTTGAACATAACCCATATTGATATCATTTATCCACCTTATTTTTAAAGTAAGAGCGGGCACAGTCATTTATAACTTGAATGTGCAAGGCTTTCAGTTTTAGCTGTACAAAACAATATGCTATGGAAACCCATTTCCACCACATAAGGAAAATAATCATGGTTTTTTTCATATCTATGAGATGAAACGTCAAAATAACAACGTAATTATTACGTACTAAGTCATATTATTGAGATAAAGGGGAAATTATGATTTAAAAGTCTATTATATTAAATATATAGAAACATAAAGTCATAATTTAGATTTTTTAGTTTACTTTTTAGTCTCATAATTATAACTTAGTATGTCATAATCTTATCATTTCAACTTTTTGTCATAATTGACAAAAAGTCAAAATCATGATTCAGTGTCATAATTTCCACTTTTGTCATATACAAAATTGACTTAGTATGTGATAATTTCGACTTTACATGTCATAATAGTAACTTTTTTGTCATAATTATGATGAAATAG